>JBBHKE010001935.1:0-51330 GCA_037447655.1 Zygnema cylindricum
TCATAACAAATGTGATGATGGTAACGTTGGTATGGGTTGGGCTCAATTGGTTCAGAAATGTCTCGTTTACAAGTCACAGAACACACTTAGAAAAACGCAACTTGCAAAAATAGACCTGCTAAAACAAAGTCTAAGTGAATGGGATGGGCAGAGGTAATGGTGTTGACCTGTTGTTTTTGTTACATGTTCCATTCACCAGAAGGAAAAAAAAAAAGCTAAAGACTGCCTGCTAATAGTTTGCACAAACTTTTTTACCAGTAGCAAAATGGTATTTTATTTTTCCGTATTTAGAGGCATATCCTCAAAGACCTTTGAGACTCGGTAACAGTACAACAAAAAGATTAGGTCAAATACTTTTATTCTACTGTAGCGTACATTTATTTTACGTTTTGTTTTTAGCGGGCACGCGCCAAATTTTGAATGGCAAAAATTGTATCTCGTGTCACAGGATGGACCCACCAATCAGGTCATTGCATAAAGAGAGCACATTATGACCCTAAAATGAGCGTTGTACGGCCCAGTGACGCCCGGTCCTGAGAGTTCTAAAATTTCTAATACACGCACGTCAAATAAATTTTTAGAACATTTATAAAATCTTTTTAAGGTATTGCCCGTACGGATCTTCAGTACTGTGGTTTGCTTTAAACTGCGTCAACGCATGCTTCACTCTCTCAATTTATGATGACAAATTGTTAATATTCAAATGTTTATAACTTTTTTTGTTTCTTTTTGCTTCATTATGTTTCTTTTATAAAATGACAGTCATGCAACATTATCATTGAATTGACTAAAATTGATGGTTTTGGCTTTTCGCTGCTGAAACTCCAGCTAACATCCAAAATTAAACCCTAAAGTTGTCGAGCTTGCCTGGGAAACATAAGAATAAGGCCCGCCGCCAGAAATAGTCTGCAACGGAGTCCTGCAAATAACCCCAAATGCGGATGCTTCCCGTGATGGTGATAATGCCCATTTTTGCCCCCCATCCCTCCCGTAGACATGCATACAAAACATAGGAGATAATCTTATAGGAAATGGAAGGGAAGGTGAAAAAGATACCACCTCCTACTTCCTTTCCTCATCTGGCCGAGAAAAGGGCGTGGGTTTCGGTAATCGAGTTTAGATCCCAATTTGTGCTTTAACATTGGAAGGTGTAACAAATGCTTCCTCAAAACCCACTGTCCTCATCAAGGGGTTCTAGCAGCCTACTCCGGCCAAACTCTGTCGAAACCAAAAAGGACTACCAAAGAAGACCCATATGAACTCCCACGTAGAAAACGGGACCGACATGACACTTCTCGGTTTCAAACAGCAAATAGTCAGAAATCACCCAAAGGATGTATAGTGCCAAGTGTTGTTTTGAAACGTTTGTTTCGTGCGTACGCGACATTTCGTGCGCTTGCGACAGTTCGTGCGTAATGGAATTTAATGTGGAGGTTCGAATGGATTCACGGATTGGGGGAGTGAACGTACGGATAAAACTAAAGTGACGTAAGGGAGTCGGTGTGTGGCGTGAATAAGCATTGAGAAATGAACGGCGAATTGCGAAGCGATAAGATGTGAAATGAACGAAATGTTGAAATATACGCCGCCTGTACGGCGCAGCTGCGACGCAGACAAGACAACGCAGCTGCGGTTATTTATGATATGATCCGTACGGACAACGCAACTGACGCAGCTGCGGATAATATGAATATGATCTGGTACGGGACAACGCAACTCCATTAGTATGAATCAAGCCAACGGACGAAGATTCATAAGAAGATCTAAAGCAACTAAGCAAGTTGACGCCTAGTATGCGGATTTTGCGGAGGTGTCGGTGTAAATATTATGTACAACATGGGTTTTTCTTTTTGCTAATTACTTTTTTAGTGTAGATTTGTTCATTCTTCACATACCTCGAATTATTCGGGTATACTCACAATAGTTTAGGTACATGGTAGATATCGTACAGCTGGTATGCCTCCGTACATTGAGTAGTGAACTTTCTGAGTATAACTTGTAGGACTTAGATTATTTTGAGTATCACAGCTGAGTTAATCAAAGACATGGCAAACTGTTTTTCTACGACTTTGACCTGTTAGCGTGATGTTGTTACTTTGATATGAAACTTTGTGGATGTATACTATGATCTAGAAACTATATGTGTGTGTAGTTTCTGTTGTTTTTGTAGAATTCAATGAGGAGTCTACCTGGTTAGTTTGGTAAGCTGTTAGATGGTTTTGGGAAACTCTGCAACTCATGTATTTTGGATGCCCTTGTGGATTTGGCTGTAACTTTAGGAAGTTATAGTGTCTAGAATATACTGCAAATTGGTGCAGTTTGAGGTGGTTTTGTTTATTTTGGAGTAATATGTGTTGTCTAAAACACAACTGTTTTGGGGGGTAGTCTGTGGTGCTTCCGAGAGTAATCCATGGCTGAATTAGGCTATGGACAACACGTTTTGGGCCCACACCCATGGCTACCTATATTTGATGGATCTAAATATCAATATTGGAAGAGTGTGCTCGGAAACTGTGAGATGATGGAGCTAGTCGATGTGGTGGAATATGCCGAAACTTCAAATGGATGGAAAAAAAAATCATCAGTGTCTAAGGGTTATCAAGAACTCCTTGACTGAGAATTTGGTAATGACAAACATAAGTTTTAAAAAGCCAGCTGAATTATGGAAGTGCTTAGAAAGTACGTATGCTAAGACCTCTTTATATCATTGGCTTAGTAGTGGTACAAAAATAGTTGAATACAAGTATGTACGAGGCATTATGGAAAAACATTGTATTGACTTAAAATTATTATTTGCATAAAATGATTTGGCAAGAGGAAAATTTACAGATGCTCAACAAGCTATCTTGTTAATTGAAACTCTGAGACCTCCATAAGTCCTCAGAGTGGACAGCTTCCATATCAATTGACCTTAATTGATAAAAAGGATTGGAGCTTAACTGTAGCTAGACGAGTTGTTCGAAATGAATAGGCTAATAGAAAAGGTCTTATCAAGTGAGAGGAATATAAAGGAAACTAAGTCTCAGTTTCATAAAATTAAATGTAATAGTGAGTTAGGTGATCAACCTAAAAAATATTTTTATTGTAATGATTTGGGAGATACCTTCAGGATATGTCCGTCGTATAAAAGTGTATGTGTTACACGGAATTACAGAGATGGATGGGACAACAGCCTAGTTTGACCCTCAACAAGAAGGGAATAAAGTGCTTTAGTGAGTGAGAGACAAGACTCGACCGATGTCAAGTGAGTGAGAGACAAGATTCGACCAATGTCAAAAGGCATACACCGTAAGTTGGCGAATTAATTTATTTACCGACCTTTTATGTTGTTCGGAATGAGGTGAAAGAGGTGACAGAAAGGATTCGTTTGCTGTCAATATTTCCTATGACAGATTGGTGAGTGACACAAACTTACTAAAGGAAGAGGTAACTAAAATAAGAAAAGTTGAAGGAAGTGAGAGCACATAGAGGTGGAAGAGACTGGAAAAAATATTGTCACTGAAGATAGTGAGGAGAAGGAAGAGAGTGAAAAAGACTCGGCTTGTGTGACTCCTTCTCGTGATAAATTGGTGTGTGAGAATGACTTACAAAGAGAAGAGATTCTTGAAGAAAGGGGAGCCAGAAAAATAAACTTAAAATTGGCTGAAGAATATTCTTTAGGTATAGAGAACATTGAACTGAAAACAAAACTTAGAGAAAGGATAAGAGAAGACGATGAGATAGAAAATAGTGAATTCACACAAAATGGGGAATTATCATCAGCTATTGATTTAAAAATTATTGAACTCAACGAAAAACGGGTAAAAATTGTTAAGAAAATGAGGCTAGGGAAGGAGGCTTATGAGAGCAGTAAATCATTATTTGTACACTTTTACTTAATAAAGTACAATTTTGCAAGGTCAGACGCCGACCGTACGCCACACTATTTAAAACGGCATTGTATTAGAGTTATTAACTCTCATTCAAAAAGTACCTTAAATAGTATAATGAAATATTTAGAGTCATTTACTCTATTTAACGTGATGGAGTCGAAATTTAGGGCGACCGAATTAGCGTTATTTACTTTAATTACGATTTGCGGTGTACTGTACAAAAAAAAAGTTTTTATTGCAAAAATTGCGATGGGAAAACCATCTTAGTACAAAAAAGGTAAAACTGAATAAAAAACACTTGGAGTCACAAAAAAGTAATCTACGCCTAAAAACAAAAAAGAAAGACAACAAAACTAACAAGAGCAAATAACAAAATACAATGCTATAGTGGTGTTTAGGTTCATACTGTACGGAATTTCCATACGAATCTTGTGTCAGCAACAAGTTTGTTTGTATTTTGACCATTAGTGTGTATTTTTCAAAGTCTTTACTTCTTTTCGACAAACAATATTAAGTCGTGTGCCCATGTGTCAAAGTAAGGGTTTTTTCCCGTCGTTTTCACATAAAATGGGACTTGCAACGAGAAAATCTTACGCCGTACAAAAAATGGGAAAGAACCCAAAGTACATTTCGAATCTTTTTTAAACTTCGAGCGTACTCCAGCTTGGCGTTATTATCCTTTCGACCCACTTCCAGCTCATTGTCACACTTGTACTGAAATCAACTCGCGAGGTGATTTTAATATAAATAATAGTCGATTGACGAATAGAAAAAAACGTTATAACAAGAGTGAAACATCTTCAAAAAATTTTGCACGAGGGAGACCACACGCTATTTTTTTCCCTGCTCGTCACGTGCATGTATGTACGAGTGACAAGCATGTACGGAAATAAACTCGTTCAACAAGAGAAAACTTTTCAACATGTCACATAGGGGTCGCACTTTTGTTCTCTCTTAAAAAAGGAAGGGAATTGATCATGGTAGTGACTATTTTGGTTGCGCACAGTCACTTACGTCACCTTCTCAAAGATTGTACGTTTTAAATACACATTGGTAAAGTAAAGTACCGTAAAGTTTAAATTTGACGATTAATCAGTTGAACAACTTTGACTTTCATAATATTGTAAAAACCGGTTAAAATTTTGCTGCGCTTGCGAACGTCAACCGTCATAGCTAAATCAATAATTCACACGACCGACTAAGGTTTACGTAACAAAACCGCGGCGACCTCATGTAACTAAAAGTGTTGCGCACAGTCACTTTCTCACTTTACGTGAGATCTAATGTGAGAGCAAATGTTGGCTTTTAACTTAGCCGTTTTTTCCTTTTTTCGAATTCTATGTATAATTCGTGACTTTTGAAAAAAATCGCAAAAAAACGCGGAGTACTTTTTGTCCGATAAACTGAACGGGAAGTTTACAACAAATGTACATTTTTTTATGAAAAATGTACGGACTTTGACAAAAAGAGACGTTGCACTTCTAAGTACTTTCTATCCGGTAAACTAAACAAAAGTTTTACGACAATGTAGAAAATTTTACGAAAAGAGACGTTGTGTTGCACCATTTGTGCTCGGTAAGTTTGAATTATGTACGATCGTCTTCTTCAATTTTTAGAGATCGTCTTTTTCAATTTTAAGAGATAGAGAAAGAATGCCATGGATGGCTTTCAGATAGTCTCAAACACACAGAAAAGTTGACTCTGACAAAAAGGTGGCGTTAACTAGGATTTTAACATGGCCCTACAGGTTGCCGTAATAGCCTACCTGACAATCGTCAATATCCGTTTGATGTAGAAATTGCGATACACACAAAGAGTGTAAAACAACTTTAATACAAACAATTGTGTAGCGATCATTTGTAGCGAAAAATGTACAAATTGCGGTACATGTAAAATTCAAACTTTTTGACATGTACGGAATAGCACGGATACAAAATCATTAACGATTTTAACTATTTATTCAAATCGTCAAATGCGTAACTTACGTATAATTAGCGCGCTTGAATCGTGCGTAAAATACGGCTTAAACAAATGTGGATGTAATAAAACGGACATGCGTAAAAGTAGCAAACTAAATGAAAAATATGTGAGTCGTCACCCGCGACCAAATCAAGCTACACTGTTTACGGTTCGCGATTAAATTTCAATTTTGCGCCTAAGTTAAAAGCCAACATGTGCTCTCACTGTAGAGCTCACGTAAAGTGAGAAAGTGACTGTGCACAACACTTCTATGTACATGTGCTTGCCGCGGTTTTGTTACGTAAACCTTCGTCCGCCGTGTGAATTATTGATTTTACTATGACGGTCGACGTTCGCAATCGCGAAAATTTTTGAACCACTTGCTACAACATTTGAAAGTCAAACCTGTCGAACTAAATAACCGCCAAATTTAAACTTCATGGTACTTTACTTGTACCAATTGTTGAATTTGAAAGCTTTAATTCTCAGTAGATTAGGCTGTGAGGGGAAGGTGAGCGTAGAATGGAGCAGCTGTTAGGGCTGCAATGTCAAACTAGCACAGCATGGCAGCATATCAGTACACGCTGCATGTTGTATTCAAACTGCGATGCGATGTCAAACTGGCGCAGCATAGCAATACACGATGCATTTTGTATTCCTGGTGCACGGAACTAAATTTTCGGGGGAGTGTTGTTTTGGAAAGTTTGTTTCGTGGGTACGCGACATTTCGTGCGCTTGCGATAGTTCGTGCGTAATGGAATTGAATGTGGAGGTTCGAATGGACTCACGGATTGGGGGAGCAAATGTATGACTAAAACTAAAGTGACGTACGGGAGTCGATGAGTGGCGTGAATAAGCATTGAGAAATGGACGGCGGATCGCGAAGCGATCTGATGTGAAATGAACGAAATGTTGAAATATACGCCGCCGGTACGGCGTAGCTGCGACTCTGACAAGACAACGCAGTTGCAGCTATTTTGGATATGATCCGTAAAGACAACGCAGCTGACGCGGCTGCGGATAATATGAATATGATCTGGTAAGGGACAACGCAATTGCAATTGGTATGAATCAAGTCGGCGGACGAAGATTCATAAGAAGATCTAAACTAAATAAGCAAGTTGATGCCTAATATGCAAATTTTGCGGAGGTGTCGATGTAAATATTTTGTACAACAGAGGTTTGTCTTTTTGCAAATTAGTTTAATAGTGTAGATTTGATCACTCTTCACATACCTCGAATTATTCCGGTGTACTCACAATAGTTTTGGTAGATGGTACATATCGTACGGTTGGTATGCCTCCGTACATTCAGTAGTGAACTCTCTGAGTATTACTTGTAGGCCTTAGATTATTTTGAGCATCATAGCTAAGTTAATCAAAGACTCAAAGACATGACAGACTATTTTTTTGCAACTTTTACCTGTTAGTGTTATCACTCTGGTTATTACTTTGATGTGAAACTTTGTGGATGTATACTATGATCTAGAAACAATATGTGTGTGTAGTTTCAATGTGTTCTATTATTTCTGTATAATTGTGTGAGGAGTCTACCTGGTTAGTTTGGTAAGCAATTAGATGTTTTTGGGAAACTCTGCAGCTCATACATTTTTGATGCCCTTGTGGATTTGGCTATAACTCTAGGAAGTTATAATGTCTAGAATATAATGGAAATTGGTGCATTTTGAGGTGGTTTTGTTTATTTTGGAGTAATCTGTGTTGTCTCAAACTCAGCTGTTTTGGGGGGTAGTCTGTGGTGCTTCCAAGAGTAATTCATGGCTGAAATAGGCTATGGACAACACCAACTACCTGCCCGAACTATGATATCCACAAAAAACAGATTGAAAACCTAGGTGGCAATGAAGTAAATAAAAACACACAAAATAAAGATTCTCCAAAAGACGGTTTGTTTGGAATTTTTGGGGGTTTTCTTAGGAGACAATACTAAAAAAATAACCTGTCTCCTTTAGACCTAAGTGCCTTATACATCATTTCTTTCTATTTTTAGGTCTAAAAGGTCAACGCAATGCAATTAACCAATCAACAGAAAACACATGCACTTGAATTGATATAAGACAAATTGATCCTTACCATACTCAGGGCAAAATGTTATGGTTCCAACAGCGGCTAGATCCGTAACTGGAAGTAAAAGTCCGTTGCACTATTATGGGAGTGGAGGGCTTGCAGGCTGAATGTGTATCCTATAGCAATCTAAGGCACCATTCTGTCCCACTCCTTCAAATCTTCTTCGATTTTTTTTTCCGTACTGACCGATTCACTAGCTGTACGCACTTTTCGGCCAAACCGTCGGCTTGTGGGTAGTCACGACTGGTCAGCCAATGGTCGATGAGACATTTCTCCAAAAAGTTGGAATTTTTTTTGGCAAATTTGGAGCCTTGGACGGTCAGAACCTTTGCTGGCGGCCCAAATTGTGACAATACCCTCTACAAAAAGGCAACTGCAATTGACTTCGATTCCTTTCGGTGTAACTCACTAACTCTATCCATTTTGAAAAATGTTCGATCATGACCAACACAAAGCGGTTCCCACATCTGTTGGTCGGAAGAGGCCCCAAAAGATCGAAAGATCATCGATAAAACACCCCCCAGATGGGAAGAAAATGAAACTCGGTTTTGCCCTTTTTGTCAAAAGCTGTTTTTACCCGATCACAGGAAGAGCAAGTCTGTACAATTCGGTTTACTTGGGTCCGCAGCCCGTGCCACCAATAAGATCTTGTGACGAGAGAAGTGGTCCGTTTTTGCCCGAAGTGTTCCCATTGCTGATGGAGACGGGTGATAAAAGCTTCTTGATCTGCGCGGGGGAGGAACCACTTTCCTCGTTCCGAGAATACCTCGGCCCCAGTCATACGTCGCCATCCGCGTCTGCACACGGGATAATTGAGCTCCAACCAAGTGGGAAAGAAGAGATATGTGCTGGATGGATTGTAGGGAATCGGGGTCATTCCAGATATCCTTCCGTCCGGCTCCTATTGGTGCATGCCCCTCCACGTCTGCTGCAAAAGTGGACAGTTCCCCTCCTGATTAAGGAAGCCAAATTAAAGCGGAAGAGGCTCGATTAAGTCCCAGACTGATCTCCGGATCCTCATCGTGCCGCGCTCGTTAAAATCCAGAGTGGAGGGATCGCGATTTCGGCTAAGTCCGTCAGCAATCCCTGTAGAAACTAATGGTTTTTAAGTATTTTCTAGGTCTAAAAAGAAATAAAGAAGCCGAGGCAGTCTATCTCTAACTTCTCTCTCTCACTCTCAAACTTGTTGTAGTCACTGAGAAATTGGCAAGGGAGCTAGAGCCATGCCTACCTAGGCTATCCAGAGGTTTACGGGAAGTTTATAGTAGTTAGGGATTTATTATATCTAAATGGTATGTGCCGGCCACAGGATTTGATCCCTGTACCTGACGGCCGGCAGACAGGAAATAGCCGATAGAGTTAGCCGTTAAGTCTACGATTAATGATAAGTAGTATATAGTTTGATAATTAGATAAATATGTATACGTATGATAATTCATTTAACTATAACAGATTACGGGATACATAGATCCGGTAATATATAAAGTACGGATTACGGTACAGACTAAAATCAGTACCGCGCATTTGTTTCGTAAGTGAAACAAATACCGCGCATGTATTTATTACGGCTACGATTAAATCCGAATTTAATCGGATGGCCGCAAATAGCGTCGAGATCGCGGAGGAAGATTTTGGCGGTTTGTGGCCATCGCCACATCGGATGACGAGTGGCGAAATTTCGTTGGATCGTGGAATCTCCGGAGATTATAGCACCAAATCCGGATATGACATGTGTCGACATTTAGGCCATGTCGTACAATGTACGTACATAAAGTACACCGGCAGCTGTACTTTTGCGTACGGAACTCAATTTTGATTGGCTCCGTACATCAGTAGATAGAGTCTGTGAGAGAGATAAGACTTAGAAAAAATTAGGAGATAGGACCCTCTCTCCTAGAGAGCTTCTGTACAAAAGGTCAACTTTGACCCTCCATAACTTACTGCTCAAGGGAGCAAATTCAGAGATTCTTTTTGCCATCGACTCAGGGAAGTCTTGCCTTCACAGGGGTGCAGGTGGTCATGGTTTTTGTTTATCAGGGTGGCAGTTATTTTTGCTGAAACACAAAGGGGTCAGGATTATCCTAGAGGCTTCTTGGAAGCTGTTTACTCTGAGGACTTATGGAGGTATCAGAGTTTCAATCCCGTGGCTTTCCCTTGCCTAATGGATAATACTAAAATCATATTCTTGCAAGATTAGAACCAATATGGCGAGTTTGCCAGTTAACTTACTGTAATCTATAGTCAATTTGAGAGTTTGATGGTCCATAATGAGAGTGAAATGGATCATGTATAAATAGGACCAAAAATAATGAATTGCCCAAACGGCTGCAATTTGAAGTTTTATGGGTTCCATTCCCCCAAAGAATTCGCAGATCCAAAAATACTTATCTAGATTGTGGCGACTCCAAGGTGATACGAACCAAAATGACTGACAGCTTGACAATTAGAACCGCGATACAGCTTCACCCCTGTGAAATAAGACTTTCTTTGTGTTCGGTTCCCCCACAGAATGCAAAGTTAGAAAATGAGTTTTGGATAATATTCCCCACTTTGACTTTCCCTTAGAAATTCATCCACCCTCGCACGCAAAAACTTTGACCCACTACACCCTTGTGTAGCATGGACTCCTCTTAGTCGGCATCAAAAAGAATCACTAAAAATGGTCAACTAAACGAGTTGTAATCAAATGGCAAAAATTGCCTATTTATATAGATGCTCTTTGGGAGAGACGCGGTTACCTAACAAAATTATTCTAAGTCCTAAAATTCTTCTCTAAGCCCCCTAGTATTGAGGTACGGATCAATTATATGACTGTACCCTATAGGAATGTACAGGTACCGGAGTACTTTCTATACGATATATGTACGACATCGCCATAAATTGACATTTGTCACATCTATAATTGTCATCTCGCGTTCTGGAGATCTCGCAATCCTCCTAGATCGTGCTACGTGTCACTCGGAGTGTCGCTGCCTAAAAACGCCAAGTCGCCCACTTTGGAATCCCGGCTCGCACCACAACCGTTCGATGAAGACCGATAATTAATATTGGCTTCCTAAATAAAATGTCGTTTCGTTAATTCCGTGCATTCCCTAATTCGTGCGGTTTAATCCATATCTGTGTACTGTCAGTCTCTTAAACAGTTAAATGAAACATATTATGTTGTTAATGTTTATATAATTATCGTACCCTATATACTCTAGCACTGATCATAGACTATAAGATAAAACTACCTGCTATCGAATTCTCGACGGGCGGCAGGTACCAGGATCAAATTATGGGTCTGTCAAGTCCTTTTTGGTAAACCTACCAAAACGACAACCTGTCTCTCCATCTAGGCTGCATGGGCAACCATGGCTCTAGCTTCCTCTCCAACCTTCAGTGAATGCGACAAGTGTGGGGGTTTGGAGAGTGGAGCGAGAGGCAGGCAACCTTTGCTGACTTCCTCTTATTAACTTTTTCTGTATTCAGACCTAGAAATTACATTCATTTCAACACTCCTCTTATTTTCTAGTCTACTTTCCTTTCAAATCCTACCAAATACATTTTACTTTTTTTTTTCTTCTTTCTTTTCTTCTCATAAATCTTTAAGTAAATAACCTCGTTTTCAAAAAAGTCAGTTAGGTGAGGTGAAATAAACATTGGATCTTGTTGATCACACATTTTATTTAGCAACCCACTTTTCATAAATCCGAAAAAAGATTTTATCCACCTCATCTCTTTTCCATCCACCCAAAATCCAATTTCCTTTCTTGCAATTCAAATAGCCATCCCCATCTTGAATCTGCAACACACTCCCAGATGCTAACCCTTTTACAAGCACACCTTCATAGATGGCATCACTCCCATTAGTGATGTCAAAACCATAACCCCCCAAATTTATCTTTAAATCAAAAGTCCCCACTAAGTTCCTCATAAGATCTACGTCTTCCGTACTCATTTTTTTATCCATGATACTCACCCCATTTTGTGAACTTTCCTCACTCTCTCCCATGGAATTCTTTCCACTATCACTTTCTAATTTTACTCCCAATAAATATTTCTCCTTCCCTAAACCTTTCATTAAATATTCCTCTTCTCCCATATCCTTTAAAACCCCCCCTAGTCTTACTTCTCCCCTTTTCTCGGAATCCGTTGAAGTCTTTTTTTCTGACCAGTTTTCTGTTTCCAAAATTTGTATAAAATTATCCTCATTATTTTTACTTTTCCTTTTTTCAATTATGGATCCTAGATCTGACTTTCTCATTTCTAAGTCATACTTTCTACATTCTTTGACATCCTCTTCATGTCAAACTCCCTCAAGTAACCCCCTTCCTTTACTTCCCTTATGCCTCCAAAAGCACACTGTTGCTTTCGTGGAATTTCTGTGTGCTTTTCTCTCTTCCCCATACTACTGATGTGAAGAAGCTTCAAAATTACTTCATCCTCTTTCTCCTCTTCCCCTTTTTCCTCCTTTACATTCGAAATTCTAATTTTTTCCAAACAAGGACACTCCTCCATATAGTGACCCGGTTCCTTACAAAAGTAGCAAACCCCCATTTTTAAAGCTCCCCTTTCTTTTCCTCTCCCTCTCTTTCCACCAAAGTTCCGATAAGGTTTACCTTTGTCTTTCTTCCTCTCATTGCGCTTCCGCTTGTCACCACCATTCCTCTCATCACGCTTCCACTAGTCACCAGCAGCTGTTAGTGCATTCACCCTGTCACTTCCCCTACGAAGCTCCAAGTGCTTTCCCTCACAAGATTTATCCCCATGGTAATGCTCCAAGTCCATGAAGAGCCATCCATTTCCTGCATACCGTAAATGATGTATTTGTACTCTTCTGGGAGTTTCATGATTAGTGTGTTAATCTTTCTCTCCTCTGATTCTACATATCCTGCACTAGCAAGCTCAAGATATAACGTAGCAATATCATTGCAAAACTCTATCATGCTACCTCCTTTATAAACATAGGCCTCTATTTCCTATTTTACTAACTGCCGCCTCTGTATAGTATCACTCTTATAAATTTGTCTTAGTGTTTCCCAGATTTATGAAGACCTGGTTAGATTTAAAAGAGTGATAGTTATGGACTCTGACACTTTTTTAAGTACGAGATGTTTTGCTATAGTGTTTTGGTATTCCCATATTTTTATGTCATTCTCTTCAGGTTTTGGTTCTGTTATAACCCGTACAAGTGGAACCGTAGCGGAGAGCCTAACTCCCCTCACCGTAGTTGCTTTTTTTCCCTTCTCCCCTTTTTCCCCTTCCATAGGAATGATTTCCCCCTCACTTTCCATTGCATTTGAACTGTAGTTGCTTTTCTAGGAAACCCCAGATGAATCTCCGTAGTGAGTTCCACCAAAGTGTGATGGCGGACACTTCATTTGCCGTGAAATAATTACCCATCAGTGCTTATCAAAAAGCAGTCCCTCCATTGTAATTTCCTAATAAGTAAAGCTTATTCCATCAAACATAGGCACCGCACATGGTGGGCCCATAACCTAAAATTCTATGGGTTCCATTCCCACAAAAAATTTACAAATCCAAAATATCTTTTCTAGATAGCGCCAACTCCTACTTGATAAAAACCCAAATGAGTGACAACGTGATAGCCTGAACCCCGATACAACTTCACCCTTGTGAAATAAGACTTTCTGTGTGCTTAGTTCCTGAGATTATGTGGTCTCCATTGACCCACAGAATGAGCAGCCTATGTATGAGCAGCCTATGTAAAGCCTCTAGGATAATATTTGCCCCTTTCACTTTCCCACTGAATAAGTGCCGCCTAGGCACACAAATATTATGACCACCCTCACTTCTGTGAAGACAAGAATCCTTTCATTCAAACGCAAAAAGAATCATTGAATTTGCACTCTTGAGCAGTAAGTTATGGCTGGTCAAAGATGACCTTTATAGTTACAAGCTCTCTTAGAGAAAGGTACCTAAATATCACTGAGTTTTGGTTTGCCTACTCACGACTACCTACTACTGATCCCTAGTCGAATAGAAACACTATATAGTGGAAGAAGGTACAATAGGAGATGTACTTATTGTACGGCCATTGTACGACATGCTCTAGAAAGGGACGCTTGTCAAATCGGGAGCAATGGTTCCTCCTCCCATCTTCTCCGGTATCAAATAATGTGGCGCCACGTGGCACCGCGTGACGCTATCTCCAAATGACGCCAAAATCACACTTTGCGTGGCGGCTACAATGCCGGCCGTCCGATCAAAACATATTTTACACGGTTCAGATTCGCGTACATGCATGAATTCCTACTTTTCGTTAGTCTTCTGTTAATTAGCTATCGCGTTAATATTTATATATCTTTGAAACCCGTCACGTGCGTTGTTGCGATAACGCCCTAGTGGATAAGGCTTACGTCTACATACTGGTCCATAGACCCAAGTTCAAATCTAGACTTAGGCAACATTTTAGTAAAATATCCTCTACTTCAAAATCTGCCACTTTCTAAATAAGGGGGCAGCCATGGCGTGCCTTTTATCCACACTCTCTTTCTTTAAAGTAAAACTAAAAATAATGAAGTGAACTATTAATTACCTCTTTTCAACACTCCACTTAATTCCTAGTCACTTTTCAATTTTAATCCACAGTTTTCTCTACAATAAATAAACTTAGGGGAAGGTACTGGTTTTGTCATGATATCTGCAATCATTTCTCTATCAGTTTTATGAACTAGTTTAATAATTTTATTTTCAACCTTCTCTCTGACAAAGCTTAGTCTTATATCCATATGCTTAGCTTTGAAGTGATGTTTTGGATTAGCCGCAATAGAGATAGCAGCTTGATTATCACAAAAAACATTTTGAGTTCCAGACTTCATGAACCCAAGTTCTTCAAGAAGAGATTTAACCCATATTAATTCTTTGGTGGCAGCACATGAAGCCATGTATTCAACGTCCATAGTGGAGTGAGCAACTACTTTTTGTTGCTTGCTACTCCAACAATATGGAGCGGATCCAATTTGCAACACATATCCAGTCGAACACCTTGTTAAAGGCACATCTCTATAACTATTATCACTCCAAGCGGTGATGTCATTGTGCTCCCCTCCCAAATGCAACCATAATTCCCTTGTCCCCACTAGATACCTCATCACCCTTTTGACAGCCTCCTAGTTTCTCTTTCTTGGTTCATTTAGATTTCTACTAACTACACATACAGCTGCAGCTATATCTGGACGGGTACAGTTCATAAAATAAATTAAATTGCCTACAATCTCTCGATAAGGGATATTTTCCATAAATTTTATTTCTATCTTATCCATCTCATCATTAATGATCAATATTCCTCTCTCTTCACTCCCCTCAAACACTTTCTTCAAATCCATAGGAGTAGTTGATCCGTTTGCTTTTTCCATCTGAATTTTTTCTAGCATATTACCGATTGCTTCTTTTTGAGTGAGTGTTATAATTCTATTCCCTCTATCTCTCTCCATCTAAATTCCCAGAATGTACTTTGCTTCGCCGAGATCTTTCATATCAAAATTGCTTCTAAGATCCCGTTTTAGTTTGTTCATTTTATCTAAGGACTTGCTTAAGACCAACAAATCATCCACATAAATAGCAATAAATATCACTCCATTCTCATCCTCAAATAAATATATACAGTGATCTGAACTAATTCTGATATACCCCAAACCGGTCAGAAATTCGTTGAGCTTTATATTCCACTGTCGCGGGGCTTGCTTAAGCCCATACAGTGATATTATCAGTTTGCAAACTTTATTTTTTTCCCCACTTTCCACGAATCCTTCTGGTTGCCTCATGTAAATTTCTTCTTCCAACTCTCCGTGCAAAAAGGCCGTTTTAATATCCATCTGGTGGATTTCCATATCCTCCGCTGCGGCTATACTTAGAAGGATTCTAAGAGAACGAAATCTGACTACAGGTACAAAGGTTTCTTCGTAGTCTATCCCCTCTTTGTGAGTATAACCTTTTGCACCTAACCTAGCTTTGTACCTCTCAATGGTATTATCCAGGTTTAATTTAAGTTTAAAAACCCACTTACATCCAATCGGTTTTCGGTCAGATGGACAATCTACCAACTCCCATGTATTGGCTTCCATGATAGAGGCCATTTCTTCATTTATAGCTGTGATCCATTGGTTACTTTCTGGAGTGTTTATGGCCTCTAAGTATGTTTGAGGTTCATCTGGGTGAGACATCTTTGTGAGTTGGTTATTTACTTGTCTTTCTTGAAGTCGTTTACTACTTCTTCTTCCCCCTTCAAAATCGGACGCCGGTATGGGATGCATCCTTAGGTTTCGTTTAGGGAGATTTTCAGCTCCCATATCTTCGAATTTTGGTGTCTCATCAAGTTCCTCTTCTGTTTCCACTTCGTATTGTGGCATTGCCTCAGATGTTGTCCTTTCCTCCTTCTCCTTTGGTAGATATGCAGATTTTTATTTTTCTCCCTCTTCCTTAACTTCATTTTCAAAGTTAAAGTCAGAAAATTGATCCGTTTCAAATCTGATTTTGACTTACTTATTATATTTGAATGGATCAATGGACTTCTCTTCATTCATCACCACTATGTGTTTTACCAAAATTATATCTCTCTTTTTCAAGTCATACACTTGGTATCCTTTTGTGCTCTCATCATATCCTACAAGATATCCTGGTTTCCCTTTTCCCTCTTACTTCCATTTAGTGTTATCGGAATCCAAACTGTAAACTTGACTTCCGAACACTCTCAAACTAGATAAATCATGCTTTCTTCCTGTCCACCTCTCAGACGGAGTTTCCTCCTTATTTGCTGAAGTTAGGACTCTATTTCTGATGAAATTTACATAGTTCATAGACTCAGCCCAAAACTGCAGCCGCTCTTATCACTTAACATTTTTTTGGACATATCTTCTAAATTTCTATTTACTCTTTCTGCTACTCCATTTTGTTATGGATTATAAGGAACAGTTTTCTCACGATGAATTCCTTCTTCTTTAAGACATTCTTCAAATTCCCTTAAGGTGTATTCTTTCCCATTATCACTTCTTATCTCTTTTATTGAGGTTTCATTTAGCTTTTAACTCCATGCTTTATACTTTTTGAAACATCTTAATACCTCTGACTTATGTCAGAGAAAGTATACCTTCGTGTATCTAGACCAATCATCTTTGATGGTTAACATCCATCTCTTCCCCCCATGTGAAGCATACCTAGCAGGTCCCCAAACGTCAGTGTGAACTAGATCTAATGCTTTCTCTCTCCTAAATGTGGTTGCCTTTGGAAATGGAAGTCTATGAATCTTCCCTTAGGCACATCCACTACAATCATCAAAGGTCTCATCATCCTCAAACTTAATACCCTCCACTATTCCCTTTTTCTTGAATTTCTTTAATCTATCTAGATGCACATGCCCCAACCTTTTATGCCAAAGCATCATCTCACTAGCACACGAGTAGAGAACACTCTTTTCTTTGCAAAGAACAATTCTGAACATTCCTTGACTGCCCTTCTCAGCTATGAAATAAACCTCATTATCAAAGCTTGCTGTGAAGATTCCTTTCCTAGTTCCTGTTTCAAACTCCTTTTCATCTACGACAGCTGTTGAGACTAGGTTTTTGTTAAGCTGTGGAATGTAAAGAACATATAAGAGTGTTACAACTGAGGCCTTTCTATCAATTAGAACCTTCAAGTCAACAGTTCCAACAAGACTTGTGGTTTCTACTCTACCATCTCCTTACTCTATCTCAACTGTTCGGATATTTCTCACTTAGTGAACCATTGCTTATCTTTGCACATATGTATTGAAGCCCCTGAGTCATTGATCCACCCAACCTCGAGTGGATACCTCTTACCTCCGAAAGCACACTTTTGTCTCCGTGGAATGTCGATATGCTTTTCAATGTTTTTTGGATTAAGAAGAAGCTCCTCAAGCTCCTCTTCTGGTTCAGTTTTTCCTTCCACTTCCTCATCATGAACTTGGGTCAGAAAAGCCTTTTTCTTTCCTCCATCCCTTGAGGTTCCTTGACCATCTTTCAGTCGATGATCTGCAAGTTTGACACAATCTGCCATATAGTGTCCCGATTTCTTGCAGAAGTGACATAATCCTCCTCGAGAAGTTTCTCTCACCTGTCTATCAAATCTGCCACCTCCTTGTCCTCTTCCACCAAAGTTTTGATAGGGATCTTTCCCTCTCTCCTCATCACGATTCCCCCAATCAGCTCCTGCAGACAATGCTTGAACACTTCGACTTCCTCTCCTTAGCTCTATGGTGCTTTCTTTCACTAAAATCATTCCCATGTGTCATCCCAATTCCGATTGCTATCTCCTATATCCTGCAATTGGTTAATGATATTCTCATACTCTTCAGGTAGTTTCATCAATAATGTGTTCACTCTTTGTCTCTCGGACTATAAGTTACCTGCACTCTCTAACTCTCCAAATAATGCTTCTAAATCATTGCAATAATTATTCATACTTCCTCCTTTATAACTATAAGCTGCAATCTTATTATCCGCCAACTGTTATTGCTGCAATGATCCACTCTTATATTTGTTAACTAGTGAAATCCAAATCTGAGATGAAGATTTGACTTGCATAAGGGGAATGGCAATGCCCTTTGCTACACTTTTAAGAATTAAGAGCTTAACAACCTTGTCTTGTAGTTCCACTTTTGATACTTTGATCTTTCGGTATGAACCCTTGTCGCCGTTGTTCGTGGTACTGCTGCCGGTATCGCCTTCCGCAATGGTGTCACTTGAGTTGCAACTCTTCCCTTTTCTCCTTCCATGAAACTCTCCTCTCCTTCCTCATCTTCATCCTTGGTGATGGTGGCAGCTGTTCTACCAACCGTAGTGGGGTAGGTGCCAGATAAACGTGTCCCTCCAAGCCCAAGTGGAGGTGGGCATCAAATTTGTCCAGATACTATGCCCCATAGATGCTTCTCAAATAGTTCTCCCTCCATCATCATTTCTCAATACAAAAAGTCCGATCCATCAAATATGGGCACCATAGAGGGTGGGCCCATAACCTGAAATTATGTGGTCTCCATTGACCTATAGAATGAGCATCCTATGTAAAGCCTCCAAGATAACATTTTCCCCTTCCACTTCCCACTGAATAAGTGCCGCCCAGGCACAAAAATATTATGACCTCCCTCACCCCTATGAGGAGAAGACTCCTTTGATTCAAACGCAAAAAGAATCACTGAATTTGCACTCTTGAGCAGTAAGTTATGGCTGGTCAAAGATGACCTTTATAGTTACAAGCTCTCTTAGAGAAAGGTACCTAAATATCACTGAGTTTTGGTTTGCCTACTCACGACTACCTACTACTGATCCCTAGTCGAATAGAAACACTATATAGTGGAAGAAGGTACAATAGGAGATGTACTTATTGTACGGCCATTGTACGACATGCTCTAGAAAGGGACGCTTGTCAAATCGGGAGCAATGGTTCCTCCTCCCATCTTCTCCGGTATCAAATAATGTGGCGCCACGTGGCACCGCGTGACGCTATCTCCAAATGACGCCAAAATCACACTTTGCGTGGCGGCTACAATGCCGGTCGTCTGATCAAAACATATTTTACACGGTTCAGATTCGCGTACATGCATGAATTCCTACTTTTCGTTAGTCTGCTGTTAATTAGCTATCGCGTTAATGCTTATATATCTTTGACACCCGTCACGTTTGTCGTTTCGATAACGCCCTAGTGGATAAGGCTTACATCTACATACTGGTCCATAGACCCAGGTTCAAATCTAGACTTAGGCAACATTTTAGTAAAATATTCTGTACTTCAAAATCTGCCACTTTCTAAATATGGGAGCAACCATGGCGTTCCTTTTATCCACACTCTTTTTCTTTAAATTACAACTAAAATAGAGAAGTGAACTATTAATTACCTCTTTTCAAGAGTTCCCCCAGAGAATGCAAAGTTAGAATATGAGTTTTGGATAATTCTCCCCACTTCGACTTTCCCTTAGAAATACAGCCACCCTGGTACGCAAAAGCTCTCACCAACTACACCTTTGTGTAGCATTGAATCCCCTTAGTTTACAAGAAAAAGAATAACTGAAAATGGTCTACTGAATGAGTTGTAATTAAATGGCAAAGTTTGCCCATTTATAAAGATGCTATTGAGGAGAGAGGCGGCTACCTACCGAAATTTTTCTAAGTCCTAAAACCCCTCTCTAAGCCCATTGAGGTACGGAGCAATTTTAAGACTGTACTGTAGTACAAGTACTGGAGTACTTTTTGTACGATCAATGTACGACTTCGCCATAATGTGACATTTGTCACATTTATAATTGTCATCTCGCGTTCAGCAGATCTCGCAATCCTCCCGGATCTTGCCACGTATCACCCATAGTGGCGGTACCCAAAAACGCCAAGTCGCCCACTCCGGAATCCCGGCTCGCACCACGACCGTTCGATGAAGACCGACATTTAATATTGGCCCTCTAAATAAAATGTCGTTTTGTTAATTCCGTGCGGTTCAGAATTCGTGCGGTTTAATCCATTTCTGTGTACAATCCTTCCCCTAATCAATTAAATGAAACATATTGTGTGGTTTGTGTTTATATAATTATCGTACCCTATATACTCTAGCACTGATCGTAGACTATTGAATAAAGCCACAAGTTATTGAATTCTTCACGGACAAGAGGTTCCAAGATCAAATCTTGGGTCCGTCAAGTCCTTTTTGGTAAACCTACCAAAGTTTGCAGCATGTCTCTCTCTCTAGGCAACATGGGTAGCCATGGCTCTAGCTTCCTCTCTAACCTTCAGTGACTGCGACAAGTGTGGGGGTTTTGAGAGAAGAGGGAGAGGCAGGCTGCCTTTGCTGACTGCGTCTTATTTATTTTTCCTTTATTCAAACCAAGAAAATACATGCATTTCAACAGAGCCTCCCATGGTAACTGATGTAATTCCCCTCCGCTCTGTTATTGCTTAGACTGGCGTAAGCCACCACATACTCAGCCTTGACGTCATCTATTTGAGCTAAAATTGCCCCCAATCCAAACATGCTCCAATCAATGTAAAGGAGGAAAGGTTTTGGTGATCAAGCATGTGGAGCACGGGGTGTTGTTTCAGCGCATCATTCAAAAACTCAGTGAACTCCTTTTCCTTGAAACTGAGAGGATACTTTTCTGCAAAACAGTTTTGTCTCATCGATCAAATCAATTTGGAAAGGAGTTCCTTTATAGATACCGATGTTGAAATCAATAGATTTAAAAGGTACTTTCTAGGTCTAAACAGACTAACATATAAAAGCAAAAGGAAAAGCGTAGGCAGCTTGCCTCCACCTCCTCTCTTTAGCCCCCATACTTGTTGTAGTCACTGAAGGAAAGAGAGGATGGTGGAGCAATGGCTGCTTGAGCTCCAAAGGCACGACTAAAAAGTGACATAAGTCACTCTCAACAAAAGGTTGAGTCTGTTAGGACTCAAACCTTAAACTGACAGAGCGAGGCGTAGCCGTTAGCTCTAACCGGTCTGTCCCATGAGTTCGTTAGACTATATAGGGTTTGAATTGTTTTTAAACAATGTTAAATGAATTTAATCCGATTAACATAATTACGGATGTAGATCAAAGAGACTAGTTAGAATATAGTGTGAGTCTGAATCTGCACGAAACAAATTTACGAGACATTAGTTTTAACGATAATTGTTAAGAGCCGGTTTGGATCCAACGGCTCGCACCATCGCCGAGATCCCGGAATGGCCGCTTTGGCGGTTTTGGGTGTGACATGACCTAGCACCATGTGGCAAGATATCATTGGGAAGCAGGAATCTCGGAGAGCATGAGGACAAGTTTGGAGGAGACAGACGTGCACTCCATGGACTTGTCGTACACAGGCCGTACAGAAAGAACATCAGCCATAGTACCTTTCTGTACTTTACAATCCTTTGATTGGTTCGCACCTCAGTAGATAGGGGTTGTGAGAGGGGTTTAGAACTTAGGGAATTTAGGAGGTTGTCGCCTCTCTCCCAATAAGCTTGTATAAATATTGACATCTTTGCCACTTCATAATTAATCGCCTGGTTGGGCGTTTTCAGTGATTTTTTTTATTGCAGACTCAAGGGAGTCCACATTGCACAAGGGTGCAGACAAATTATTTGTTTGCCTACTTGGGTAGCACTGATCCTAGTTGAAAGGGGTTAGTTAAAAACTATCTAGAGAACTCCAGAATTGTGCATTCTAATGGGGGACACAAAATTGAAGGTTATGGGCCCACCCTCTTGGGTGCCCATGTTCAACGGATATGGGTTCATTTATTGGGAAGCTATGATGGTAAGGGCTTTGTGTGAAAAACGATACTGGGGTATTGTCAGTGGACAAGTGAAACGTCCATCTCAGGGAATCCCACCAGGGTTTAGTGGAGTGAGGTTTTCTACAGCAGTATCTGCCCTAACGGAGTAGGCAGAAGAAGGGGACATCAACGTGTCCAAAAAGGGGAAACAAAAGGAGACACCTCTCACTCCTATCGCAACGGCACTCAGAGCGGCGACAGTTAAGACCGAAGAGAACGATATACCAACGTGGGAATACACAAATATGGTTGCCAACCATTTCATTTTGAGGTACCTTACTCACGCTTTGGCAACCTTCCATCTTCACATTCTCAAGGCCGAGGAGTTGTGGGAGACTTTAGTGGAGATCTATAGAGCCGGTACCATTGAAGAACTCCAGTTGGCCGAGCAAAGGTTAGAGGAGTATACTTACAAAGGGGGGAAAATGGTGGACTACTGTAATGATCTCTCTTTTTTGTATATGAAAATGGAGAGTGTCGGGTTGATCGGTAATATGAAGATGAAAGTCAACACCCTCATTATGAAGTTGCCTAATGAGTTTGAGAACATAGTGTGTTGTTTTTGAAAAGTGAGTTTCGTGCATACGCGACGTTTTGTACGTACACACTGTTTCGTGAGTACTTGACGCGATTTTTATGCATATGCTATCTTGATTTACCGTGGAGGTTGGAATGGATTTGCGAATTGGGGGGGTAATTATGGTACTAATTGTTTTGGGATGTACGGAACTATTTGAGTGGCACAAACAAACGTAAGGAAAGATACGGAATATGCGAGACAAATGTATGGGGGATCGCGAAGCGATCCGACTTGGAATGTTGTGAAAAAAAACGCCGCCAGTACGGACTAATTTGGATGAGGTGACGTTAGTTCGTCAAGTGGATTGTGTGATCACGTGACACGACATCAATTATGCCGAATAAGAGCTACGGACGGCGACGCCGTCAGTTTGGTCATATTGGTGAGGGACGCAAAACGCGTCCATCACATGATATTTATTTTGGACGGTCAAGATTCGTTTGACGAAATTCGTAAGGTTTGTAAATATTTAAACAATGTTTTGTTCTATGTGAATTAGTTATTAGTGTAGATCTATTAGTTCTGACATATCACGAAGTATTCGAGCATACTCACATTAATAGAGGTAGTTGAAGATTACTTACGGTTGGTATGCCTCCGTACAGTCAGTAGTTAGCTATAGTGTATATTTGTAGGACTTCGTCATTTTTAAGACTTAGGAACTTTTTGGACGAAAGTGTTTTTGCTCATTTTTGGTAATTTCATATGAGATTTGCTCTCTGATATATTTGTACAATTATTTAAAATTTTGCATGTGTGTACCTAATTGTATTGGAAATATTTTGGCAAATGTGCAGACCTATGGTTTTCTTAGGGCTTCATTGTGAAGTTGGTCGGATTTATAAAAGTTATGGCAAACTGATATCTTGCAACTTTGACTTGGTGATGTGAAAATTCAGTTTGGTATTTTTATATGAAAGTTTGTTGGGATTCTAAGTGACCTACGGAATATGTGTTAATGTAGTTTAAGATTGTTTTGGTAATTCTGTAGAATTCTGAATTGATTCAAAATAGGTTGTTTTTGGGGTAGTGTGTTGTGCTTCCGAGGGTAAATCCATGGCTGGAAATGGCTATGGAGAACATAATGTACCGAGTGCAAAAAATGGATGAAAATTCTTGGAAGTGGAACATAGTGGTCCAGATGATACTTGTGCAACAAGACATTATTGAGATTCGTAGAGGAGGAAAGAGCGTTTAAGCTCTAACTGCCAAAACGGATCGGTGGGGGAAAGATTCGAGGAAGCCGTACAACAACTTCAAGGGAGAGAAAGATCAAACTGGAGGACCAAGGCCTCCAATGGGCTTTTTTCATTTCTGCAAAAAGCCGGGACATTTCATAGCAAATTCCACCAAGTTGTCAGAGCTGAGGCTCTAAGAGAACCGTGGAGAGGGTTATTCTAAAGGAAAGAAGAAGACACTTGTGGTCACACAAGTGAAAAGGGAGACCGAGGAATATGAGTCCTCTAAGGAGGAGGATGGGGAGCTCCTTCTTGACAAGAATCTGGAGGAGAAGGAGATCCCTCAGAAATGGAAGTGTGCTTTTGGAGCCATTCGGGAACCCTCACAGGAAAGATGGATCATCGATTTAGGTGCATCCATGTATATGTGTCGTGACACCCACCTCTTTACCAAGAGAAGAAAGATTCCTACTATAGAGATAGATTTCAGGGATGGGAGAGTAGCTAGTACAAATCTAGTGGGATCAGTAGATCTAAAAGTCTTAGTGAAGGGTAAGACTTTTATACTCACTTTCTCAGATGTACTATACATTCTTCAGTTGAGCAAAAATCTTATCTCTACTTCTGTATTAGATGAAAAGTAGTTTGACACCTTCACTAGAAAGGGAGTCTTTACATCTAAGTATGGGGATGAAGTCTACTTAATAGCAAATAAGGGTAGCCAAGGAATGTTTAGGCTTAACCTGAGTAATGAAAAGAAGAATGCTTACTATGTTGGTGTCCCAAAATTGATAATTTGGCATAAACGGTTGGGGCATGTGCACTTTGATAGGCTGATGGAAATAAAGAAGCTTGATGTAGTAGAAGGCATTCAGTTTGGGGATAATAAAATGGTGGATGACTGTAGTGGTTATGCTCAAGGTAAGGCTCATAGACTCCCCTTTCCCAAAATTGCCACATATAGAGGTGAGAAAGTACTAGATCTGGTCCACACAGACATCTGGGAACCAACATAAAGTACCTTCAGTAGGAGGTAAGAGGTTCATGATGACAACTAGTGATGACTGGTTCAGATACTCTACAATCTACTTCCTCAAGACAAAGTCTGAAGCATCAACTTACTTCAAAGAATAAAAAGCCTGGAGTGAGAAGTTGCACAAAACCCCTCTAACCAGTTTGAGGAATACCTGAGGGATGAGGGAGTTTAGCATCAAAAAACTATACCGTATAATCGAGAAAAAAATGGGGTAGCTGAGAGGTTTAATTGGACTCTAGGAGATAGCGTATGTAGTATGTTGGTTGACAAAAAAATAGGAAAAATGTTTTGGGCTGAAGCCATAAACTGTGCCAACTACATTAAGAATAGAGTCCTTACCTCAGCCTTGAAAGGAATGATACCTTATGAGAGATAGGTTGGAAGAAATCCAGATATATCTCACCTGAAAGTATTCGGTGGTCAAGTTTTTAGTCTTCACACGGATAAGAAGAACTGGAAACTAGATGCTAAAGGGAAACCGGGATATTTTGTGGGATATGATTTGGATGTCAAGGGATATAGAGTTTATGAATTAGCTAAACATGATATCATTCTGGTAAAGCACCTAGTTGTCATGGATGAGTGGAAGTCATTTGATCCCTTCAAGTATATTATGAAGATAAGAATCAATTTTGAGTCCGAGAGTGAGGAGGACTCGGATCATCTAGGAAGGGACATAGGGGAAACGTGATTGCACATTAATGAGAGATCCAAGATAGGGGAGATATATTGGAATCTCCCCATATTCTTATACACTCTGAGGAAAGTGAGGAGGGGGAGCCGGAAGCGACTTCCATGGATAGGGAAGCCGATGAGACATTTAGCAGGAACCCGAGACTTCCCTCCATTCCAGCCTCAAACTTTGAGGGAAGACAAAGAAGCACCAAAACGTTACAGGAAAAACAGGCCGCTCACAAAGTAACTAAACTGTCTCACCCTGATAAGCCTCAGTCATACTGGGAGGTAATGAAAAATCTTGAGAAAGCCAGATGGGTTAGAGCCATAAATGATGAGATGGCCTCCATCATGGAAGCGAATACTTTGGAGTTGGTGGAATGTACTCTAGACGGAAAACCGATTGGGTGCAAATGGGTGTTACACTGAAAGTGAACCCAGATAATACCACTAAAAGATATAAGGCTTGGTTGGTAGTAAAGGGGTTCACCCAAAAAGAGGGGATAGATTATGAGGAGACCTTTGCTCTTCTTGTTCGGTTCCTATCAGTAACAATTCTCTTTAGTCTGGCGGCAGCGGAAAACATGGAAATACACCAGTTGGATATTAAGAGCGTCTTCCTCAATAGTGAGTAAGAGGAATAAATCTTCATTCGGCAACCAGAGGGGTTTGTAGAGGAAAGAGAGGATTGCAACATAGGGGTGCAGCTAGATTGATTGTTTTCTTACTTGGGTAGCTGTGATCCTTGCTGAAGAAGGGTTAGTCAAAAACTATCTAGAGGCTTTCTGAAATCTGTAGTCCAATGGGGACACAAAATTGCAATACGCAGCAAAAAGAATCATTGAAAACGCCCAACCAGGCGATAAAATTATGAAGTGGCAAAAACTCCAATATTTATACAAGCTTATTAGGAGAGGGGCGACTATTCCTAAATTCCCTAAGTTCTAAACCCCTCTCACAACCCCTATCTAGTGAGGTATTAACGAATCAGAAGACTATACACTACACAAAGGTATTATGGTCGTATCCTTTCTGTACGGCCTGTGTACGACAAGGCCATGGAGTGGACATCTGTCTCCACCGCACTTGTCCTCATACTCTCCGAGGTTCGTGCTTCCTAATGATATCTTGCCACATGGCGCTAGGTTATGTCACGCCCGAAATCCGACAAAGCGGCCATTCTGGGATTTTGGTGATGATGTGAGCCGTCGGATCCAAACCGGATTTTAACAATAACCGTTGAAACTAATGTGTGGTAAATTTTTTTCGTGCTGACTTTGACTCGCACTATATTTTAACTAGTCTCTTTGATCTGCAATTCTGTGTCCTCCATTGGACTATAGAATATAGGAAGCCTTTAGATAGTATTTAACTAACTCACTTCAAGCCAAAACCACTGTTGCCCAAGAAGGCAAACTGACAATTTGACTACACCATTGTGTAGCCTGGACTCACTTGAGTTTGTAGCAAAAAGAATCACTGAAAACGGCCAACCAGCCGATAAGTTATGAGTTGACAAAAATGCCAAGTTTATACAAACTCTCAAAGGGAGAGAGGTACCTATCAACCAAATTCTCTAAGTCCTAAATCCCTCTCACAGTCCCTATCTATTGAAGTACGAACCAATCAGATCATTGTAGGGTACAGAAAAAGTACTATGGCCGATGTACTTTTGTACGGTCTGTGTACGACAACCCCATTGAGTGGACGCGTGTCCACTTTTAGCTTGTCTTTATGTTCGCCAAAATTCCTAAAACCAAATGTCATTCTTCCACGTGGCGCCACGTCATACCACGTCCATAAACGCCAAAGTGAGCATTGCGTAATCTCGGCAGTGATATACGTCGTCGGATTAAATCCGACATTGAATGTCCGCCGTCAAAACAAATGTTCGATTCATTTGTTTTTCGTGCGAGATAATGTTCGCACTATATAATACTTGGTTATTTGTTTCTGCGTTGTCATTCCGTTAATCCAATTCATGGTCGTAATAGTGTTTAAATATATATCAAACCCAATGTATTCTAACGGACTTGTACGACAGACTGGCTAGAGCTGTAGGCTACGCCGTGCTCTGCCGGTCGGAGGTTCGAGTCCTGCTGGACTCAACCTTTTGTTGAGAGTGACATAAGTCACTCCTTAGCCCTACCTGCTTAAGCTAGGACAGCCATGACTCAGCCACCCTCTCTATCCCTCAGTGACTATGACAAGTATGGTGGGTAGAGAGAGGTGGTGGAGGCAGGCTGTCTGTTTTTTTCTTTCTTTTATTTGTACTAAATTTATACCTAGAAAATACCATATAAAACTAATAAATTCAACACTCCCCTTATTTTCTAGTCTAATTATAATTTCAATTTTAATCCACACTTTTCTCTACAATATTTTAACTTGGGAGAGGGCACCGGTTTTGTCATCATATCAGATACCATTTCCTCATCTGATCTATATACAAGATTCACAATTTTATTGTCAACTTTTTATCTTACAAAACTTAATCTTATGTCCATATGTTTAGCCTTAAAATGAGTTTTTGGATAAGCTGCAATTGCAATGGCAGCTTGATTATCACAAAACACTTCATGCACTCCCTCTTCATATACCCCAGTTCTTGCAGCAAGGACTTGACCCACATCAATTCTTTCACAGCAAAACTAGAGGCCATGTACTCAACCTCCTATTTAGACTGAGCCACCACCTTTTGTTGCTTATTGCTCCAACAGCAAGCACCTCCCCCCACATACAACACATACCCAGAAGTGCATCTTCTCATAGGTGCGTCCCCATAACTGTCATCACTCCAAGTAGTGATGTCAGTGTGCTCCCCTCCCAAATGCGACCATAACTCTCTAGTTCCTACCAAATATCTCATGACTCTCTTGGCTGCCTCCCAATCTCTCTTCCTAAGATCATTAAGACTCTTACTGAGTACTCCAACTGCTGCTGCTATGTTTGGCCTGGTACAATTCATGAAATAGATTAAACTTCCTACAACCTGTCTATAAGGGATAGACTTCATAAACTCTCTCTCCTCTAAGCTCATCTGATAATCTAAGATCATCACTCCTCTTTCTACACTCCCATCACTTACTTTTTTCAAGTTCATGGGAGTAGTACAAATGTTAGCATTTTCCATCTGGAATTTCTCAAGCAAATTACCTATTGCTTCTTTCTGAGTTAGTCTGATAATCTTCTTCCCCCTATCTCTCTCCATTTCAATCCCCAAAATATATCTTGCCTCCCCTAAATCCTTCATATAAAATCTTTTTCTAAGATCTTTCTTTAACTTATCAATTTTTTCCAAAGATTTACTCAATAGAAGCAGATCATCCACATAAATTGCAATACACCATTCTCATCTTCAAACATATAGATAGAATGGTCAGAGTGATCCGGATATATCTCAGACGGGTGAGAAACTCATCTAGTTTCTTATTCCACTGTCGGGGGGCCTGCTTCAGTCCATATATGGACTTTATGAGCCTGCGGACTTTGCTCTCTTCTCCTTCTTCCACGAACCCCTCGGGTTACCTCATGAAAATTTCTTCCTCTAACCCACCATTAAGAAAAGCAGTCTTAATGTCCATCTGGTGTATTTCCATGTCTTTCGCTGCTACCAAACTGAGAATAATCCTTACTGATGGGAACCGAACAACTGGAGCAAAGGTCTCCTTATAGTCAATCCCCTTCTTTTAGGTGAACCCTTTTGCTACCAATCAAGCCTTTTATCTCTGAATGGTATTATCTGGGTTCAGTTTTAATTTAAATACCCATTAACACCCAACAGGATTTTTGTCTGGAGGACAATCCGCTAATTCCCAAGTATTTGCTTCCATGATAGAGGCCATCTCATCATTTATGGCTCTAATCCATCTTTCTTTCTCCGGACTCTTCCCTGCCTCTGAGTAAGACTGAGGCTCATCTGGGTGAGATAGCTTGGTTATCTTATGAGTGGCTTGTTTTTCCTGTATCATTTTGCTGCTTATTCTCCCTCCCTCAAACTTCGAAGCTGGAATGGATGGAAGTCTTCGATTTCTCATCACTGTCTCATCCGCTCCCCTGTCCATAGAAGCTAGTTCTGGTCCCACGTCCTGTATCTCCTCGAAGTTCATAAGGGTATGTGAGATTTCTGGTGAGTCTCCTGTATCTCGGATCTCCCCTAAATCTGCAATCACGGTTTCATTTATGTCCCTTTTGGGAATGACCGAGTTCTCTTCACTTTCGGACTCAAATCTGATTCTTAACTTCTTTGTATATTTGAAAAGGTCAAATGACTTCCCTTCATCCATGACAACTAAATGTTTGACCAGAATGATATCTTTCTTTGCTAAGTCATAGACTCTATATCCCTTAACATCCTCATCATATCCCACAAAGTATCCAGGTTTTCCCTTAGCATCTAGTTTCCAGTTTTTCCTATCCGTGTCAAGACTGTAAACTTGGCTACCAAATACTTTAAGGTGTGAGATATCTGGTTTCCTTCCAACCCATCTCTCATAAGGTGTCACTCCCTTTACAGCTGAGGTAAGGACTCTATTTTTAATATAGTTGGCACAGTTCATTGCCTCTGCCCAAAATCTCTTTCCTATTTTCTTGTCTGCCAACATACTGCATGCACTATCTCCTAGTGTTCTATTCAACCTCTCAGCTACCCCATTTTGTTCTGGGTTATATGGTACAGTTTTCTGGTGCTGCACTCCCTCATCTCTCAAATATTCCTCAAACTCGTTAGAGGTATATTCCCCCCCATTATCACTCCTTATCCTTTTAATGGGGGTTTCATGCAACTTCTCACTCCAAGCTTTATATTCTTTGAAGTAAGTTGATGCTTCAGACTTTGTTTTCAGAAAGTAGACTCTAGAGTATCTAGACCAGTCATCAGTTATTGTCATCATAAACCTCTTTCCTCCAACCGAAGGTACTTTTGCAGGCCCCCAAATATCTGTGTGGACTAAATCTAATACTTTCTCACCTCTATATGTGGCGGCTTTGGGAAAGGGAAGTCTGTGAGCCTTACCTTAAGCACAACCACTACAATCATCCATCATTTCATTATCCCCAAACTAAATGCCTTATACTATACCCAACTTTTTTATTTCCCTCAACGTATCAAAATGCACATGTCCCAACGGCTTATGCCAAATCATCAACTTAGGAACACCAAAATAGTGCGCATTCTTTTTTTCATTACTCAGGTTAAGCCTAAACATTCCTTGGCTACCCTTATCTGCCATGAAGTAAACTTCATCCCCATACTTAGCTGTAAAGACTCCCTTTCTAGTGAAGGTATCAAACTCTTTGTCATGTAACACAGACGTAGAGACAAGATTTTTACTCAGCTGAGGAATGTAGAGTACCTCTGAGAATGTAAGTATAGAAGTCTTACCATCCAGTAAGACTTTCAAATCCACTGATCCCACTAGATTAGTAGTAACCACTCTCCCATCCCATACTCTATCTCTACAGTAGGGATCTTACTTAACTTAGTGAAGAGTTCATTATCATAACACATATGCATGGATGCATCTGCGTCGATGATCCATCCTTCCTATGGAGCTTCCCTAATTGCTCTAAGGGCACACTTGTGTCTCCAAGGGATCTCCTTCTCCTCCAAACTCTCATCAAGAAGTAGCTTCCCTTCCTCCTCAGAAGACTCATCCTCGGTTTCTCTTGTCACTTTTGTAACCACAAGTGCCTTTTTCTTCCCTCCGGAAGAACCCCCTCCACAGTTCTCTTAGAGCCTCAGCTCCGACCGCTTGACAGAATCTGCGATGTAGTGTCCCGACTTATTGCAAAATTGACAAAGACCCTTTGGGGGCCTCGGTCCTTTAGAATGATCTCTTTCCCCTTTGTACGGTTTCTTTGAGTCCTTCCCCCATCGGCCCCCCCCTGCTGCTAGAGCCTGAAAGATTTTCCTCCTCTCCTAATCTCCATTGTGTTTTCTTGCACAAGTATCATCCTGACCACTATGTTCCATTTCCATGAACTATCAGGCATTTCTTGTACTCGATACACTATGTTCTCGAACTCATCTGGTAACTTCATCATAAGAGTGTTAACTTTCATTTTCATTGTACCTGTCCACCCGACACTTTCCATCTCCATATACAAACAAGAAAGATCATTACAGTAATTCAACATCTTTCCTCCTTTGTAAGTGTAACTCACTAGCTTTTGCTCAGCCATCTGGAGCTCCTGAATAGTTCCAGCTCTATAAATATCCACCAAAATCACCCACAACTCCTCGGCCTTGTAAATATGAAGGTGAGGAGTGGCGAAAGCTTGTGTGAGGTGCCTCAGAATGAAGTTCTTAGCAGCCATGTTTACATCCTCCCACATTTGAGTATCGTTCTCCGCGGTCCTCACGCTCGCCGCTCCTGGTACAGTGGTAATAGGAGTGAGGGGTGTCTCCTTCCCTTTCCCCTTTTCGGACACAATGTTATCCCCATCATCTGCCTCCTCCGCTGAGGCACCCGTTGCTGCCGGAAACCTTACTCCTCCAAACCATGGTGGAGTTCCTAATGGTGGACGTTTCACTTGTCCACTGACAATACCCCAATATCGTTTTTTGCACGCAGCTCCTATTTTCATGGCTTCCCAATAGATGAACCCAGATCCATTGAAGGTAGGCACCCTAGAGGGTGGGCCCATAACCTGCAATTTTGTGTCCTCCATTGGACTACAGAATACAGGAAGCCTCTAGATAGTATTTAACTAACCCACTTCAAGCCACAACCACTGCTGCCCAAGAAGGCAAACTGACAATTTGACTGCAATCCTATGTAGCTTAGACTCCCTTGAGTTTGTAGCAAAAAGAATCACTGAAAACGGCCAACCAGCCGATAAGTTACATGTCGGCAAAAATGCCAAGTTTATACAAACTCTCAAAGGGAGAGAGGTACCTATCTACCAAATTTCTAAGTCCTAAATCCCTCTCACAGTCCCTATCTATTAAAGTACGAACCAATCAGATCATTGTAGGGTATAGAAAAAGTACTATGGCCGATGTACTTTTTGTACGGCCTGTGTACGGCAACCCCATTGAGTGGACGCGTGTCCACTTTTAACTTGTCCTTATGTTTGCCAGAATTCCTCTGACCAAATGTCATTCTTCCACGTGGCGCCACGTCATGCCACGACCATAAACGCCAAAGTGATCATTGCGTTATCTCGGCGGTGATATACGCCGTCGGATTAAATCCGACATTGAATGTCCGACGTCAAAACAAATGTCCGATTCATTTGTTTTCGTGCGAGATAATGTTCGCACTATATAATACTTGGTTATATGTTTCTCCGTTCGTCATTTCGTTAATCGAATTCATGGTCGTAATACTGTTTAAATATATATCAAACCCAATGTATTCTTAGGGACTTCTACGTGAAATAGGCTACAGCTACCGGCTACGCCGTGCTCTGCCGGTCGGAGGTTCGAGTCCTGCCGGACTCAACCTTTTGTTGAAAGTGACATAAGTCACTCCTTAGCCCTGCCTGCTTAAGCTAGGACAGCCATGGCTCAGCCACAATCTCTATTCCTTAGTGACTACGACAAGTTGTTGAAATTTAATTATTTTCTAGGTCTAGTGATTGTAATAATAAAAGGCAAAAAATTGACAGTGACAGCCTGCCTCTAACTCTTCACTCAAGTCCCCACACTAGTCGCAGTCTGTGAAGACTTGAGGAGGAGTTGGATCCATGGCTGCCTAGGCTATCTAAAGAGGACAGGAAGGCAAATCTTGATAGAATTATCTAAAATGTTTGACGGACCTAGGATTTGATCCTGGTACCTACCGTAGGTCAAACTAGCCGTTAGCCTTAACCAATAAGTCTAAAGCCAGTGCTAGACTATAATAGGTTTGACAAATATTTATGTTTTGACACGTAGACTAGTTCGTATAACGGAAAATAGATACGTAATGCATAGATACAAATTTGTATAGTACGGAGTACGATTTAATGTATTTTATGAAACAAATACCGCGCATTTGTATTGAACGCGAAACAAATATCGCGCGCGTATTTTCAACAGCTACAATTGTATCCGGTTTGATCGGACGACCACGATAGGCTCCGCGATCACGGAACATGTAATTTTGGCGTTTTTTCAGCTATCACCACATCATGTGACACGTGGCGCGACAATGTTGGATTGCGGCGACTCCCGAGATTGCGGGAACATATCCGGCTTTGACACGTGTCGAAAATTTGGCCATGGTGTACAATGGACGTACAGAAAGTACACCGACACCTGTACTTTTTTGTACGACACAATTATTTGATTGGTGCCGTACTTCATTAGATAGAGTTTTAGAGGGGTATTAGGACTTAGAAAATTTTGGGTAGGTAGCTGCCTCTCTCAGAGAGCACCTTGTATAAATGGCAAACTTTGGCCTGCCATAACTATCAATTTACTTGACCATTTTCAGTGATTCTTTTTGCTACACACTCACGAGAGTCTAGGCAACACAAGGGTGTAGTCAGTCAGAGCTTTTGTCTGCCAGGTTGGCTGCATTTATAAGGGAAATTCAAAGTGGGTGAATGTGTCCAAATCTCATATTCTAACTATGCATTCTGTGGTGGACTGAGCACACAGAAAGTGTTATTTCACAAGGGTGAATCTATATTGGGGTTGTGACTGTCAAGGGGTCAGTCATTTGGGTTTAAATCAAGTTAGGGGTCGACACTATCTAGATTATTTTCTTTGGATCTTCCTACTCTGAGGGCAAATGGAGGTCTCAGAGTTTCAGGCTATGGGCCCACCATCTAGGGTGTATATGTTTGGTGGAACAGACTTCACTTATTGGGAGTTTACAATGGAGGGATTGCTTTTCGAGAAGCACTTATAGGGAATTATTTCGGGACAAGTGAGATGTCGGCCACCCGGCTTTGGAGAAGCATACTATGGAGAATCATCTGGGGCTGCCCAGAACATCAACCAGAGTTCAAATGCAACGGAAGGTGAAGGGAAAAATCTTTCCGTGGATGGGGAAATAGGGGAGAAGGAAAAAGGGACACCTATGGTGAGGGGAGCTAGGCTCTCAGCTATGGTATCACTTGTAGGGATTAAAACTGATGAAAATGACAGAAAAATATGGGAATACAAAAACACTATAGCAAAACATCTCATGCTTAGATATGTGTCTAAGTCCATAGCTATTACTCTTTTAAGTCTAACCAAGTTTTCAGAGATATGGGAAGCACTAATTAAAATTTATAAGAGTGAGACTATTCAGAGGCAGCAGTTAGTAAAACAGGAAATACAGGCCTATGTTATAAAGGCGTTAACATGATAGAGTTTTGCAATGATATTGCTGCGTTATATGTTGAGCTTGGTAGTGCGGGATATGTAGAATCTGAGGAGAGGAAGATTTTATGAAACTTCCAGATGAGTACGAAAACATCATTTGTCTTATGCATGCAATGGATAGCTCCTCATGGACTTCGAGCTTTACCATGGGGATAATTCTTGTGAGGGAAAGCACTTTGGAGCTTCGTAGGGGAAGTGAGAGGGTGAATGCATTTACAGCTGGCGGTGATTGGGGGAATCCTGATGAGAGGAACGGTAACCACTTAGACTGCTCACAGAATCTTACACAGATACTGGAATACAGTGAAACCTCACAAATATGTAGATTCTATATCATAAAATAACTCCACAAAGTTTCACATGAAAGTACTAAAGAGAGTGATCACACCAACCGGTCAAAGATGCAAAAAACAGTTTGCCATCGCTTTGATAAACTTGACTGTGATACTCAAAATATTCTAAGTCCTACAAGTTATACTCAAAATGTTCACAACTGAATGTACGGAGGCATACCAGCCGTACGGTATCTACCATCTACCTAAACTATTGTAAGTATACCCAAATAGATGAGGTATGTCAGACTGAACAGATCTACACTAATAAACTAATTAGCAAAAAGACTAACTACTACTACTACTACTACTACTACTACTACTACTACTACTACTAACTACTACTACTACTACTACTACTACTACTACTACTACTAACTACTACTACTACTACTACTACTAACTACTACTACTAACTACTATTCTTTCCATGTTTTATATTGGCTAAAACATTCCTGAGCCTCTAACTTATTTTTCAAAAAATACACCCTGGAATACCAAGACCAATCATCAGTGATAGTCGTCATAAATCTCTTCCCCCCGGGTGAAGGCACTTTGGCCGGTCCCCAAATATATGTGTGGACTAAATCTAGAATCTTGCCTCTATGACAGATTGTTGTTTTTGAGAAGAGTAACGTGTGTGCATTAACTCGAGCACATCGACTACACTCACTTAGATTCACACTCTCACCGAACTGAATCCCTTTCACTACTCCTACCTTTTTCATCTCTCTTAACTTATCTAGATTCACATGCCCAAGCCTCTTATGCCACAACATCCTATCATGAACACCGGCATAATAAAGATTCTTCTTTTCATTGCTTAAAATCAGCCTAAACATCCTTTGGCTACCTTTTTCAGCAGTGAAATTAACTTTCGCCTCAAAACTAGCAGCAAAGACTCCTTCCCTAGTGCTAGTAAAAAAACCCTTATCATCTAATACAGATGTAGAGATGAGGTTTTTGTTCAGCTTCGGAATAAACAATACATCGGAGAATGCAAATATAGATGTTTTTCCTTCTACTAACACTTTCAGATCTATCGATCCTACAAGAGTAGTAGTGACTATCCTCCCATCCTCGTACTCTATCTCTACGGTGATAATTTTTTTTATCTTAGTGAACAGGTGTTTATCCTTACACATGTGCATGGAGGCACCTGAATCTATAATCCATCCTACTTCACCTTTTAATCCACCGATTGCATACTTTTGCTTTTGTGGAATTACCTCGTTTCCCTTAACCTCATCAATAGAGGCTCATCGTCCTCGCCTCGATTCCAATCATTACCGTTGTCAAACCCTATTTCAACCATGGATTACTCACAGAAGCACCTTCAAACAGCTGTGTTTGCGACAGCACAGATTACTCCACAATAAACAAAATCACCTTAAACAAAATTAATAGGCAGTATACTATAGACACTGTAAGCTCCCAAAGTTACAACCAAATCCACCAAGGAATCTAGAATATATAAGCTCCAGAGTTTCACAAAAACCAGATGACAACTTCACAGACTAACCACTTAGACTGCTCACAGAATCTTACACAGATACTGGAATACAGTGAAACCTCACAAATATGTAGATTCTATATCATAAAATAACTCCACAAAGTTTCACATGAAAGCACTAAAGAGAGTGATCACACCAACCGGTCAAAGATGCAAAAAACAGTTTGCCATCGCTTTGATAAACTTGACTGTGATACTCAAAATATTCTAAGTCCTACAAGTTATACTCAAAATGTTCACAACTGAATGTACGGAGGCATACCAGCCGTACGGTATCTACCATCTACCTAAACTATTGTAAGTATACCCAAATAGATGAGGTATGTCAGACTGAACAGATCTACACTAATAAACTAATTAGCAAAAAGACAAACCTATGTTGTACATAATATTTACACCGACATCTCCACAATCTTCGTACGTCAAAAACCAAGCTACCACCAAGTAACCACTAAACAAATATCAGTACTCACGATCGACACTAGTTATATTATCCGCAGCTGCGTCAGCTGCATTGTCCGTACAGATCATATCAAGGTAGCCGCAGTTGCGTTGACTTGTCTTTGTAGCAGCTGCTCAGCAAGGCGGCGCATATTCATCCAAAATAGTTGTAGCTTCGTTGTCTTGTCTGCATCGCAACTGCGCCGTACCGGCGGTGCATGTTTCAACATTTTGTTTATCTCACATTGGATCGCTTCGCGATCCGCCGTCCATTTGTTAATGCTTGTACACGCCACTCAATGAGTCTTTTACATCACTTAAATTATATCCGTTTGTTCGCTCCCCCAATCCCTGAATCCATTCAAACCTCCACATTAAATTACATGGCGCACAAACTGTCGCGTACGCACGAAACAAACTTTTCAAAACAACACTCCCCCCAAAATTTAGTTTCGTGCACCTATAATAATATGCATTGTGTAATGATGTGTTGCTACGCTGCGCTAGTTTGACATCGCAACGCATTATGAATACAATATGCAGCGTGTACTGCTATGTTGCCATGTTGCAATATTTTGACATCGCAGCCTTAGCAACTGCTCCTTTCACCCTTAACTTTCTCCTCATAGCCTCATCTACTGAGAACTAAAGCTTTCAATTTCTTTTCTCCCCTAAAGCTTTAGATGCAGTAGTCCATGCAGATATTTCTACTCTAATGGAGATGCAAACAAAATAAAGAATGTAAAATATTTAGAGATTAAAAATTCTATATCAACCTCCACTACTAATGATTTATAAATATTAGCCCAACCAATACATCACCACTGTTTTGTTGACGTCGCCATTTCCCATTTGCTTTGCTAAAAACCACCACGTTGCAGAATTTGTCATGTAACAGCTCCTCGTAAGTCATAAACAACAAATTATCCTTTCACTAATGATATAACACCTCTTTAGTAAATCTAAATTCCATCCATAATCGTCACTTAGTCATATGATCATTATTTGTCAAAAAATATCTCGTCTCTACACACTTTTATTTAACAGTTGCTGCACCCTCTCTCATATTGGATACTTCCACGCCTTCCGCTTCCTTTGATTTATGTTGCCTACGTTATTGCACCAAACTCCCTTATACCTTGAAGAAAAGTCATTCAAGTCTCTCCATTTTCCCGTCACACATCCTCTCATCCTTGCCGGTCGCGTTCTCCTGTGTGATTGATTTTTGTAACTTGTTTCTTCTCCAACTATTTTTCCTTAATTTGTATCTTTTTCTTTCTTTCATACTTGATTCTGGTCGGTTCGTAGAATTTATACTTCTGCAATTATTTGCCTTCCCATAACCTTTATAAAGTGTGGTTTTTCTTACTAGGTTTTGGTATTTTTCCAGAGATCTACTTGTTGAAAAGAGAGGTATTTTGTAGTCTATCTTATGGACTTACTCCAGCCCTCATACTTGTCGTAGTCACTGAGGACTTGCATACAGCCATGGCTGCCTGCTGCAGCTAAAGGAGACAAGCAGATCATTCAGGACAGATTTTCTGCAAAATATATACTGCTCCTTGTGGGACTTGATCCAGTGACCTCTGGATGATCACCGTACGGACCAGCCGTGCGCCTTATCCAGTAAGTCTTGAAGAAATCGATACATACATATGGCGCGATATTTATTTAAAGCTATACCGCGCCGGACATTTCATTTAACTAATTACGGGACGATTTATGCATGGAAACATACCGGTCCGCACGAAATCGGGACCGCACGAAATATACGAATTAACATTTAATTTCGACGGACGAAATCAAATGTCTAGATCTGATCGAACGGCTCACAGTGGAGCCGGAATACCGGAATAGCCATTTGGCGGTTTGCGGACCAGATGTCGGTGGATGACACGTGGCAACATATGGTTGAACAGCGGATATCACGGGAGGAACAACTACGGCTCCGGAACTGACACGCGTCAGCGGAACGGCCATGCCGTACTATGGCCGGACAAGAAGTACAGCAGTACTTCTACCTTCTTGTGCTTAACAGTCTTATGGTTGGTCGAAGTACCTTAGTAGTAGGCTTAGAGAGGTAGCTTATGACTTAGAATATTTTTGGTTTTCCAGCCTCTATCTTGTTGATATTTGAGTATTTTCTAGGTCTTTATAAGGATAGAAAAAGAGTAGAAGCAGTCTACCTCTGACTCCCTTCTCCAAGCCCCCACACTTGTTGTAGTCACTGAAGGCTGGAAAGGGAGCTAGAGCCATGGCTGCCTAAGCTCTCTAGAGAGACAGGTATAGATAAATGTAGATTTACTAAAAAGAATGTTGACGGACCCAGGAATTGATCCTGGTCCCTCCTAGCCGTCAAGTCACCCGTAGCCGGTAGCTCTAACCGTTAAGTCTAGGAATAGTGTTACATTATATAGGGTTTGTTAACTATATAAACTGTTATACGTAGATTAATTCGATTAACGGAAAATAGATATTCAAGCGCATAGATATAGTTTTATTTAGTACGGATTACGATACAGGGACGGAACGAATACCGCGCATTTGTTTCGCTATCGAAACAAATACCGCACCAATGTTCGACGGCTAAAATTGAATGCCGGTTTAAATCGGACGGCCGCAATAAACACCGAGATCGCGAAATAGGTTTTTTTGGCGTTTGCGGACGTCACCACTCCGAATGACACGTGGCGACATCCTACGGGTTGCAGAATCTCCGGAACAGAACATAACATATCCGGATGTGACAAATGTCACATTAAAGCATCATCGTACATCATCCGTACATAAAGTACTCCGGCACCTGTACTTTCTGTACGATACCGTTTTTCTGACCTGGCGCCACGTGGAGGGATAAGATTTGGAAGCATGAATTCTGGGGATTGTAGGAACAAATCTGGACATGGCACTTGTCGACATTTTGGCCATGTCGTACGATGGCCGTACAAAAGGTACACCGGCACCTGTACCTTTATGTACTTTACAGTCTTGTTATTGGTTCGTACCTTAGTCCTAGGGGGCTTAGAGAGGGGTTTTAGGACTTAGAATATTTCTGGTAGGTAGCTGCCTCTCCCAGAGAGCACCTTGTATAAATGGCAAACTTTGACCAGCCATAACTATCAATTCAATTGACCAAATTCAGTGATTTTTGTTGCTGCGGACTCAGGGGAGTTCAAGCTACACAGGGGTGTAGTCGGTCAGAGTTTTTGCCTCCTTGGGTGGCTGCATTTATAAGGGAAAGTCAAAGTGGGTGAATGTGTCCAAATCTCATATTTTAACTTTGCATTATGTGGTGGAACTAAGCACACAGAAAGTCTTCTTTCACAAGGGTGAAGTTGTAATGGGGTTATGATTGTCAAGGGGTTAATCATTTGGGTTTATATAAACTTGGAGTTGATACTTTCTAGATTAACTTCTTTTGATCTGCAAATTCTGTGTGGCAATGGAGCCCAAAGAATTTCAAGGACGTAGAAACTTTTTATGTATCCAGACCTCCAGACTGTGTAATGTACAGATTGTTTTTGGGAAACTTCTGAGTTACATATCTTTGTGTGTGTTACATCAATTGTGCTGAAAACTTTGGGAGATATCACTCTTTGTGATATTCTATACTGTGGTATAGTTTGAAGCATTTTGGAAGATTCAATCAGATTTGGTGATGTGTAGAAAATAGCTGTTTGGTATGATTTTTCGTTAGCTTCTGTGAGTGAATTATATCTACTTCTACTACTATTGTTGCTGCTCCCCCTGCTCCAATGGTTGTAGAACAACCGGTCATGGGCCTCTCGTCAAGAATAACTATCTTTTTAAGGGAAAAATATGTTTATTGGGCGGATATGGTGGAAACGCACTTCGAAAATGTTAATCTTTTGGATATTTTGGATGGTTCACTGGCATAAACGGATCCGTCTTGGTCGAAAAAAAAATCCCAAGCTCGATCTATTCTAAAATTCTCTATCAGAAAGGAATTGACTTTGTCAAGGATAAAAATGAAAATGGCAATCTATATCTAGAAGTCTCTAAAAGATGAATGCTAAAAGGCATATGTCTAAAAAGAATTATTTTTGGTTGGCCAAGTCTGGGACTATAAATACATGGGAGCCACAATAGCCGAATATGCTAACAAGTTTCGAATTCTGATAGACTTTCATGCCTGTGCAAGTGGATCATTTCCTCAGTTTCAGCAAGATGCATAAGTAATGAGGGGTCTTCTTAATCCTATGAAAAGAGCGTATGATAGGTTGGAACAGAAAGATAAAGCTAACTAGACTTTAAAGTTAGCTATTAATTTGATATTAGAAGAGGAGGCTGATTTTAAAATTCTTAGTGGAGAAAAGCACGTAGAGGCATTTAATGCAGATTTTTACAAAAAGGCACAGTTTAATCATTAGAGAAATCTGTTTAATTAAACCAAAATGAGTTTAAACAGCAAAATCAGAGAGGAATTAGACAATCTTTCAACGCTTGTTTTTATTGTAATGAAAAAAGGTCTTAGATATAAGTTTTTTTCTAAGCTTAAGAGAGCTAACGAAAAAGGTTTGTACAGGCTTGGATGGCAACAAAGCTGATTTAATCTAGGCTTCACAGGATTTAGATCTCCAGGAAATGCACTCTTCTCGGCATCTTCATCTTACCAAGAGGATTCTTTGACACTCTGTGACGAGGAAGAAAAGGATTTATTCACTATAGCGGTGACAATGGAGGGTGCAAACGACATTGGATGGATAATGGACACTAGAGCGTCAGCACACATGTGTTGGAACAAAGCAATTTTCAAAAATTTGAAACCATTATTGGAGAAAAATATCAACTATGCCCGTGGTATGAGTTTACAAACACGTGTTGTAGGTGATGTCTCTTTGTTAGTTGATATAAAAGGAAAGGCAGTTGAGAGAACTCTCCACAATGTTATCTTTGTCCCAGATTTAAAAAAAAAATAGTTTTCAACATCTTTGGTAGAAAGTAAAGTGTTTGAGGTCAATTTGAAACATGATCGACAGGTTTTTAGCAAGAATGGAAAGATTGCGGTCACAGGTGTTATAAATTAGGATGGATCTTACGCTCACAAATACACTCACGAATCACAACGGAAGCAAATAAAAATAATTCACAATTTAATTGATCACACGAAAATTCAGCAAAACATAAATATATTTCACTGAAGCTTTTCTCACTTACAATATTTCCTCACTCACTCACTCACTCAGATTGCTAACTCTGATCACTGCCACTGATAATGAAAGGTTGCCACAAGTCGTTCACTAAATACTTTCCAAGGTATCGACAACTCACTGCCACGAAAGCCCACTACGAAACCAAACATAAGGCGCCGCAATCCATATTCATACGTGCGCCGTACAAAACACATTGGCGCTCTGAACATTTCACGCCATGCCTAACAAGACACGAACTTCACGGCATGCAACGAACTAGCACTTAACACAAAGTAACCACACTAAAATGTTACACTACCGTACAAGACCAAACGACACCGACAAGACTATATTGCCGCAAATAGAACTGAAACGTAATCAATCAAACGTAACAAAAGTTCAACCAAACGTAAATTGAAACGTAACTTCAAACCAAACCAAGCAAAACGTAACTATAATACAACGCGAACAAAATAATATTATATCGACCAAACCCGCCGATTCTCCCAATATTCTAACAATCCCCCTCTTATTTGGAGAAGCGCGATTGCGCACCACCGATGAAGATCGCCCCCTCTCAAACATAACGTTGCACAAAATATTTTTCGTCCGTCAAAAATAAACCGTTTTGTTTTTCTGTACAATCAAATTCTACTGCACTGATTTTCATTTTTATATCTCCTTCACTCTTTTTTTCACAGACACCTTTTTCCACCAATTCCAATATTCTACCACCTTACTTTTTTAATTCTAATCGTCCCAACATTATCCCAATCTGCCGCTTGTCAATGCACACGCCGAATTAGAAAATCTGAACATTTCAGTCAAAGTCCTCTTCCTCTTCCGAACCTGCAAAGTGAACATATCTTTCCCCATGTCCTCTACCGCAACCAAATCCGCGACCACGGCCCCCACGTCCTCCTTGTTTTGAATATTCTTTGCCTATTTTGCCTCGGTCGAAAACAAGTCTGTACATATCGACATTCTTCCTCCTTGGAAAACTCTGCAATCTCTTCCCTTTTTCTTTCCCAATTTTCCACACATTTTTCTCCACAGTTTCTTTGTCTCTTTTTTCGTTTTCTTCTTCTTTCACGTCTTTATCATTTTCAACTTCTTCGTACTCCAAATCGGAATTATCCTCGACTTCTTGCAACTCTTTGCAACTTTTCTCCTTAAAAGCTGCAACATCATTATCCGGATTTCCTCCAATTGGACTCCAATTCGGGCCCGAATTATCACTCGAGAGAATTGATTCAACAATAGTCTTTCCGAAACTGAACTCCTCACTATTCAAAATCTTACTGCCACAAGGGGTGAGCCTCGGCACCTGACTCACATAAGACCTTCCATTACCTCCTCCAAACCTTACTCACATAAGACCTTCCATTACCTCCTCCAAACTCATTCTGAAGGCTCACAGTAATATACTCGATCACCATTTCAAACAATTCAAAAAGTTGATCCTCAAAAATTCTCGCACCTCCAGAATTGACTTTTTGAACAAGAAGCACGTCTAAAGTCTTCCTCCCCATAGCTCTTCTTCCTCACTTATTGACTAACTTCCCCACAATCATAATCCTTAACCTGCTTCGATACCAATTGTTATAAATTAGGATTGATCTGACGCTCACAAATACACTCACGAATCTGAGCGGAAGCAAATAAAAATAATTCACAATTTTATAGATCACACGAAAATTCAGCAAAACATAAATATATTTCACTGAAGCTTTTCTCACTTACAATATTTCCTCACTCACTCACTGAGATTGCTAACTCTGATCACTGCCACTGATAATGAAAGGTTGCCACAAGTCGTTCACTAACTACCTTCCAAGGTACCGACAACTCAGTGCCACGAAAGCCCACTACGAAACCAAACACAAGGGGTCGTGATCGATATGCATACGTGCGCCGTACAAAACACATTGGCGCGCTGAACATTGTACGCCACGCCTAACAAGACACGAACTTCACGGCATGCAACGAACTAGCACTTAACACAAAGTAACCGCACTAAAATGTTACACTACCGTACAAGACCAAACAACACCGACAAAACTATAGTGCCGCAAATAGAACTGAAACATAATCAATCAAACGTAACAAAAGTTCAACCAAACGTAAACTGAAACGTAACTTCAAACCAAACCAAGCGAAACGTAACTATAATACAACGCGAACAAAATAATACTATATCGACCAAACCCGCCGATTCTCCCAATATTCTAACTACAGGCACTTGAGATGCCCGCTAAATGTATCGAATGGATATGCCCGATAATAGTGAAAAGCCGATAATAATGAAAATGATGTTTTGTATTTCGGTGCATTATTTTCAGATGAGGTATGGCATAAGTGGTTAGGCCATGTGAACTACGACTGTTTGAAAAAAATGGTACATGCTGGTAAAATATAAGGAGTCACTCTTTCAGATCAATCACGTAAAACGTGTGATGGGTGTTATCTAGAAAATATACAAAGATTACGGTTCCCTCAAGAATCTGAACACCGGTCAACTAAACTTTTGCAACTAATTCATTTCTGATGTTTTCGGTCATGCAAGGGTACCATCAGCTGGGGGGAGGACATATATGGTTACTTTTACGATGATTATTTGAGGTTTCCTAAAGTCTATTTCATGAGAGACAAAAGTGAAGTCTTCGGCCACTTTCAACACTAGAAATCATGGGTGGAGAAACTACATGGTTTGCCAATTCTGGAACTCAGATCGGTCAACGGCGGCGAATATATGTCGAAAGAGTTTGAAAACTTCCTACTTAAGGAAAGTATTACTAAACAGCTAATTGTTGTATATTCACTTGAACAAAATGGGGTTTCAGAGAGACTAAATAGAACTATTATAGAGAGCTCTAAGTTTATCCTTGCAGATAAGGACATGGATCAGAAATTTTGGGCTGAAGTATTGAATTCTGTTGTTTATATAAAGAATAGAATTGGGTCAAGATCGTTAGAGACTACTCTTTACGAGGTGTGGACTGGTAGAAAACTAGATTTTAGTCATTTCAAAGCTTTTGGTAGCAAATGCTTTATTTTAGATATATCTAAAGACAGGTGGAAAATAGAACCGAAAGGATTAGCGGGTATTTTGTTATGGTATGATGATCACTCCAAAGGGTATAGAGTCTTTGTATTTGAAAAATATAAATTAATTGTAGTGAGGAATATTATCTTAAAGGATGAGCATGAGTCAATAGATCTATTTCAAATGACAGACCAACAAAAGCAGCAAAAAGTACAGGAATATGTTATTTTGGACTACAATCAAGAAATTGTCAATAGGTACATAGGGCTCCAATAGTGACACCGGTGTTTGCAATTAACCAAATTCCTCAACACGTTCAGTTTGAGTAAGGTGACCAGAATTCGAATCCTACAAATTTTACAGAAAGACAAGAGCAAAATGTGAGGGATTTGACGATTTTTGCCTTAGAATTTTGGGGGGAAAACGATCAAGTAGCTTGCTGCAAGCAAATTTTGACTTTGTCTACTCTACGGCCTCAAGGGAGCCCCTAACCATTCGGAAGGCCTTCTCAACACCAGAAAGACATCACGGGTCGAAGCACCTAACGACGAAATGAAGTCGATCATGGAAGCTCAAACATGGGAGCTTGTGGATCTTGTTTCGAACCGAAAAGCGATTGTCAACAAATGGGTATTCAAGGTGAAGTTAAATCCCGTTAACACCATTTAACGATACAAGGCCATGCTTGTGGGAAAGGGGTATAATCAAAAAGAAGGAATTGATTTTGAAGAAATTTTTTCTCCGGTTATAAGATTTTCAACAGTTAGGATGTTATTGTCCCTTGCTGCTATACAAGATATGGAAATACATCAGTTGGATATAGAGACGGCCTTCTTGCATGGAGATCTAGAAGAGACCATTTACATGCAGCAGCTTTAAATGTATACAGAGCTAGGAAAAGATCATGGTATGCGATTTTAAGGCTTTGTTTGGCCTACAGCGATTTGAGCAATGGAACATGAAGCTTCCTGAATTGACCTAGCTGGGATTTCAAAGGATAAGCTCGATCATTCATTCACTTTCTAAGGGGTAGGATGGGATAGTGTATATAGCGATGTATGGCGATGATCTATTAATTAGCTAGTCAATGGTTGAAATTAATAAAATCAAAACTGCCTTAAATTAGGTTAAGTATGAAGACCTATAGTGAAATGAGAAATATAGTTTGGGTATGCACGTAGAAAGGGATAGAAATAATAGATTAATAAAATTGACTCAAAAAGAGGCTATTGGAAACATGTTAGATGAGTATGGAATACGGGGGCAAAAGTGTGTGTAACTCCAACGGAGTTTTGGCAAAAGTTAGAGGGAGAAAAAACAAAATCGTGAGTTATTTATAGTGAGTATTTAGAGTCAGGAGATGACCTATGCACCACCAGTAGATTGAGTGATCTGAAAGAGCCGATTTCAAATTGGAAGTAAGGCAACTTTTGCCTTGTTTGGCGCTTACAAACATGGGAAGGAGGCATACCTTGCTCCTTGTTCCACAAATCCTTTGGGTTGTTGCATGAATATCTCCTCTTGGAGTTCTCCATGCAAGAAGGCTGTCTTGATATCCATCTGGTGCACCTCTATTTTTTCTGGTGTTGCCTGACTGAGAAGTATTGTGGCGGAGGGAAATTTGACGACGGGAGCAAAGGTTTCCTCGTAGTCAATTCCCTCTTTCTGGGTAAATCTTTTTTTGCTACTAACTTGGCCTTTTAACGCTCGATGGTGTTATCCTAGTTAAGTGTAAGTTTGAACACCCACTTACAGCTAATTAGTTTCCTCTTAGGTGGACAATCCACCAGCTCCCAAGTATCCACTATCATGATTGAGGCCATCTCCTCATTGATGGCTGTCTTCCACCGGTTCCTCTCCGGACAGTTCATTGCCTCTCCATAAGTTTGAGGTTCATCCGAATAAGATAGTTTAGTTACCTTGTTATTAACTTGTTTCTCTTGCAACCTTTTACAAATTCTCCTTCCTCCCTCAAAATCTGTTGTCGGAATAGATGGTTCTCGTGGATTCTTTCAAACAATCTTGGCTTCTCCCTTTTCCCTCGGTTCAAGGTCTATTTCCACCATGTCTCCCGTATCTGGTAGAGTTGTCACTGGTGTTTCCACGGCCGAGTCGTTCTCGGTCTGTTTTGTACTTGCAAGGATATCATCTTCTCTGAAACTAGGATAGTTAAGAAGCTCAAAGTCATCAAAATTTTATGATTCAAATCCGATTTTTACTGACTTTCTATACTTGAAGGGATCTATAGATTTTCTTTCATCCATAACTACTAAATGCTTTACTAAGATTATATCTTCTCTTTTGAGATCATAAACTCTATATCCTTTTACATCATCATTATATCCTAACAAGTATCTCGCTTTTCCTTTAGGATCTAATTTCCAATTTGAGCGATCTGTATCTAAACTAAACACTTCACTACAAAAAACATTTAGGTGAGATACATGTAGTTTTCGGTCGGTCCATCTCTCATAAGGTGTTTTTCCTTTTACCGACGAAGTAAGAACTCTATTTTTGAGGTAATTCCCATCGTTGATTGCTTTGGCCCAAAACCTTTTTCCTATCTTTTTATCTCAAAACACTTCTAACACTATCACTTAGTGTTGTGTTTAGCCTTTCGGCTACACTATTCAATTCCATATTTTTTGGAACTGTTTTTTGGTGTTGTACTCCATTTCCCCTTAGAAAATCCTCAAACAGGTTGGAGGTATACTCTCCACCATTGTCACTCCTTACTCTCTTGATTGAGGTTTCATGGAGTTTCTCACTTCATGCCTTCTATTTCTAAAAATATTCCGGAGCCTTTGATTTGTATTTTAAAAAATATACCCGAGAGTATTGAGACCAATCATCGGTTATGGTCATCATAAATCTTTTACCAACGAGTGACGACACTTTAGCCGGTCCCGAGATATCGGTGTGTACCAAATTTAAGACCTTTTTCCATTTATACATGGCTGTTTGTGGAAAAGGTAATCGGTGTGCTTTTCCTTGGGCACAGTAGAAATTAATGGTCCATTTTAAGTATTTTCTAGGTCTAAATAGAAATATAGAAAGATACCGAGGCAGTCTATCTCTAACTTTTCTCTCCCACTCTCAAACTTGTCGTTGTCACACAGAAATTGGAGAGGAAGCTAGAGCCATGGCTACCTAAGCTCTCCAAAGGTTTACGGGAAATATATTAGTTTATTTACCGTTAGGGGTTTATTTACAAAAAAGATATATGCTGCATCCAGGATTTGATCCTGGTACCTGCCAAACGGTGAGCAACCGGTAGCCGGTAGCATTATCCGTTAAGTTTAGAACTAGTGATACATAGTATATGGTTTGATATTTAATTAATCATTACCACGTAGGATAATTCATTTAAATGAAACTGTTGCGGATACATGATTTAGAATGTAAAAATACGGACGAAAACTGTACCGTTTGTTTAATAGCCCAAAACAGATATCCTTGAGTATTTATTCGCTACAATTAAATATGCATTTAATCGGACGGTTGGAATGAATGCCGAGATCGCGGAAGAGGATTTCAACGGTTTTTTTGTCATCGCCACATCGGATGACACGTGGGAGAATAACTCTGGTTCACAGCATCTCCGAGGATTAAGGGAGCAAATCCGGATAAACCACGTGTAAACATTTAAGGCATGTCATACATTGTCCGTACACAAAGTACAACGGCAGCTGTACTTTTGTGAACGGAGGAGTAATCTGATTGGCCCCGTATATTAGTAGATACAGTCTGTGAGAGAGATAGGACTTAGAAAAATTAGTATATAGGACCCTCTCTCCTAAAGAGCTTCTATACAAAAGGTCAACTTTGACCCTCCATAACTTACTACTCAGGGAGCAAATTTAGAGATTCTTTTTGCTATCAACTCAGAGGAGTCTTGCTTTCACAGGGGTGAGAGTGTTCAGAGTTTTTGTCTACCAAGGTGGCAGTTTTTCTTGCTAAAACACAAAGAGGTCAGGGTTATCCTAGAGGCTTCATGGAAGTTGTCCATTTTGAGGACTTATGGAGGTCTCACAGTTTCAGGTTATGGGACCACCCTTTAGGGTACCAATATTTAATGAAACTCGCTTCATATACTAGGATAGTATGATTATAGGAGCTCTTTGCGGAAAAAGGTTTTGGGGGATAGTGAGTGGACGATTAAGGCGTCCATCAAGTCTTAGAATCCCTCCGGGGTTTGAAGGAAGCATATTCACAAAGAAAGCAGATCCATCTTCAACTGAGGAGACAAAGGAAGTTGAGGTGGTGGACAAAGGAGCGGAGAAGGAGACGACCACACTAATAACAACTGGTTCAGCATTCATGTCACCTATTCTGAGGAACGAGGAGAATGATACTGAAACTTGGGACTTCAACAATATGGCGGCAATGCACTTTATCCAACACCATCTTACTCAAGGACTTGCATGTCCTCATTTGCAGGTAGAAAAGGCATCCGATCTGTGGATGGCTCTCATAGAGATGTACCAAAGTGGTACGATTCAGCAACAACAGTTGGCAGATCAGAAAGTTAAGGAATATATATACAAATGGGGGAAGATGTTGGATTTTTGCAATGAGCTTGCTACACTCTTCATGAAGCTAGAGAGTGTGGGAAAAGATTTTAGTGAAAAAGAAAAGGTTGACTGTTTACTAATGAAGTTACCCGATGAGTTCGAGAACATAGTCAACCGTGTGCAAGACTTGTCGGACTCAAGGTGGATATGGAACTCAGTGGTAGGGATGATTCTCGTTTGGGAGAATACGATTCAGATCCGAAGGGGAGGAAAGAGTGGGCAAGCCTTGGCAGCTGCACCCAATTTGAGGAACAAGGATTCCAGAAGACTGGTCACAAACTATGGGGGGAGGGAGCAGAAAAATCAGACTGACGAATTGGAACCAAGGGCTCTCAAAGGTTTATGTATTTTTTGTAAGAAACCGGGGCACTATATGGTGGAGTGCACTAAGCTAACCGAGCTGAGTTAAAGGAGGGGCAGACCGGTGGAACTTCGAGAGGAAAGAAAAAGGCCCTTGTGAAACAGGTGCATGAGGCAGAATGTGAAGACGAGGACGATGAGCTCCTTTTGAATTAAGAGTTGGAGGCGAAAAACGAGGTCGAAATTCCACGAAGGCAGAAAAATGCTTACGGTGGATTGAAAGGTGAAGCATGTTGGATTATAGATTCAAGTGCCTCCATGCACATGTGTAAATATAAGCACCTGTTCACTAAGATAAGAAAGATTTCCACTGTAGAGATAGAGTACAAGGATGAGAGGATAGTCACTACTACTCTTGTAAGATCAGTAGATCAGAAAGTGCTAGTAGAAGAAAAGGCATATAGTAACATTCTCCGATGTATTGTTTATCCCGGAGCATAAAAAAAACCTCATCTCTACATCTATATTAGATAATAAGGGTTTTTTCACTAGCATAAAGGAAGGAGTCTTTACTGCTAGTTTTGAGGAGGAGGTCTATTTTATTGCCGAGAAAGGTAGCTAAGGGATGTTTAGGCTGATTTTAAGTAATGAAACAAATATACTTTATTATGTTGTTGTTCATGATATTATGATATGTCATAAGAGGCTAGGGCATGTGAATCTAGATAAGTTAAGAGAGATGAAAAAGATGGGCTTGGTGGAAGGGATTCAGTTAAGTAAGAGTGATAATATAATTGATTGTAGTGGATTTGCTCAAGGTAAAGCACACAGATTACCCTTTCCTAAAAAAACCACCTATAAGGGAGTAAAAATTATAGATCTAGTACACACAGATATTTGTGGACCGGCTAAAGTGCCCTCACCGAGGGGAATAGATTTATGATGACTATCACTGATGATTCGTCTCGGTATTCCCGGGTATATTTTTTGAAAAACAAGTCAAAAGCTCAGGATTGTTTTAGA
>JBBHKE010001935.1:51340-114113 GCA_037447655.1 Zygnema cylindricum
ACCGACATTGAAACCCTCGAATGTCACAGATATTATATGACGGATTACCAAAACAAATTCCACTAAAACAATTAACACCTCTTTAAACACAACAGCGTTTGTGTTGACAAACTTCCCATCAAACACCACGAATACACTCATTGGGTACCGACTTTATCCGATACCTGTTGACCAATACCCGGGTGTGGGTACCGATGGGTATAAACTACCTAGTTTTATAGTGATAAGCTTCCTACATGAGCACTCATGATTTTTACTTTTCCATCCATTTGATGTTTCGGCCAAGGTACCGTCCACCACATCCATTAGCTCCATCATCTCGAAGTAGCTCTCGAGTACATCCTTCGAATAGTGATATTTTGATCCATCAAATATGGGTAGCCATGGGTGTGGGCCCATAACCAGTTGTCCATAGCCTATTTCAGCCATGGGTTACTCACATAAGCACCACAAACTACCCTTCAAACAGTTGTGTTTGCGACAACACAAATTTCTCCACAATTAACAAAATCACCTTAAACAAAACCATTAGGCAGTATATTATAGACACTGTAAGCTCCCAAAGTTACAGCCAACTCCACCAAGAAATCTAGAAGATATAAGCTCCAGAGTTTCACAAAAACTAGTTGACAACTTCACAAACTAACCACTTAGACTGCTCACAGAATCTTACACAGATACTGGAATGCAATAAAACCTAAGAATTATATAGATTCTATATTATAAAATAACTCCACAATGTTTCACATGAAAGCACTAAAGAGAGTGATCACACCAACCAGTCAAAGATGCAGAAAACAGTTTGTCATTGCTTTGATAAACTTGACTGTGATACTCAAAATATTCTAAGTCCTACAAGTTATACTCAGAGTGTTCACTATTGAATGTACGGAGGCATACCAGCCGTATGGTATCTACAATCTACGTAAACTATTGTAAGTATACCCGAATAGATCGAGGTATGTCAGACTTAACAGATCTACACTTATAAACTAATTAGCAAAAAGACAAACCTATGTTGTACATAATATTTACACCGACATCTCCACAATCTTCGTACGTCAAAAACCAAGCTACCACTAAGTAACAACTAAACAAATATCATTACTCACGATCTATACTAGTTATATTATCCGCAGCAGCGTCAGCTGCTTTGTCCGTACGGATCATATCAAGGTAGCCGCAGCTGCGTTGACTTATCTGCGTCGCAGCTACTCCGCACCGGCGGCGCATATTCATCCAAAATAACCGTAGCTTCGTTATCTTGTCTGCATTGCAACTCACAGTACCGGCGGAACATGTTTCAACATTTTGTTTATCTCACATCGGATCGCTTCGCGATCCGCCGTCCATTTGTCAATGCTTGTACACGCCACTCAATTAGTCTTTTACATCACTTAAATTATATCCGTTTGTTCGCTCCCCCAATCCCTGAATCCATTTGAACCTCCACATTGAATTCCATGGCGCACAAAGTGTCGCGTACGTAGGAAACAAACTTTTCAAAACAACAGTACCTATGTCACAAGGGCCTTTTTCTTTCCTCTTGGGTGTCCACCTGTTTGCCCCTCCTTTAACCGCAACTCGGTTAACTAAGTGCACTTCGCCATATAGTGCCCTTGTTTCTTACAAAAGTGGCACAAACCCTTGGGAGCACTTGGTCCAAACTCGTCGGTTCTGATTTTCTTGCCCCCCCCCTCCATAATTTCTGACAACTTTCCTGGAATCATTCTTCCTCCAATTAGTCCGAGCAGCCAAGGCTTGCCCACTCTTTCCTCCCCTTCGGATCTCAATTGTATTCTCCCGAACAAGAATCATCCCTACCACAAAATTCCATATCCACCTTGAGTTCGACAAAACCTACACACGGTTGACTATGTTCTCGAACTCATCTGGTGACTTTCTAAGCAAGCAGTTAACCTTCATCTTCTCAGTTTCAACCTATCCAGCATTTTCTAGCTCCATAAAAAGTGTAGCGAGCTCATTACAAAAATCCAACATCTTCCCACCCTTGTATACATATGGGTTAATTTTTTGATTAGCCAACTGTTGTCGCTGAATCGTACCACTTCAATAGAAATCTATGACATTCACCAAAAGATCGGATGCCCTCTCTACCTGCAAATGAGGAGATGCAAGCCCTTGAGTAAGATGGCGGAGGATGAAGAGCTTTGCCGCCAGATTGTTGTAGTCCCAAGTATCAGTATCATTCTCCTCGTTCCTTGGAATAGGTGATATGAATGCCGAACCGATTGCTATTGGTGTGACCGTCTCCTTCTCTTTTCCTTTATCCACCACCTTCTTGTCTCCTCCGTTGGAGATGGATCTGCATCTCTGGTGAATCTGCTTCCTGTAAACCCTGGAGGGATCCCAAGACGGGATGGACGCCTCACCCGTCCACTCACTATTCCCCAAACCCTTTTCTCACATAGAGCTCTTGTCATCATACTTTCCTAGTATATAAAGCTAGTTCCATTTAAGATGGGTACCCTAAAGGGTGGGCCTATAACCTGTAACTTTGAGACCTCTATAGGTCCTCAGAGTAGGCGCTAACACGAAGCCTCTAGGATAACCCTGACCCCTTTGTGTTTCAGTAAGAATAACTGTCATCCTGACAGACAAAAAACACTTACCACTTTCACCTTTGTGAAGGGAAGACTCCCTAGAGTTTATAGCAAAAAGAATCTCTAAATTTTCTTCCCTGAGCATTAAGTTATAGATGGTCAAGAATGACCTTTATACTTACAAGCTCTCCTAGAGAGATGTACCTAAATATCACTAAGTCGTTGTGTGCCTACTCACGACTACCTACTACTAAACCGTAGTCCATTAAGAACACTATATAGTACAAGAAGGTACAATGGGCGATGTACTTATTGTACGTCTATTGTATGACAAAGTCTACGAAGAAACACTTCTCAAATTGGGAGCCATTGTTCCTCCTCCCATCTTCTCCAGTATCAAATAATGTGGCGCCACATGGCACCACGTGACGCTATCTCCAAATGCCGACAAAAGCTCACTTCGAGTGGTGGCTACAATGCAGGCCGTCCGATCAAAACATATTTCACACGGTTTAGATTCGCGCATGTGCATGAATTGTTCCTCTTCGTTAGTTTGGTGTTAATTAGCCGTTTTGTTAATGTTTATATATCTTTGAAATCCGTCATGTGCATCTTTTCGTAGCGTCTTCATGGTTAAGGCGCCTTGCTATATATAATCCAGAGGTCTTAGGTTCAAATTTGAACTTGGGCAACATTTTGGTAAAACATCATCTACTTCAAAATCTGCCACTGTCAAAATATGGCGGCACCCATGGCTTGCCTTTGATCCTCACTCTCTCTCTTTAAAGTATAACTAAAATAGAGAAGTGACCTATTAATAACCTCTTTTCAACAACAACTATGTGTCTATCTCTGGACAGCACAGGCAGCCATAGATATAGCTCCCTCTTCTATAGAAAATAATGATCTGTTTAAAGTATTTTCTAGGTCTAAATAGAAGTATGGAAAGAAGCCGAGGCAGTCTACCTCTAACTTCTCTCTCCAACTCTCAAACATTTCGCAGCCACTCAGAAATTGGAGAGGAAGCTAGAGCCATGGCTACCTAGGCTATTCAGAGGTTTACGGGAAATATATATTAGTTTATTTACCGTTAGGGGTTTATTTACTAAAAAGATCTGTGCCGGCCACAAGATTTGATCCTGGTACCTGCCGGACGGCAAGCAGCGGGTACCCGGTAGACTTAGCCATTAAGTCTTTAACTAGTGTTACGTACTATATGGTTTGATAATTAATTAAACCTTACCAAGTAGGATAACTGATTTAACTGTAATTGATTACACGATACATAGATCCAGTAATGTAAAAGTACGGATTACGGTACAAATAAGAAACCAATATCGCGCATTTAATTCTTTAGCGAAACGAATACCGCGCATGTATTTATTACGGATAAGATTAAATGTGAATTTAATAGGACGGCCAGAATTAACGCCAAGATCGCGGAAGAGGATTTTGGCGGTTTTTGGTCATCGCCACATCGGATGACACGTGGCGGAATAACATTGGATCGCAGCATCTCCGAGGATTAAGGGAGAAAATCCGGAAATACCACGTGTCGACATTTAGGCTATGTCGCACAGTGTCCATACAGAAAGTACACCGGCAGCTGTACTTTTGTGTACGGAAGTGTAATCTGATTGGCTCTGTACATCAATATATAGAGTCTGTGAGAGAGATAGGACTTAGAAAGTTTAGGAGAAAGGATCCTCTCTCCTAATGAGCTTCTGTACAAAAGATCAACTTTGACCCTCCATAACTTACTGCTCAGGGGAGCAAATTCAGAGATTCTTTTTGCTACCGACTCAGGGGAGTCTTGCCTTTACAGGGTTGCAGGTGGTAAGGGTTTTTGTCTGCCAGGGTGGCAGTTATTTTTGCTGGAACACAAAGGGGTCAGGATTATCCTAGAGGCTTCTTGGAAGCTGTCCAATCTGAGGACATATGGAGGTCTCAGAGTTTCAAGTTAGGGGCCCACCCTCTAGGGTACCAATATTTAATGGAATTGGATTTATATACTGGGAAAGTATAATGATAGGAGCTCTATACGAGAAGAGGTTTTGGGGGATAGTGAGTGGATGGTTGGGGCGTCCATCAAGTCTTGGAATCCCTCCAAAGTCTAGAGGAAGCACATTAACCACGAAAGAGGATCCACCTTCAACGTATGAAACAAAGGAAGAAGAGCTGGTGGACAAAGGAAAGGAGAAGGAGACGACCACACCAATAGCAACTTGTTCGCCATTCATGTCACCTATTCCGAGGAACGAGGAGAATGATACTGAAACCTGAACTTTAACAATATGGCGGCAAAGCACTTCATCCTACGCCATCTCACTCAAGGACTTGCATGTCCTCATTTTAAGGGAGAAAGGGTATTCGATCTTTGGATGGCTCTCACAGAGATGTACCAAAGTGGTACGATTCAACAACAACAATAGGCTGATCAGAAATTTAAGGAGTATGTATACAAAGGGGGGAAGATGTTGGATTTCTGCAATGAGCTTGCTACACTCTTCCTGGAGCTAGAGAGGGCAGAAAAAGATTTTAGTGAAAAAGAAAAGGTTAACTGTTTACTCATGAAGTTACCCGATGAGTTCGAGAACATAGTCAACCGTGTGCACGACTTGCCGGACTCAAGGTGGATATGGAACTCAGTGGTAGGGACTACTCATGTAGGATCGGTGATTTGAAAGTGTTAGTAGAAGGACAAACATCTATAGTACCATTCTCCCATGTATTGTTTATTCCGGAGCTGAACAAAAACCTCATCTCTACATCCGTATTAGATGAAAAGGGTTTTTTTTACTAGCACTAGGGAAGGAGTCTTTACTGTTAGTTTTGAGGAGGATGTCTATTTCATTGCTGAGAAAGTTAACCATGGGATGTTTAGGCTGGTTTTAAGTAATGAAACGAAGAAACTTTATTATGCTGGTGTTCATGATATTATGATGTGGCATAAGAGGCTTGGGCATGTGAATCTAGATACGTTAAGAGAGATGAAAAAGATGGGAGTGGTGGAAGGGATTAAGTTCAATGAGAGTGATAATATAAGTTATTCTAGTGGGTGTGCTCAAGGTAAAACACAAAGATTACCCTTTCCTAAAACATTCACCTATAAGGGAGAAAAAATTCTAGATCTAGTACACACAGATATTTGGGGACCGGCTAAAGTGCCCTCACCGGGGGGGAAGAGATTTATGATGACTATCACTGATGATTGGTCTCGGTATTTGAGAGTGTACTTTTTGAAAAACAATTCTGAAGCTCAGAATGGTTATAGACAATATAAAACATGGAGTGAAAAAATCCATAAAACTCCAATCAAGAGAATAAAGAGTGACAATGGTGGAGAATATACTTCTTACCAATTTGAGGAATTTCAAAGGGAAGATGGAGTCCAACACTAAAAGAAAATTCCAGAAAACACGGAACAGAATGGAGTAGCTCAAAGATTATATAGGACACTAAGTAATAGTGCTAGAAGTATATTGTGAGATAAAAATATAGGAAAAAGGTTTTGGGTTCAAGCAATGAATTGTGCTAATTACCTCGAAAATAGAGTTCTGGCTTCATCTATAAAAGATCAAACACCTTATGAGAGATAGAGAGGCAGGAAACCAGACATATCACACTTAAAGGTTTTCGGCAGTCAAGTATTCACTCTAGATACAGATCGGTCCAATTAGAAGCTAGATCCTAAAGGAAAACCGGGATACTTATTAGGATATGATGAGGATGTTAAAGGATATTGAGTTTACGATCTAAATAGGGAAGGTATTAGTAAACCATCTAGTAGTTATGGATGAAGGAAAGTCTGTGGATCCCTTCAAGTGTACAAAGTCAGTAAATATCAGATTTGAGTCAAAAAATTCCGATGACTTTGAGCGTCCTAACTATCCAGGTTTTAGAGAAGATGACATTCTTGCAGGTACAAATCAGACCGAAAAGAACTCGGCTACGGAAACTCCAGTGACAACTCTACTCAAAGCGGAAGACGTAGTGACAACTGATAAGGAATCAAAGTACAGGGGAGAAGCCGGGATCGTTCGAAAGAACCCACGAGAACAATCTATTCCGGCCACAAATTTTGATGGGGGAAGGAGAAGTAGCAAAAGATTGCAAGAAAAACAAGTTAATAACATGGTAACTAAACTATCTTATCAAGATGAACCTAAGACTTATTGAGAGGCGATGACTAGCCTTGAAAGAATCCAGTGGAAGAGATCCATCAATGAGGAGATGGCCTCAATTATGGCATTCGATACTTGGGAGCTGGTGGATTGTCCACTTTACCGAAAAATAATCGGTTATAAGTGGGTTATCAAATTAAAACTGAACCAAGATAACACAATCGAGCGTTATAAGGCCCGATTAGTGGCAAAGGGATTTACATAAAAGGAAGGAATTGACTACGAGGAAACATTTGCCGCTGTTGTTAGATTTCCCTCTATCCCCAAACTTCTCAGTCTAGCAGCAGCGGAAGACATGGAGGTGCACCAGATGGACATCAAGACAACCTTTTTGCATAGAGAATTGGAAGAGGAGATCTTCATGCGGAAACCCAAAGGTTTTGTGGAGGAAAAAAAGGAGAGTAAGGTATGCCGGCTGATTAAATCTCTTTATGGTTTGAAACAGGCGCCTCGGCAGTGGAATAAGAAGCTTGATGAGTTTCTTACCGGTCTCGGATATATCCGGATCAGTTCAGATCACTCAATCTATGTTTTCGAAGATGAGGAAGGTTTTATATTTATTGCAATTTATGTTGATGATTTGCTTGTTTTAAGTAAATCAATGGAAAAAATTAATAAACTGAAAACCGATCTTAAGGGGAGATTTGAAATGAAGGATATGGGGGAAGCAAAATATATTTTGGGAATTCAAGTAGAGAGAGACCGAAAAAGAAAAATCATAAGATTAACTCAAAAGAAAGCAATAGGGAACATGCTAGAAAAATTTCAAATGGATAAAGCTAATAGTTGTACAACTCCAATGGAGTTGAAGAAGGGAAGTGAGGGGAGTGAGGAAGAAGGAGTCATAGTCTTAGACGAGGAATTATCTCATGAAGAACAGAAGTTCATGCAGACTATTCGTCACAGGCAAGTAGTGGGAAGTGTAATCTATTTTATGAATTCTACCAGGCCGGATTTAGCTGCAGCTGTAGGAGTGCTGAGTAGAAGTCTAAATGCTCCCACTAAGAGGGATTGGGATGCAGCTAAGAGAGTCCTTAGATGTTTGATAGGAACTAGGGATCTATGGTTGCATTTGGGTGGGGATAATATTAACATCACTACTTGGAGTGATGCCAGTTATGGTGATGCTCCAATGAGGAGATGCACTTATGGATATGTATTATATGTGGGTGATGGGGTTTGTTGTTGGAGTAGCAAACAGCAAAAAGTTATTGCTCAGTCCACCATGGAGGCTGAGTATATGGCCTCTCGCTCTGCTGTAAAAGAATTGATGTGGATCAAGTCTTTGCTTGGTGAGCTTGGTCACCTTAAGTGTGGTGTGCAGAAAATGTTTTGTGAAAATCAGGCAGCAATCGCTTTTCTGCCAATCTTAAACATCATTTTAAAGCCAAACACATGGACATTAGACTCAGCTTTGTTAGAGAGAAAGTAGAAAACAAAATAATCAGTTTAGAGTACCGAATAGAGAGAAGCAAATTTAGAGGGAGAGAGGGGGAAAGGAAGAGAAAGAGGTAAGAGAAGAGAGGTAAAGGAGGAGGGAGAGAAAGGAAATGGATAAAAACACAGATGGAGAACTAAAGAAATTAATGGTGCGTTTAAAGTATTTTCTAGGTCTAAATAGAAATATAGAAAGAAGCCGAGGCAGTCTACCTCTAACTTCTCTCTCCAACTCTCAAACTTGTCGCAGTCACTGAGAAATTGGAGATGAAGCTAGAGCCATGGATACCTAGGCTATCTAGAGGTTTACGGGAAATATATATCAGTTTATTTACCGTTAGGGGTTTATTTACTAAAAAGATATGTGCCGGCCAAAGGATTTGATGCTGGTACCTGCGGGACGTCATGCAGCCGGTAGCCGGTAGCCTTAGCCGTTAAGTCTTTAACAAGTGTTACGTACTATATGGTTTGATATTTTCTTAAACATTACCTAATATGATAATTCATTTAACTATAACTGTTTATAGGATACAAAGATCCTTTAATGTAAAAGTAAGGATTACGGTACGAATAAGAAACCAATACCGCGCATTTATTTCTTTAGCGAAACGAATACCGCGCATGTATTTATTACGGCTACGATTAAATGTTAATTTAATCGGACGGCCAATTAACGTCGAGATCGCGGAAGAGGATTTCGGCGGTTTTTGGTCATCGCCACATCGGATGACACGTGGCGGAATGACATTGGATCGCGGCATCTACAAGGATTAAAGGAGCGAATCCGGATATACCACGTGTCGACATTTAGGCCATGTCGTACAGTGTCCGTACAGAAAGTACAGCGGCAGCTGTACTTTTGTGTGCGGAAGTGTAATCTGATTGGCTCCGTACATCAGTAGATAGAGTCTGTGAGAGAGATAGGACTTAGAAATATTAGGAGATAGGATCCTCTCTCCCAGAGAGCTTTTGTACAAAAGGTCAACTTTGACCCTCCAAAACTTACTGCTCAAGGGAGCAAATTCAGAGATTCTTTTTGCTATCGACTCAAAGGAGTCTTGCCTTTACAGGGGTGAAGGTAGTCAGAGTTATTGTCTGCCAGGGTGGCAATTGTTCTTGCTAAAACACAAAAGGGTCAGGGTTATCCTAGAGGCTTCTTGGAAGGTGTCCACTCTGAAGACTTATGGATGTCTCAGAGTTTCAAGAACATGCTAAAAATGCAAAGCTAGACACACTGAGAAGGAGAGAGTGGATGAGGAGAAAATAAAGAGTGTGCAACAAAAGATGACAAAGAAAAAATAAAGAGATTGCAACAAAGGTAGAGTGTGAAAGAAGTGGGGGTGAGGGGGGAGGAGGAGGTGGGGCAAACACATGGAGAGACAAGGAGTTGAGGAATATGGCGAAGGTGTGAGACAGGCAAACTGGAAGAGAGAGCGCTAAAACCCATAATTTTAGGGAGATATGGATGAGACAGGATGGCTACATGAGGAAATGTTAGGTTGATAGGGAGGGAAGAAGGCTTAGCTTGAAGTAGTAACGATATGACGAAGCTTGAAGAGGGGAATTAAAATACGTTTGCGGTTGTTGAAATGGAATCCATGGATGAAATGTGGAGTAGGCGGTGGAGCGTCCGCCTACTTCGCAGTGAACAAATGATATATTTGTCAAAATGACGTCGCTCAGATCCCACGAAAAAACGGTTGGTTGTGAATCGCCAAAAACGGATCTTTTTTTTTATGGACTGTTCGTATTTGGCGTTTCCTCCCACAGATATCACCAACGCCAATTGTTGTTTTATTCTATTAATTTCGAATAACAACCTTAAATAAGGGTTTTTTGGCACATCAACCCCGTATTAACGTGAACGTGTACTTTATTTTGTATTCGACACCATATCACAATACACATTTATACTAAATGGGACCATCTTCACCTTAATACAATAAACATTTACGCTAAATGAACTATAACCACAAAATAGCATTAGTAGTAACTATAAGTGCGTACAAGGAACCTACTCGATGTTGAAATTGTATATATCAAAGTTACAGTTATACGTCGCCGTGACATTGCGTTTAGTTACGTTCATTTACTGCAAAAATGAATTTCCACATGCGAATATGTTTGACGTTCACACTGTTGACCATGCGGTTCTTGGTCAAATATGTGCGAACGTCTTTTTTTACGAACCGGGTTGAACCTTTTTTAAGACCGCACATTTTCATGCGTCCGCGGCTATTATACATAATGAATTGTACCTTTTTCTTTAAAAAGGTACAATTTCGTACGGTCACGTACTATCCGTAAACCACACTAATTCAACGATGACGTACTTCCATTTTGTCCGGTAACTACAAATTAACCCTAAATAGAATACAAAAAATAATAGAATGAACTACGCTAATGGAGAATAATAAAAAAAAAAAGCGGGACGGAATTAGTGTACACAACGCTAATAGCGATTGGCGGTGTAGATGTTTGAACATGTGAGAATATGTTCGCTCAATTTCCTCCCGACTTTATCGTTGGGAATCAAATCTTAGTGCCTTTTTTGTGTCAACGCCTTTATTTGACACTCTTTTTGTACAATTGTACAATATAATGAGCAATTTTCGCACGGACATACACATTTCGTACACTACATCATTTAAAATTGTCCAAATTAGAGTTATTAACGTTAATTAAACAAAACCCGTATTAACATGATAAAAAAACGAGTTATTCATTCTATTTTAGGTTATAGGGTCAAAAGTTGGGGGCGCCTAATTAGCGTTATTAACATTAATAGAGATTCACAATGTAGTGTCACTCTACGGAAAGTGCTTATGTGCCCATGTGTTAAAGTATCTTGTTTTTTCTTGTCGTTTTCCTCCAAAATTCCGTCCTCAACTAGAAATTCTTTTGTCGTAGGAATAAATTGCTTTTACCAAAGTACAATGAACGTCATCGTAAAACTTTTAATATACTCTATTTTTGTTGTCTTATGTACTCATTTTTGAGTTTTCCTCTTTTCGGCCCACGAGCACGCGAATCCACCTCATCAAAAAACTTTATCAAAAATCACTTTGTAAGGTGATTTTAAATGAAGTATGACTCGAACAATTAATGAAAGAACTTCCACGCACGCGCCAAACGAGTGGGAAACTTCTAGCACGAGGGAGAGTACGCGCTATTTTTTTTCCCTACATATCACACGCATGTATGGAAAAAAAAATTGCACGGGTCTCAAACGTCCGCTTTCAATCATAGGTCCCTTATAGAAGTCTACGCCGTCGTTGCCTCTCCCTCGCCCTCTCACACTATCGATTTTATTTCACACTTTTTTGAATCAAACACGAGCTGTACTTCTCGTATAAGCCCATATAATTCAGATGTCGATGAAGATATGAGAAAGAGAAAAGAAAGGGGAAGAAAAAGGTAGAAGAGGACTTTGACTTTGATAGTTGAGTTGGAAGGAGATGAGGATTTTTGAATGGGCGGCAAACCACTTCTCTTCAAAAGATCTACCTACGCTAAAGAATTATATGAAGGCGACCCTCATTTTGACGAAGTTTTGGAATGTTGTCAATGGCGAAAGAAAATGCTAAAAGATCCGAAGGCGCGAAAATTGTGGAAATAGAAAAATTTGGGGGCCATCGTCGGATTGATCCAAAGTTGTCCTAGACGGTCCATGATTGATTTCTCACTCATGATATTGTACATTACAAAATAAATTTGAGAAAGGAGTCAAAGATGAGAAAAAAATATGTTTTTAAGGGTTTTATTCACTTTAAGTTTAAGCATAATGAGTCAATTGATAATAAAGTTAAAAGGTTTAATGTTTTTTTGAAGCAATTGATTAGCCATGGTTAATTTGTACCCGAAAATGACAAATTATAAGGGTTATAGCAGGATTACTGAAAATACTTTCTTTATCTAGTGAGATAATTCAATCTAATAACTACTTAGGATTTTTCGGTTCCGAATTTGTTACCAGGAAAAGGGGGTATAAGAGGAAACTTTAGAGGAAGATGTAGAGGTAGAGGTAAATGTCAAAATGTCGAATTTGGTAAAAGTCAATTTTGTCGACGAGAAGGCGGGAACTTTCCTTTTTATGCCGATCGAGGAAATCGATGAGGACAAGGAAGTGAAAAGCAACGATTTAAAATGAGTCAGACGTTGGGAAAGGAAATTACACGTTGTTTTCAAGTGACATTGAGAAGCGTTATCATAATTTTGTTGTTTTATTGGACGAGAATAACGGATCAATTTTAAATTCGGCTTGAAGCAATCATTGTGTGAGCGATTGCATTATTGATATCGCCGCCACACATGTGTGTACGGACATAAGCTTGTTTTTGATTCAAGGAAGCTTGTTGTTCCGCTCTGAAAAGTAGTACTGAGAATCTTCACTTAAATCCAAAGTACTTCTTTAGAGTACATCGCGAATCACTAGTAGTGTTAATGTTTTTTTGCCACTTAAAACATCTTTTCTCCGTACACACTTGTCGGATTATAGATTTGACGGTTGCGATTGAAAGGTAAGATTCTCAGCTTCCAATTGGCAATCTCAAATCGAAAATCGCACAAAAGTGTACCGAGAAAAGATGTTTTAAGTGGCTAAAAAAATATTAACACTAATAGCGATACACGGTGTACCGGCTACATGTGCCCATGTAGCCGAAAATCCGAAGAAGTACTTTGGAGAATCTTCACTTAGGGGGTGTCCCCATTTATTAAAGTATCGACTTTTCTCTGTGTTTTTGCCCTAAAATTCAGGGAACTTTGAGAAAAAATCAGCCGTACGAGAAAATCATTTTTACCAAAGTATAGCGAACGTCAATTCTATACTTTGAATGTACTGCATGTTTTTCGTCATGTGAACGCATTTTGGCATTTTACTCTTTTCGACCTCGGGGCAAGAGAATCCACCCCATCAAAAAACTTCATCCAAAATCACCTCGAGGGGGTGTTTTTAGTTAAAGTACCGCCCAAACAGCGAATGAAAAATGACTCACGCAAGTGCCACACAAGTGGGAAAATTTTAGGACGAGGGAGAGTACTCGTTATTTTTCTCCTTGCTCGTCACGCGCATGTACGGAAAGGACGAGCATGTACGGAAAAATTCTGGATGGGTCTCAGACATCCACTTTCATTCATAGGTCCTTTGCATAATTTTGCGTTGTCGTCGCCTCTCCCCTCTCCCTCTCATACTAACGCTTTTATCTCACACTTATTAGAATGAGGCATGACATACTGGCATGAAATGAAAGATATTTGAAAAATAATTATTTTGACTAGCTTTATGTATATTTTTATATATGCAAGTCGAGTGAGAAAAGTCGAAAAAACGAAATCGGGTAGCCATGGCCGAAAGTTCTTGAATGTGTGACGTCAACGTCGTCACAAGTGAGCATGGCGTCACAATGTCACAAATCCCTAAACATCTACCATGTCACAAAATTACAAAAAAATAGCCGTCTACAATTGTCGCTGTTTTTCTTGGCGTCACCAACCGTCGGAAGTGTCGTAGTTGTCTTCAACTGTCACAAAGTTGTACCTACGTCTACAACCGTCACATGTCAAAGTTCTGATTTCAAATTCGCACATTGGGACCATAGTTCAAAAGTAGGTGAAAGTAGGCCCATACAATATGCCTATTGTACGCAAAACATACAATATGACCTTAAGACCCATATTGTATTGGTCGCAAAATGAAAAAAAATAGTAACAGGGTTGAGTTCAAAACGGATACCACACATTTTGTTTCGACAACGAAACAAACATCGCGCAAGTATTTATTACGGCCAAGATTGCGTCTCGCTGCAAATCCAACGGCGCACATCATCGTCGAAATCCCGGAGTAGTCACTTCGGCGTTTAGTGACGTGGCATGACCTGTAGCCATGTGGAGAGATGACATTCGGTCATAGGAATTCCGAGGAATGTACGAACGAGTGAAAAGGAGACACGCGCCCGCTTAATAGTCCTATCGTACATAAGCCGTACATAAGGTACACCGGCAGTCGTACTTTTTGGTACGGTACAGTAATCTGATTGGTCCGTACTTCAGTAGATAAAAGTTATTAGAGGGAATCAGGACTTAGAAAATTTTGGTAGGCAGTCACCTCTCCCTTTGAGAGTTTGTACAAATTTGCATTTTTACTGCCTCATAACTTATCGCCTGGTTGGGCGTTTTCAGAGATTCTTTTTCCTACGGACTCAAGCAAGTCCAGGCTGCACAGGGGTGCATTTAGATTGTCAGCTTGATTGTCTAGCCAGCAGTGGCTGTGGGTTAAAGTGGGCTAGTTAACAACTATCTAGAGGCTTCCTGTATTCTGTAGTCCAATGGAGGACACAAAATTGCAAGTTATGGGCCCACCCTCTAGGGTACCCACTTTTAATGGATCTGGGTTCATCTATTGGGAAGCCACGATGATGGGAGCTTTGTGTGAATAACGATACTGGGGTATCGTCAGTCGACAAGTGAAACGTCCACCTTCGGGAACTCCGCCAAGATTTGGAGGAGTAAGGTTTTTTGCAGCAGCGACTGCTTTCGCGGAGGAGGCAGATGATGGGGACAACACTGTGTCCAAAAAGGGGAAAGGGAAGGAGACACCACTCACCCCTATTGCCATGGCACCAGAAGCGGCGGCCGTGAAGACAGTGGAGAACGATGTTCAAATGTGGGAAGACATAAACATGGCTACCAAGAACTTCATTCTAAGGCATCTCACTCAAGCCTTGGCCACCTCTCACCTTAATATTTACAAGGCCGAGGAGTTGTAGGAAAGTTTGGTGGAGATCTATAGAGCTGGTACCATTCAGGAGCTCCAGTTGGCTGAGCAAAAGCTAGTGAGTTACACTTACAAAGGAGGAAAGATGTTAGATTATTGCAATGATCTTTCTTGTTTCTATATGGAGATGGAAAGTGTTGGTTGACAGGCACAATAAAAATGAAAGTTAACACTCTCATCATGAAGTTACCAGAAGAGTATGAGAACTTAGCGTACCGAGTATAAGAAATGACTGATAATTCATGGAAGTGGAATAAAGTGGTCAGGATGATACTTGTGCAGGAAAATACCATGGAGATCAAGGGAGGTGAACAGAGCGTTGAAGCTCTAGCCGACGGAGGGGACAGGTGGAGACCGAAACAGAAAAAACCATACAAAGGAGAAAGAGTCCAACCTGGAGGACTGAGGCCCCCAAAGGGCCTATGTCATTTTTGCAAAAAGCCAAGGCACTTTATTGCGGATTGTGCCAAGCTGGCAGAGCTGAGGCTCAAAGAGAACCAAGGAGGGGGTTCTTCCGGAGGGAAGAAAAAGGCACTTTTGGTCACAAAAGTGACAGGAGACACCGAGGACAAGTCCTCTGAGGAGGATGGGGAGCTTCTTCTTGACGAGAGTCTGGAGGAGAAGGGGATCCCTCGGAGACAAAAGTGTGCCCTTGGAGCAATTTGGGAAGCTCCACAGGAAGGATGGATCATTGACTCAGGTGCATCCATGCATATGTGTCGTGACAAGGACCTCTTCACTAAGCTAAGGAAAATCCCTACTGTAGAAATAGAGTATGGGGATGGGAGAGTTGTTACTACAGATCTAGTGGGATTAGTAGACCTGAAAGTTTTAGTGGGGGGTAAGACTTTTATTCTCACTTTCTCAAATGTGTTTTATATTCCTCAGCTGAGTAAAAATCTTGTTTCTACATCTGTGTTAGATGACAAAGAGTTTGATACTTTGACAAGAAAGGGAGTTTTTACAGCCAAGTATGGGGAATAAGTTTACTTCACTGCAGATAAGGGTAGCCAAGGAATGTTTAGGCTTAACCTAAGTAATGAAAAGAAGAATGCTTACTATGTTGGTGTCCCAAAATTGATTATTTGACATAAGCGGTTGGGGCATGTGTATTTTGATATGTTGAGGGAGATGAAGAAGCTGGGTGTGGTAAAAGGCATTCAGTTCAGTGATAATGAAATGGTGGATGATTGTAGTGGTTGTGCCCAAGGAAAAGCTCACAGACTTCCTTTTCCTAAAGCCGCCATATACATGGTGAAAAAGTACTAGATTTGATCCACACAGATATCCGGGGACCAGCAAGGGTACCCTCAGTTGGAGGGAAAAGAAATATATTGACAATCAGTGATGATTGGTCTAGATACTCTAGAGTTTATTTTCTAAAAACAAAGTCAGAAACAACAACTTACTTCAAAGAATACAAAGCCTGGAGTGCGAAGTTGCATGGAACCCCCATTAAGAGAATAAGGAGTGATAATGGGGGAGAGTATACCTCTTACCAATTTGAGGAATACTTAAGAGATGAGGGAGTTCAACACCAGAAAATTGTACCACATAATCCGGAACAAAATGGTGTAGCAGAAAGGCTAAACCGAACACTAGGAGATAGTGTATGCAGTATGTTGGCTGACAAGAAAATAGGAAAGAGATTTTGGGCAGAAACCATGAACTGTGCCAATTAGATTAAAAATAGAGTCCTCACATCAGCAGTCAGAGGTATGACACCTTATGAGAGATGGGTTGGAAGAAAACCAGATATCTCTCACCTTAAATTTTTTGGTAGTCAAGTTTACAGACTAGATACGGATAAGAAAAACTGGAAACTTGATGCAAAGGGAAAACCTGGATACTTTGTGGGATATGATGAGGATGTTAAGGGATATAGAGTTTATGACTTAGCAAAGCAAGATATCATTCTGGTAAAACCAAAATATACAAATGTACAAATTGTACACGTGTAGTGTGTGTCTAGAGTCCTCCTCGACAACAGCTAGACAGTGGGTAGAAGTGCGTTTACTACGAAAACATAAAATCGAACGGTCGAAGTTGTCACCCATGATAAAATCGCTAAATTTATGGGTTATTTTATAGGTCTAAATAGATTAAGTAAAAACGCAAGCATTCTGCATCCACCTTCTCTCTCTAACCGCCATACTTGTTGTTGTCACTGAAGGTGAGAGAGAGTGGTGGAGTCATGGCTGCCTTAGCTACACAGGCACGATTGTAGAGTGACATAAGTCATTCTAAACAAAGACATTGAGTCCGTCAAGACTCGAACTTCCAGCCGGCAGAGCAAGGCGTAGTCGTTAGCTCTAACCGGTCAGTTGTAAAAGTTCGTTAGAGAATATACGGTGTGAGTTTTATTCAAACAATGCTAAAGAACCTTAAACCGATTAACGAAATTAGAGATAGCAAACATAGAGACTAATTGTAATATAGCGAGAACAAACTTCCGCACGAAACAAATGTACCGGACATTTGTTTTAAACGGCTAATATTAAAAGCTTGGTTTGGATCCGACGGCATGCATCATCGCTTAGATCTCGGAATGGCCGTCTTGGCGATTTTTGGGCTTAACATTACCTATCGACACGTGGCAAGATAGAAGTGGAAAGCACGAATCACGAAGAGGAAAAGAACAAGTTCGAAGGAGACAGGCGTCCATTCCATGGCACTGTCGTACAAAGGCCATCCTAAAAGGACATTAGCCATAATACTTTTCTGTACTAAATAGTTCTCTGGTTACTTCGTACATTAGTAAATGGGGGTTATGAGATGGGTTTAGGACTTAGGGGATTGAGAAGGTAGTCGCCTCTCTCCCAATGAGATTGTATAAATATTGGAATTTTTGCCACTTGATAATTAATCATCTGGTTGGGCGTTTTTCTATGATTCTTTTGTTGCGGACTCAAGGGAGTCTAGACTACACGGGGTTGAAGGTAGATCGTCTATTTGCCTGCTTGGGTAGCATCGGTCCTAATTGAAGAAGAGTTAGTCAAAAAATATCCAGAGGCTTTCTGAATTCTGTAGTCCAATGGGGGACACAAAATTGCAGGTTATGGGCCCACCCTCTAGAGTGCCTATCTTCAATGGATCTGGGTTCATTTATTGAGAAGCCATGATGGTAGGGGCTTTGTGTGAAAAACGATAGTGGGGTTTTGTCAATGGAGAAGTGAAAAGTCCATCTCAGGGAATCCCACCAGGGTTTAGTGGAGTGAGGATTTCTGCAGCACCATCTGCTCCAACAGAGGAGGAAGATGATGGGGACAGCAGCGTGTCAAAAAAAAGGAAAAATAAGGAGACACCTCTCACGCCTTTCGCCACAACACCCGGAGCTGCGGCAGTAAAGAAAAGAAAATGATATTCAAACATGGGAATACACGAACATGGTTGCCAGACATATCATTCTGAGGCCCCTCACTCAAGCTCTTGCAACCTCCCATCTTCACCTTCTCAAGGCCAAAGAGTTGTGGGAGACTTTAGTGGAGATATATAGAGCTGGTACAATTCGAAGCTCCAGCTAGCCGAGCAAACGTAAGAGGATTACACTGACAAAAAAGGGAAAATGTTAGACTAGTGTAACGATCCCTTTTGTTTGTATATGGAGATGGAGAGTGCCGGGAAGACAGGTACAATGACGATGAATGTGAACACCCTCATCATAAAAGTTACCTGCTGAATATGAGAACATAGTGTACCGAGTGCAGGAAATGGATGACAGTTCTTGGAAGTGGAACACAATGGTCCGGATGATACTCTTGCCGGAGAACACTATTTAGATTTGGAGAGGAGGAAAGAGCGTTCAAGCTCATGCTGCCGGAACTAACAAATAGGGGAAGGATTTGAAGAAGCCTTACAGCAGCTTCAAAGGAGAGAGAGATCAATTTGGAGGACCGAGGCCCCCAAAGGGTTCATCGCAGAAAAGCCGGGACACTTAATGGTAGGTACAATGTTGGAGTTGAGCCTCAAAAATAACAGTGGAGTGTGTTCTTCCGGAGGAAAGAAGAAGGCACATGTGGTCACACAAGTAAAACGGGAGACCGAGGAAGACGAGTCCCTTGAGGAGGAGGATGGGGAGCACTTTCTTGACGAGAATTTGGAGGAGAGGGAGATCCTTTCGAAACAGAAGTGTGCTCTGGGAGCCATTCGGGAAGCTCCATAGGAAGGATGGATCATCAAATCAGGTGCATTAATGCATATGTGTCGTGATAGGCACCTGTTTACCCAGCTGACAAATATCGCTACAGTAGAGACAGAGTGTGGGGATGGGAGAGTAGTTACTACAGATGTAGTGGGTTTAGTAGATCTGAAAGTCTTTGTGAAGGTTAAGACTTGTATACTCACTTTTGCAGGTGTACTCTGCATTCTTCAGCTGAGTAAAAATCTTGTCTCTACCTCTGTCTTAGATGATAAAGAGTTTGATACCTTCACTAGAAAGGGATTCTTCAAAGCTAAGTATGGGGATAAAATCTACTTTATAGCAGATAAGGGTAGTGAGGGAATGTTTAGGCTTAACCTGAGTAATGAAAAGAAGAATGCTTATTATGTTGGTGTCCCAAACTTGATGATGATAAGAGGTTGGGGCATGTGCATTTTGATAGGCTGAGGGAAATGAAGAAGCTTGGTGTAGTAGACGACATTCAGTTTGAGGATAATGAAATGATGGATGACTGTAGTGGCTGTGCCCAACGTAAGGCTCACAGACTACCCTTCCCCAAAACTGCCACATATTGAGGTGAGAAAGTACTAGATCTGGTCCACACAAATATCTAAGGACCAGCAAAAGTACCTTTGGTCGGAGTGAAGAGGTTTATGTTGACAATCACTGATGAGTGGTCCAGATACTTAGGAGTCTACTTTCTAAAAACTAAGTCTGATTCACCAACTTACTTCAAAGAATATAAAGCCTAGAGTGAGAAATTCCACAAAACCCCCATTAAGAGAAAAAGAAGTGATAATGGGGGAAATTATACCTCTAACCAATTTGAGGAATACTTGAGGGATGAGGGAGTTCAGCATCAAAAAACTTTACCGAAAAACCCAAAACAAAATGGGGTAGCTGAGAGGTTGAACCGGACTCTAAGAGATAGTGTACGGAGTATGTTGGTAGACAAGAAGATAGAAAAAAGGTTTTGCGCAAAAGCCATGAACTGTGCTAACTACATTAAGAATAGAGTTTTTACCACGGCCGTAAAACGAATGAAACCTTATGAAAGATGGATTGGAAGGAAGCTCGATATTTCTCACTTTAAAGTATTTGGTAGTCAAGTTTACAGCCTTAATACAGATAGGAAAAACTGGAAACTAGATGCTAAAGAGAAACCGAGATATTTTGTGGGATATGATGAAGATGTTAAGGGATGTCGAAATTATGACTTAGCTAAACAAGATATCATTCTGGTAAAACACCTAGTTGTTATGGATGAAGGGGAGTCATTTGATCCTGTCAAATATACCAAGCAAATAAGAATCAGTTTTAAGTCCGAGAGTGAGGAGGACTCGGATCTCTTCGGAGGGGACATGAGGGAAAACGTGATTGCAAAATCGGAGGAGATCCAAGATACAAGAGATACATCGAAATCTCTTTATACTTCTATACACTCCGAGGAGACATGGAACGAGGAGCCGGAATCGGCTTCCATGGATAGGGGATGCAATGAGTCAGTGGGAGGAACTCGAGACTTCCCTCCATTCCTGCTTCGAACTTTGAGGGAGGACAAAGAAGAAGCGAAAGACTACCAAAAAAGCAGGCCGCTCACAAGGTAACTAAGTTATCTCATCATGATAAGCCTAAGTCATACTCAGAGGCAATGAACAGTCCAGAGAAAGACATATGGGTTAGAGCCATAAAAGATGAGATGACCTTTATCATGGAAGCAAATACATAGGAGCTCGTGGACTTACCTCCGGACAGAAAACTGATTGGGTGCAAATGGGTGTTTAAACTGAATTTGAACCCAGATAATACCATTGAGAGATATAAGGCTCAGTTGGTAGCAAAGGGGTTCACCCAAAAAGAGGAAATAGGTTATGAGAAGACTTTTGTTGTAGTGGTTCGGTTCCCATCCGTAAGGATTCTCCTCAGTCTATAGTCAGCGGAAGACATAAAAATACATCAGATGGACATTAAGACCGCCTTCTTCAATGGTGAGCTAAAGGAAGAAATCTTCATGCGGCAACTAGAGGGGTTTGTAGAGGAAGGAGAGGAGAGCAAAGTTTTCACACTCATAAAGTCTTTATATGGACTAAAGCAGGCTCCCAGATAATGGAATAAGAAACTAGATGAGTTTCTCGCCGGTCTATAATGTATCCGGATCACTTCTGGCCATTCTATTTATATGTTTGAGGATGAGAATGGTGTTATTTTCATTGCATTTTATGTAGATGATTTGCTAGCGTTAAGTAAGTGAATGGAAAAGATCAATAAGCTAAAGAAAGATATCAGAAGCAAATTTGACATAAAGGATTTAGTGGAGGTAAAATACATTGTAGGAATTCAAATGGAAAGAGTTTGGGGGAAATGGATTATCAGACTTACTCAGAAAGATGTTATAGGAAATATGCTTGAGAAATTCCAGATGGAAAACGCAAACAATTGTACCACTCCCATGGACTTGAAGAATGTAAGTTTTAGGAGTGTGGAATGAGGAGTGGTAATATTAAATGATTAAATGAGTCCAGAAAAGAGACACTTTATGAAGTCTATTCGTTAAAGGCGGGTCGTAGGAAGCTTAATCTACTTAATAAACTGTACTAGGCCGGACATAGCGGCAGCACTTGGAGTCCTCAATAGGAGTATTAATGATCATAAGAATAGAGATTGGGAGGCAGCCAAGAGAGTCATGAGATATCTGGTGGGAACCAGGGATTTATCGCTGCATTTGTGAGGAAAGCACACTCATATCACTACTTGGAGTGATGCTAGTTATGGGGATGCACCTATGAGAACATGCACTTCTAGATATATGTTGTATGTGTGGGAAAGTGCTTGCTATTGGAGTAACAAGCAACAAAAAGTGGTTGTTTTGTCCACTATAGAGGCTGAGTACATGGCCTCTTGTTCTCATGTGAAAGAGTTGATGTGGGTTAAGTCTTTACCGCAAGAATTGGGGTGTATGAAGAAGGGAGTGCATGAATTTTTTTGTGATAATAAGGTTGCAATTGCAATTGCCGCCAATCCAAAACATCACTTCAAGGCTAAACATATGGACATAAGATTAAGTTTTGTAAGAGAGAAGGTCAAAAATAAAATTGTGAATCTTGTGTTGAAATGTATGTATTTTCTAAGCCTGGATAAAGGAAAATTAATAAGAGGAAGTCAGCAAAGGCAACTCGCCTCTCGCTCTACTCTCCAAACCCCCACACTTGTCGCAGTCACCGAAGGTTGGAGAGGAAGCTAGAGCCATGGCTGCCCATGTTGCCAAGAGAGAGAGACAGGCTGTAGGTTTTGGTAGGTGTACTAAACAGTTTTGACGGACCCAGGATTTGATCCTGGTACCTGCCGTTTGTCAAGTATCCGGTAGTCGACAGCTTTATCCTATAGTCTAGGATGAGTGCTAAAGCATATAGGGTACGATAATTATATAAATGCAAACGACGCAATAAATTTCATTTAACTGCTTACGGGACGGCCTGTACACGTTAACGGATTAGACCGCACGAATCCCGTACGGCACGAAATTAACGAAACGACACATTATTTAGACGACCAATATTAAATGACGTCTTCATCGATCGGTCGTGGTGCGAGCCGGGATTTTGGAGTGGACGACTTGGCGTTTTCAGGCACCACCACTCCGAATGACACGTGGCAGGATCTAAGAGGATTGCGGGACTTTCTGGAACGCGAGATGATAATTTCGGTTGTGACAAATGTCACATTATAGTGATGTCGATCATGGACCTTACAAAAAAATACGACGGTATCTGTACTTTCTTATAATGGGTGTTACAATTTGTCCTCTACTCACTACTAGGAGCAGGGTTTTAGACTTAGAATGATTTTGGTAGGAAGCCACCTCTCTCCCAGAGAGCATCTATATAAATAGGCAAACTTTGCCATTTAATTACAACTCATTCAATTAACCATTTTCAATGATTTTTTTTTTGCTGCCGACTCAAGGGATTCTATGCTACACAAGGGTGTAGTCCGTCCAAGTATTTGCTTGCTAGGGTGGCTGCATTTCAAAGGGAAAGTCAAAATGGGAAAAGTTATCCAAAACTCATATTCCAACTTTGCATTCTGTGGTGGAACTGAGCACACAGAAAGTCTTATTTTACAGGGGTGAAGCTATAATACGGTAGTGATTGTCAAGGGGTGAATCATTTGGGTTCATATATACTTGGAGTCGACACTATCTAGATAAGCTTATTGTGAGTTGCTTACTCTGAGGACCAATGGAGATCTCGGAGTTTCATCTTGTGTATAATGGTGATGGGGAAATGGTGGTTGATATGATGACCAAACCTGTGCCATATCCCAGATTAAAATATTGTAGAGAGAAGTGTGGACTAAAAGAAAAATTAAAACTAGACTAGAAAATAAGAGGAGTGTTGAAATCACTAGATTTAGGTGGTTTTTTCTATGTCTAAATAGATTAAGTAAAAGCGCAAGCAGTCTGCCTCCACCTTCTCTCAAGCCCTCATACTTGTTGTAGTCACTGAAGGTGTGAGAGAGTGGTGGAGTCATGGTTGCCTTAACTACATAGGCAGGATTGTAGAGTGACATAAGTCACTCCTAACAAAAAGATTGAATCCGACGAAACTCAAACCTCCGACCGGCAAAGAGAGGGGTGGCTGTCAGCTCTAACCGATCTGTTGTAGAAGTTTGTTAGAGTATATTGGGTGTGAGTTCTATTCAAACATTGTTAAGGAACCTTAATCCGATTAACGGAATTAGAGATAGCAAACATAGAGACTAATTGTAATATAGTGCGAACAAACGTTCGCACGAAACAAATGTACCGGACATTTGTTTTAAACGGCTAATATTAAAAGCGGGGTTTGGATCCGACGGCATGCATCATCGCTTAGATCCCGGAATGGCCGTCTTGGCGATTTTCGGGCTTAACATTACATATCGCCACGTGGCAAGATAGAAGTGGAAAGCAGGAATCACGGAGAGCATAAGAACAAGTTCGAAGGAGACAGGCGTCCATTCTATGGAACTGTCGTACAAAGGCTATACTAAAAGGACATTGGCCATAATACTTTTCTGTACTAAATAGTTCTCTGGTTACTTCGTACATAAGTAAATGGGGGTTATGGGAGGGGTTTAAGAATTAGGGGATTGAGAAGGTAGTCGCCTCTCTCCCAGTGAGATTGTATATATATTGGCATTTTTGCCACTTGATAATTAATCGTCTTGTTGGGCGTTTTCATTGATTCTTTTGTTGCGGACGCAAGGGAGTCTAGACTGCATGGGGTTGCAGTTAGATTTTTTATTTGCCTACTTGGGTAACATCGGTCCTAATTGAAGAAGGGTTAGTCAAAAACTATCCAGAGGCTTTCTGAATTCTGTAGTCCAATGGGGGACACAAAATTGCAACCCAAATGTTTGGAGAATCTTGCCGAATCTTCATAAACATAATTTATAAAATAAAAACAATACGGCTTGGTTTGAAAATGTATGTTTTTTAGTAAACAACCTCAACTTTCGCCTCATGTAGCCCCATACTTAGACTGCGCTTTTAATATTTACGCCATTCACTTTTCATGTTTATGTCGTTTTTAGGGAATTTTTTTTGTATTTAAGTAGAGGGTGACGAACAATTATAGTAGGGAATTACACATTTCATACAATACACCAAAGAAATACCTCCTAAATTAGAGTAGTTGGCGCTAAACAAATTGTACATATATTAGCGTCAAAGAAAAACGATTATCATTAACTTTATTTTAGGTTCAATGCTAGTAACTTACGTGCGCCCTTCACGAATAGTGTTTCACGTTGTAGTTTTTGAGAGCTGAAGAGACACACGACATCTACAATAAATTAGATATAGTGTTGTGTATGGATTCAGAGCTTCGGCTATCGTTATGGCTTTCAACTTCCATCGTACATCGCCAATCTTACTTAGCGTTTCGAAGTTATTAGTGCTAAAAAATAATTAGCATTATTAACGTTAATTTGAGTTTTTCAAGATTTCGAAAAAAAAAGAAGTTTAATCTACTTGATCCATAACGTTAATTTGGGAACAACGGATCTGCCATCACGGTGTTCACAATAAAATAGGCAAAAGTACAAAATCTGACAAATCGTACACCGTCGCGTCTTTTTACTCTAATTTATTCATACCTCTGATTTGGGTTTTCTCACACATAATTAATACGCGATCAATATCTCTACACTAAAATAGGTACGATCTCATTGTGCCTTTTATTTTGAGCGCAATTTTACGTGCGATCGCAATTATTTTAATCCATATTTCGTACTTTTTAACTCAACAAAGTACCATGTTGTACGGACTGACACGTTCGTACATCACACTACTCAAGACGATCTTAAATTAAAATTATTAACGCTAATTCACCAAACCCTTAATTAACGTAAAAATAAATAGTGTTATTAATTATATTTCAACTTTTGGGGTCGAAATTTTGGGTGCCGATATAACGTTCATAACGCAAATAATGATCGGCGATGTATATCATATACAGTTTCAAATATTCCTGCTTTTGAAATATGGCTATATATCTATAACCGACCAAACTAGTGGAATAATAACAGAATGCAAGAGAGATTTTATGGTTGGGGCTGGAATGGATATGGGCGGTCTGATATAGCCAAGAAGGAGGGGAATTTTACCAGTTTTCTTATGAGTCCGTGTTTTTGACAAATTTTGTGTGACGACCACTTTTACTAGTAGTTTGGCTGATGTAATATGCTTTTGTTTTCAAATAAAGACACCACGTTCTAATCAAGATCATATAAGGATAAAAAGGCTTAGGATGTTTTCCCACATATATATATTCCACCATTGGATCTAGTCCATATCCACAGTCTTTGTGGGTGAGGGCTTTAGTTTGTTAGCGTTGTGGGGCGTCATGTTTTGTAGGTTTAGCCTTTGTGTATAGTTATTTTTGGTAGTTTCGCTTAGTTTTCGCAATTATTCTTGTTAAATTCAGCTTTTTTTTTTGTTTTCTTTGCCTTAGTCTCCTTTGTTTTCTTTAGTATCTAAATGTTCATTCTTTTTTGTTTTATCCCCTTTGTACCCCGACGATTTTTTTCGCAACGTACTTTTAAAAAATAATTAAAATGTGTTTTTTCATGGTTGTAGAGGATGCCTTTGCTTTTGCGTCTCTTGTCCGATAGCCATGAAATGACATTAAATTTTGAGACCCATGCAAAAAAAGAAACTGTAATGAATGCAAACAAACAAAAAAAAATCGTTTACTTATCCTCGCCGCCTGAAATCGTTTGAAATCGCATGTAACTTTTGAATTCCTTTTATGTGTGTGGAGTTGTTTTAGTATTTGTGGAGCAGTGATACTTTAATATATAACACATCTCCGATTTGTTTCAAGGGTAAAGTTTGAAGATAACGTGGTTGTAGGCCAGAAAACATAAGACGACAACATGTAATACATTATAGGTTTGGAGTTGACTCAAGTTTTACTTTCAATTTTTTCAATTTGTTCGTTGGGTTGTAATTTGTTTGTTAAAGCGTTGAGTTTTTGAGGAAAAAAACATAGATAAAATATTACTTTGGCACATGGGGGGCAAACCCTTACTCTTTTCACGTGGTTTGAGCTTAATTTAGGTCTTACAAGATTTAGTGTATAGTTGATTGCAACTAGTGGTTATTTTGAATTAAAGATTCACAATTAGCATGAAATTCTACTATAATTTAGTTGACTTTCGAATATGTTAATTGTTTACATGTTCACACTTGCACGACCTTATCATATTTTAGTTTGCGCTATTTTCGGCGTCCATAATTTATCTAAATATAATTTACATGCTAAATTCGCTTAGCGTTGTACAAATGAAGTTTCCAGTGGACGTTCTGTACGGAAATAAACTCTTGGTAAATTACTATAGCTTCTGGTACATAGCCCTAATTCTTACGAACATAATGTAAAGTGGCTAACATAGTATAAAGTGGTTGACACAAATTGATAAGCTGTCAAATTATAGTAACCACATATAGAAAATGCATTATTCTAATGTTACAAACGATATTTTAAGATGTTGGACCAAATTAAATTGCGACAGTTCTAGTGTTGTTAACGCTAACAAATGTGGACAGTGTAACTGTAACTGGCTAACTGTACTGTACTGTGTACTGTGCACCGTGTACCGCTATTAGTGTTAATAATTTTCTCGCCACTCAACATCTTTTCTTCGTACACACGTGTCCAATTTTCAATTTCAGACAACCAATCGGAAGTTGAGAATCTTACTTTTCAATCGCAACCGTCAGATATACAATCCAACAAGTGTGTACGGAGAAAAGATGTGTTAAGCGACGAAAAAAACAATAACACTAATAACGACAAACGGTGTACTGTACAGTATTGTACAGTATTGTACAGTACAGTACACCGCGAATCGTTATTAGCGTTATGAACTCTATATCGGCACCTCAAAGTTTTGACATTAATACCTTAAATAGAATAAACTACACTATTTAAGGTCGTGGACCATAATCTGCCACGTCTCCTGGCACTAAATTAGAATGAATGACGCTAATTTTTTTTTTACACTAATAATTTCTCAGCGCTAATAACGATTCGCGGTGTAGCTCCTAATCTTTTTTTTTATGTACGATGTACGGTTATCAAAATCCACTTTTTTTTTTCGAACGGCTCAGTTCCATTTAAAATGTATACCGTACGATTTTCGCACGAAATTATCGCACACTTTAAAGTTTGAAATTTTTGAATATATAGACATTGAGAGTTCGAGTTGCAAAAAAGTCTTAAACCCTAAAGCTTTGTTTTTTGCAGTATTTCCTGGAAATTAAAAGTTTATTTCTAAAGTTTTTCACGGTTTTTTTAAAGATTTTTCTTCTTCTGGCTTTATTTTTTTCGTGTAACAGCTCAAAGGTAACCTCCACAGTTCATACTTTCCTACCCTTTTTTTTTTTGTTGTTTATTTAACATGAAAAAAAACCTTGCAGGGTTTATTTTAACTGTTTGAAGGTTTTCTTTTGTCTTTTTTGTCTTTTTAGGGTTTAGGGTTTCAAGGTTCTAGATTAGAGTTACAGGTTTAGAAAGTTTTAGGGTTTTAGGGTTTTAGGGTTTTAGGGTTTTAGAGTTTTTCTATGTATGTTTTTGCAATTTGAAAGCTGTTCCTCTGCAAAGGAAAGAAATAAGATCATTCTAAAGAATTTTCATTTGTATTTATTATTATTATTGTTATTATTATTATTTTTTTTTATATATTTGAGTTTGCTTTTTTGAATGTTTATAAAACGCCGATAATTTTTTTCAAAGTTAAGAAACGTAATTCTCTTTCTCTCTGCGTCTCCCTCTCTCTTCCTCTCCCTCCTCCTCCTCCTCCCTCCTCCTCCCTCCTCCCCTGTTTATTAGCAATGTTTTATTTTAATTTAACCCAAAAATTGTCCTTCTGTTTAACTCTGGTCACTTTGAGAGTTAAAATATAATAACTAAATAAATATTATATTTATGTAATAATATAATAAATAACAATAATAATATAATAAATAACAATAGTAATATAATAAATAACAATATTAATATAATAAATAACAATAATAAAATAATAAATAACTAATTAAATATTATATTAATGTAATAATATAATAAATAACAATAATAATATAATAAATAACAATAGTAATATAATAAATAACAATAATAATATAATAAATAACTAAATAATAAATAACAATAATAATATAATATATAAAATATGGAGAGTTATAAATGTAGGATTCTAATATGAACAATTTTTAGGGTTGAGGATCTTTAGTAATTTTGAAAAATTAGGGTTCTGGGACTGCGGGTGTAAGGCTCAGGGAGGAGGGGGACGGGGGAGGGGTGAGGGGGGTGGAGGGATGGAGGGGTGGAGGAAGGGAGGTGGGAGAAGAGGGGTAAGGGGAGAGGGGGGGTGAGGGGAGAGGAGGGGTGAGGGGTGAAGGGGAAGGAGGAGGAGTGAGGAGGGGAGGGGAGGATGGGGAGGGGAGAGGAGGGGTGAGGAGGGACGAGGGGAGAGGGGGGAGGAGGGGTGAGGGACTTGGCAAGCTTCGGGTTTTAAGGTTTTAGGGGTGTGGGGGTTTTGGGGGTTTAAGTCAAGGGTATAGCCTAAAGTCTAGGGTTTATCAGGGTTTAGAGTTTAGGGCTGTTTCTACAAAAAAAATGAAATAATCTTTGTCTTGTCATGTTATTGTCATTTTTTATTTTTTTTGCTTCTCTGGTCCTTTTTTGTTTCTATTTTTAAGTGAAGAATTAAACAAACGAACTAAAACTTTCGTTTTTTTCCTTTTTTTTTTAGCTTGAAGAAAAATGGCGTCGATTCGGAGTCGATCAATTCGATTATTTTCGAACAAATCTTTTTTCGAAAACTTTTCGAGGAGAAGTTTTTATAATCTTGCCAATTTTCCACCTTCCCAGTACGTTTTTTTTTCCTTTCTTATTTTTTCCCCCTTTTTTTTTTTTCCTTTTTAGTTTAAGTTTTTCCCTCTACCCCTCTTTTCTTACCCCCCTCCCCTTCCCTCCCTCCCCTTAACTTCACCCTCTGGCATATCTCTCCTCCCTTCTCGACACATTCCTTCATTCCCCGCCCCTACCTCCCTCCCCTCTTCTTCCTCTCTCCTCTTCTCACTCCTCCCACTTCTCTATCCCTCTCTTTCCTACTCCCTCCTTCCCTCTCCCCTCTCTCTCCTCCCTCCTCCCACCTCCCACTTTCTTCCCTCTCTCTCCCGCCCTCTCCCTCTCTCTCCTTTCTCAAAAAATACAACCAAGTTTCTTTGTCCACTTCCTTTTTTTCTGATGATTTTTTTTTTATGTTTTTTCGTCAATCTCCGCCGTCTTTGACTGCATTTTGTCTTTTAGTGACAATTGAAACAGTTATAGAAAAACAAAATTGCATCTTGTCTGTCAGTGATGATATTCTGTCTATTACTGACAACATTTTGTCTTTTAGTGACAGTGTTTTGTCCTGTTACAAGATTATGCCAGTCAGTGATGGCATTTTGTCTTTTTGTGCAGGGAGAGTCTTGCCAAACCATCCGATCCCATCAGATTTTCGTCTTTTCTGGCGGCAAAAGGACAAAATATATCGCAGCAATCAGGTTTACATTTCTTCCTCCAATTTAAATTTTACCCTCCTCTTCCCCCCCTTTTTTTCTTCAATTTAATTAAAGAATTCTCTTTCTTTTCGTAAAATATAATTGACCCTCATTTTTTTTCCTTCGAGTATATTCTAAAAACCCTTGTATTTTTTTTCCTTAATTTAACTAAAATTCCCTTCCCCCAACCCTTTTTTTCTTTGATTTAATAATAAACTTCCTTTTCTTTTTTTTCAATATGATTTATAAAAACGCCCTGTTTTCTGTGAAAGTGTATGTTTTTTCCCCACTCCCCCACCCTCTCTCCCTCCCCCTCTACGGCGCCCTCTCCCTCTCCCTCTCCCTCTCCCTCCCTCTCCCCCCCCTCCCCCTCCCCCTCCCCCTCTCCCTCTCCCTCCCCCTCCCCCTCCCCCTCTCCCTCTCCCTCTCCCTCTCCCTCTCCCTCTCCCTCTCCCTCTCCCTCTCCCTCTCCCTCTCCCTCTCCCTCTCCCTCTCCCTCTCCCTCTCCCTCTCCCTCTCCCTCTCCCTCTCCCTCTCCCTCTCCCTCTCCCTCTCCCTCTCCCTCTCCCTCTCCCTCTCCCTCTCCCTCTCCCTCTCCCTCTCCCTCTCCCTCTCCCTCTCCCTCTCCCTCTCCCTCGCCCTCGCCTCCTCCCTCGCCACCTCCCTTGTCTTTCCCTCTCCTCTCCCTCGCTCTCTCCCTCTCCTCTCCCTCTCTCTCTCCCTCCCTCTCTTCCTCTCCACCCCTCTCCTTCTCCCCTCCTCTCCCTCGCTCTTTCCCTCTCCTCTCCCTCGCTCTTTCCCTCTCCTCTCCCTCTCTCTCTCCCTCCCTCTCTTCCTCTCCACCACTCTCCTTCTCCCCTCCTCTCCCTCGCTCTTTCCCTCTCCTCTCCCTCGCTCTCTCCCTCTCCTCTCCTTCTCCCCTCCTCTCCTCCTCGGATGATTATTGCTACTGAGAAATCGGCAGACATGTGTTACTTTTTTCTCTTTTTAAAAGTGTTTAAATTCATTGTAGCTATCTCATTTTTAAAGCATTCTTAAGCATGTATGATGGGTGAGCTTGAAATGGTTTTTGGAGTTTTATTTTGTCCTTATTAAAACTAACTTATTCGTTGCAGTTTTTTTAGTTTGTTGCCAAATTTTACTTAATTGTTTCAAAAGTTGACTTGTTTGTTGCAAAATTTCTGCTTATTTTGTTGCGCTTTTTATTTAATTGTTTAAAAATTATAATTATTTGTTGCAAAAAGTACTTATTTTTTTCTTTTTCTCCTCTTTTCTTTTTCTTTTTAAAAAACTCAGTTACATCATATCTAAACGACAGATTTGCGACAATTCAATGCGGAGGAAACTTTTCGAATCACTTCAAAAGGACTTTTGTCACGGGAAATTTTCCGAAATTGGAGGAACTTTCAGAGGAAGAATCGGTGACAAAAGAAGTCGGAGGTCTTAAATCAGATATTCTCTCAGCTTTCAAGGAATGGAGAAATTCACAAGGAGAAGCTCTTTCAAATGTTTTAAGACAAAAACTGAGCGATCATCATGGAAAAGTTACTCCGGAGATATTGGAGCCGACTGTTTCCCAAATAAGAAACCCGGACCTCGCGATGGCGGTTTGTAATTGGGGTTTATCTCAACCGGATTTTAAACCGACGACTTCATTTTTTAATGCGGTTTTGCAAAGATGTGCCCAACTAAAAGATGCCGAAGTTTTTCTTAAATATGTGGCAGTTATGGAAAACTATGGATGTGAAAAAGATGAAGTCACGTTGAATTGTATTGTCGGAGCGATGGCGAAATCGGGAACTTTGGAACAAACTGATAAGTTTTTGAACGATTTAAATACCGCCGGATACCAAATGAACAACCGGACTCTTATGTGGTACGTCCAAGCTCTCGGGAAATTGAACAAAATTGAAGAAGCTCTGGAAATTTTCGAGGGAATGAAAGGAAAAGGGATAACCCCGGATAAGATCAATTACAATGTGATAATGGACATTTTGGGAAAGGCCGAAAGGTTATCGGAAATGATGGAAAAATTCGAAGAAATGAAAAAAGAGGGAATGCAGCCTGACTCTGTTTCTTATAACACTCTCATAAATAATTTCGTGAGGTCTCGAAAAATTTCTGAAGCCGAAGCTTTATTCAAGGAAATGAAAGATGGAGATGTTAAACCGGATAAACTCACATATACTGCAATGATGACTGGTCTCGGATTGGAGAAGAGATTGGACGAAGTTTTGAAACTCTTTGAAGAAATGGAGGGAAAGGGAATATGGAGAGATGTGGTCGCATATGCTGTGGTAATGGAAGCTTTGGGAAGGAGTGGAAATTTTGAATCTGCCCTGAACTTGTTCGAGAAAATGAAAGAAAACAACATAAAACCTCAAGCGATGAATTTCAACAAGTATATCGCTCTTTTACTTAAGTCAGGGAAAAGTCACGACGTTCCCCTTGTTTTGAAATTAATGGAAGACAGTCAAGTGAAAAGAAACGTTATTACTTACGAGTTATTGATGGATTATTCGAAAGCCGAAGATGATCCTAAAATAGCGATAGATGCGTATGAGAAAATGAAATCGGCGAGAGTCGAGCCCAACTATCCGGTTATGAGTAAATTGATTCACATTTTGGAACATTCGGACTATCTTTCGGAGGCAAATGGGTATAGAGAAGAGGCGAAGAAAGTGGGTTTAGAAGTGGGCCCTCGAGAAACAAACAGCCCAGAATTTTTAGGAGAATCGGATGGAAATTAGGAGGGGAAAGGAACTGTCTTGGGAACGGGAATGAAAACTAAAATGGAAACGGAAATGGAAACGGTAATGGAAATTGAAACGGAAATGGAAACGGAAACGGAATTCGAATCAGGAAAGACATGTGAATGGAATGTCTACACGGGAAATTGGAAAGAAGGAGATGAAATTACAAAAGAACTTAGGAGTTAACCAATTGAAAAAGAAAAGGTTGACTTTGTCCACTTAAGTTTCATGTGACATTATGCGTTGAAAAACTTCTTTCTATTGGTTTTTCTGTAGGTGTTATAATTATAGGTCTCCCTCTCCCTCTCCTTCTCCCTCTCCCTCTCTTTCTCCTCTCTCTCTCTCCCTCTCCCTCGCCCTCTCCTCCTCCCCCTTCAAGAAATTTTTTGCTGTCAGCGGTATAATTGGAACTGTTGCTCGCTTTAGGACAAAATAATATTGATTGTTTATCTCTATTCTTTTGTTTTTGTTTTTTTTAAGTTTTCTCTTTTATAAAGTTTTGTCTTTACGTCTATTTTGCGGTGTTTGAATGTGGTGGAAATAAAGAAAACGGGTTTCAAATAAAACGGTAATAAACTCGTACATGTTTACTCTTCTTTTTTGTTTTTTGTTTTTTGTTTTTCGTTAGTTTGCAATAAGTAATGTCAATGGGACCACTTCTGTTGGTTGTACTTTTGTCTCTACTTGATTAAGCTTTAACCTTTTTGTCTTTTGTTTTAGTTTTTCTACTTCTCTGTATTTCCTTTTAGTTAACTCCCAATCACATTCAATATTTCAGTTTCATTTTTGCCTTTCTTTTTTATTCCCATGGAATTTAATGGTTTACCATCGTGCTGTCTTAATAAATTATTTTCTTCTTATCTTATTTATAAAGCTAAACTTTATATATCATATATGTACCTAAACGTTTGTATGTTACACATCAACTTGTGTATCTTACGCATAACTATTCTATTTTATACTTATGCTGGAATTTTTGAGTTTTATACTAGAGCTTTAACTTTTGCATCTCGTACTTCAAACTTTTTTGAAATTCTTTTATCCGCTGTTGTGAGATGTTTTTGTTCAGCATATTCTATTAAATGGCAAGACCACCTATTTTAAAACTAACTGGTGCCTGACTTTATTAAAAATAATACGCAGGATAAATTAAAAAGCACGATGGTAAACCATCTGAGTCCGGGGGTACAAAAGGGGTGGCATGGCCGAAACTGAAAAACTACCAGCAGGGGAATAAAATAACAGCACAACAAAAACAAAAAGAAAACAACAAGGAAAATAAAAGTACCCAAACTCAAAATGAAAAGCACGACAATTGACAAAGCCAGCTCTACAACCCCAACCCCAACCCAATTAAATAACTACGAAAAGCAACCCTGTAAGTCCCCCTCATCCCGGGGGAGCACGTTGAGGGAGTTCCGGAACCTGGCAACGATGGTAAACCATCTGAGTCCATGGTAACAAAAGGAAGTAGCATTGCAAAAACTGAAAAACTACACGTGGGGGGAAGAAACAAAAAGGATAAGCAAGGCAAAAGCAACGTAAATACGAAAAGATGGCCGATAAACCAAAAACACCCAAAGAAGCAAAAAACAACAAACAAAACTTCAAAGGAAAGATCCAACATCTATCAACAAAACCCCAACATAACTAAAAATCTACGAAAAGCAACCACGTAAGTCCCCGAATCCCGGAGGAGCACGAGGAGGGAGCTCCGGGACACATGGACGATCCATAGCTACAATAGACGATCCAAGGAGGATAGAAGCCTGCACTCTTGTAGGGCCACAGATAAACGTTGACGATAGAAAGAAGAAGGGCTCCCAGGTCCTTGCCGCTCGAACGAGCGCCGACCACAAGCACGGAGGAACTCGTCCAAAGCCACACCCAAACAACCAAATATCTCCGTCATTGGACTGAAGTCATCCATAGCATCGCGCTGGGCATAATCACGCTCCTTTCTCCTAAAGGGAGTTGATCATCTCAGTGACTTTGGTTCCGCGCAATCACTTACGTCATCTTGTCAAAGATTGTACATTTTAAGTACACACTGGTACAAGTTAAGTACCGCTGAGTTTAGATTTGACGGCCAATCCGTTGGACAGCTTTGACTTCCGCGAAATCGTACCAATTAGTTAAAATTTTGCCGCGCTTGTGAACTTCTGACCATCACAAAAAGTCAGCAATTACACGGCCGGCCAAGGTTTACAGTAACAAAACTGCGACAGGTAAACAAAAGTGTTGCGTGCAGACACTTCCTCACAAACGTAAACAACACTTTGAGAGCACATGTTAGTGTCGTCAAATACTATTGTTTGATTTGGTTGCGTGTGACAACGCGTATATTTTTCATTTGATTTCATCGATATCTTTACATGGTCCGTTTTCATATATTGTAGAAGGTTTATTTCCTTTCGTGCGAGTTAATTTATCTGTATAGGACTTCTTAAGGTACGGCACCATGTGGCTAAGTACGGGTTTTTTTCTGACGTTTTTTTCAAAAACTTAGCGCCGTACTGCTTAAGTTACAATAATACGAAGAAATCGCAAGAATGTAGAGTACAATTTGCGTCATCTTCCAACTTAGGATGTACGACAAGTTGTGGTCTTGTGTTTTTTCGACCCACTGTCATGTCATCTTCAAAATTATCTTAAAGCACATTGGCGATGTGTTTTAAATAAAGTAACACCGCTTCACAAATAGAAAAACAGATTTGCACGTGCCAAAAGTTTTCAAATGTTTTCGTCGATTTGAGACGGCTAGAAAATGTACACGGTTGTTTCTTTTTGTTCGCTTGCACCTTGTACGGATTTTTTATTCGCAGGGGTCTCAAGGCTTTAATGCCATTTCACAGAAAGGTAAAAAATATGTGAATGCGCCATTGCTTGCGCCTTTGCCTTGCTTATCCTTTTTGTTTCTTCCCTCGACATGCAGTTTTTCATTTTTTGCCATGCTACTTCCTGTTGTTCCCATGGACTCGGATGGTTTATCATCGCGCTTTTTAATAAAGTCATCTATTTTTTTTTTCTTTTCTTTCTTTTCTTTCTTTCACTCCAAACTTCACTACAGTAATTTGCAACACCAGTGAAGGAAGACACAGTGTTGAGCGCGGCCGCGCTTGCGCGAACCAAGTCACGCTGGGAAGAATCCCACAAACGCAGTTTTCTATTTTGTAGGGGCCTCAAGAATTCAATGTCCATTCATGGCTATCGGACAGGAGAGGCAAACGCAAAAACATCTTGTTCAGCCGTGGTTGGAAGGTTGTATGTCTACGATGTCACGCAAAGACATGCGATGTACCAAAACATTTCAAAAATACGATGTCTTGCGACGTTCCAAAAAGTTTCAAAAAATAAGGTGCGTCAAGACAGATTGTATACGTTGACAGACGTCACGGGCATTGTCGACGTATACAATCATCACACCCTTAAGTAACAATTCCGTTGTTACGCATTGGAACACTTAAAAACTGTGTACAGATCTGCGCTAATACAAAGTAAGTTACAATTACATGAGGTCGTACCCTTACTTTCGTTTTGAGTAGTTTCATTTCACGTCGTTCTTTAATTTGCGTCTAAGTTCAATGTAACGCTTCACGATTAGATTTAAATTGTAGCGGCTAAGTTAAAAGCCAACATGTGCTCTCAGAGTGGAGTCCACATAAAGTGAGGATGTGCTTGCGCGCAGCACTTTTGTTCACCTGTGGTTGCCGCATATTTGCTGTCATAAACTTTGGCCGTCAGTGTAATTGCTGATTTTTCATGACAGTCGACATTCACAAGTGCGGCAAAACTTTAACCTGTTGTTACAATATTTCACAAGTCAAAGCTGTTCAGCGGATTGACCGTCGAAACTGTACTTGTACTAATATATACTCAAAATGTCCAATCTTTGACAAAGATGTAGGAGACTTCGTGCAACCAACATAGTCACTGCGATGATCAAAACCCATCACAGTTATGTAGTTCTCAGTTGGAGTTTACAAAGTCCAATTTGATTTTAACCGACGATGCAGCACAGCTAACCTCGTGAAGTGAAATTGAAATTTGCAGCATAGTGCCCAGGTTCACCATAAGACACTGTTGCAAACAAGCAGTTAAATACTGATTCTAGTTAACAGCATGCTACTTGATATTAGAATGGATATGGCCCGGGGTGAGAGATACGCAGACTTCTGATTAGCCATAGGATCATCGTAGAACGCAAACTTTAACATTTGAGAATCGTCATCATCCGTTCTATCGCCAAATGAATGACCCCTTCTCCCCTCCCATCTCCCCTCTACCTTTCTTAGTTTTAAGAAATAGGAACATTATCACACCAATAGCAATCAGACACATAGCTCCTCTGTTTATTTTATTTCTCTCGTCTATCAACCTTGCAAGATCTCATCGCAGATACATAAGAAATCACTCCAACAAAATGCATAAAATGTTTGTTGTTACAATTACCACAAATGGGCCAAAATTGGTGTTTTGAAACAAATACGGTACAATACGGTATAACTAAAAAAAAAAACATTTTTCAGTGCTTTTGACACACGACAGTCAAAAAGAGGACAAACTCTACCGCCGAAATGAGAAAATGTAATGTAACCTTAAAATCAAATTGACTTAAATTTAAGCCATATCAGTGGGAACTAACACTTTCAATCGATTAAATAGTGGAACTGAATACAGAATCAGTAATTACAAATGCTGGTTTAATATCACAACCAATCATATCTCGGTTCCACCAAAAATGGAACCGCAAATGGACCTAGAAAAGAAGGGAAAAAAAGAACAAAAGACTAAAAAAAAACACAAATCCTCTCGAGAGTCCCTAGTCGGATGACTCTGAGGCAATCAATCAAATCTTTCATGACACGTTTTGCTTTAAGAGCTCAACGAATGGAAGAACATGTAAAAAAAAGCGAGGAAGAGGGAGAGAAAGAAGGGGAAAAATAGAAAACGAAATCGCGGGGAAAAGTTGAAGCAGACGCCAAAAACGGAAACAATAACAAGACAGTTTTTGTATACTTTTGGCACGAAAAATGGTTACACTTTTGCACGAAAACTGGTTAGGGAATAATAGTGAATAAATTTCTCACTGAGGTCCTCCTGACCCTTGTAAAGGTTGGGGTCTATGGTGAGGGAGAGGAGGAGGACCTGGACGAGGAGGGGACATGGATACCGAGGTAACTTCTCTCTCGGGAGAAGAGACAGGAGAAATTTCCATATCTCTTTGGACAAGAGATCCTCCAGAACTACTTGCAGGAACATGGGCACTTGGAGACTCAGATCGGGCAGGAGAAGAATTTTCTGAAAAAAAAAAAAAAAAGTAAATGAAAAAAAAAGTTTTAACATTTGAATGTGTAAAGAATCAATCACTTGCTGATTTACCGTCTAGTAATGAACAGTTATGGTTTGTAAATGCAATGGCAATTAAGTCTTATGTAATTGAGAGTAAAATGTGTCATTCTTCAGATAATCATATCAACGAATACGACCGGAACGAGGTAAGCAGTCATAAAACAGACATACCAGGGAATAAACAATGAATTAGCTTAAATAAGTGATGTGCAAATGTAGGTTTGATACTGATAGAATCAAGGACAACTTAAAAAAAAATGTGTTAGGTAACAAGAATATGGAACTAAAAGGAGAAAGTGGCTCGTTTTGCGTCTTTTCAATAGGTGGACTGTGGACCTGCTAGAATGAGGGAGGGGGAGGGGGAGAGGGAGAGGGGAAGAGGGAGAGGGGGAGAGTGAGGGGGGGGGGGGGGGGGGGGGGGGGGGAGGAGGGGGAGGGGGGGGGGGAGGGAGAGGGGGAGGGGGAGAGAGAGAGAGAGAGAGAGAGAGAGAGAGAGAGAGAGAGAGAGAGAGAGAGAGAGAGAGAGAGAGAGAGAGAGAGAGAGAGAGAGAGGAGAGAAGGAGATGAAGCTCACCAAAGACAGACTGAACTGTTGGGCGTTTAATCTTTGTCCTTTTCTTCAACTCAGCTGTTTCCCCGAAGCCCCATTTACCACTCAATTTCACACAAAAGCCACTATTGCTTAAATTGGTGGACAAAGGTCTTTCTGAACCCTTTCTAGGATAAAAGAAAAGAAAAAGAGAATTTAGAAAAATCAGGGAATATCATCTTTCAGACTATTATACGTAAGATAGTAGATAGGCGTTGACGACTTGATTTCATGTAGACTATCAATCCTGAAAGTAAAAACCTTCAGCAACTACAATCTTTTGTTGAAAAAGTTATTTTTACTCACCAATAGGCAAATGTGTCTCTTGAATGATTTCATAATTCTTGTATGTATATCCCATGAAATTCACATCTTTTGAAGACAACATCTGCACAAAAACATCCATTTAATTTGAACTTTAACGAACTAATTAAACCATCGTACGATGTGGGACTACGATGACAATGAAGCAATAACAACAGCATTATACTTCCAAATAAAGGAAAACCTGAACAGGACCTCTATTTTCCAAAGTAAAACATTAACAACCATCTTCCTTGAAAAATGCTTTATCATTATGGTTTAAGCAAAGAAACAAATTTCTGTGACTTCCACCAAATCTTGCAAACTCGGATACCTTGTATATTCACAACTGTGTTAAGCAAACAAGTGCATGAATTGGATCAGAAACATTGAAAAAATAGATTTACGTCCAGCAAAAAGTAATGTACTCAAATTAGACACATACTCGTTAATGGATAAAAAAAGTGGGCAAATTAGTACAGACCTTTCTCCACGGGCTTGCTTTTTGTCCTGGTTGTGGTTGATCAACCTGTAAACAAAACGACAAACTTCGCATACATCACACATCTATAATCCTCTAAAGCTAATAAAAATAAATAAAACAAATTCTGTCTTTCCTATTCTACTCCAAAAAAGTACTTTCCCGTGAATGTTTATCTTATCTTTCGCCTCGAAACATATTGGATAACATACATCAATCGTCAAAAAGCCACAATTGAAATCCCTACTATTCATTATCTGAAACTTTACAAAAAATAAACTGGATTCTCCTCTTAAAAACGAGCCACTTAATAAGCGACAAGTCCACGATACAGGGTATACTCACCTCCTCAAATTTTTCAAAGTTTTGTGTGTCAAGTTCCCCAGTCACTTCTGGCTTGAAAGCAGCCTCCATTGAATATAGATAATCCCATGGCAAGCCTCGGAACCATGGATGATTCTGCGGTAAAAAATGCACCATCTTTCGTTTAAAAAGCTAATAAACACGTGATTCTGCACTTACGAACCCATAAGTTTTGACTCAACTTTCACTAAAACCATGGGGACTCTAAAATAAAAGTGGCCATGTCAACTAAACCCATCCGGTTTTATCTCAACACATTCGTCTCTGCCATTTATTTTCCAATGTTCATGTCCCATCCAAATTCAGCATATCTCTAGATACAGAAAGTTACATAAAATTCTACTTCATTGTTCTCTTTTTCACTTCCTCTATTCATTTTATTTCTTGGTTTACCATTAAATGTAAAATAACAGAAACTGAACTGCCCTACTCAGTGGCACAGATTGTGCAGAAAATATTTTACCTTAATCTCCTCAACACTATTTGTTCCAAGGCGATGTTCCACATCACACAACAACCGACAGATGAGATCTTTTGCTTCTCTGCTCAACCGAGCTTCTTCAGGAAATTTGAGAGTTGTGCCCCAATTCACAATCTGTCAAAAGACAAAGAATATGAGTTCATTTAAGCTCTATCAGACATTATGCAGCAAACCAAAATATACACTGAAACTGAGGCCATTAGGTCACACCCTCTTTTGTGATGCAAAAAAATACACTTTTCAGTACATGTACAATACACAGATAATTACCATACGACAATGTAAATGAAGAGAAGACATCGTGCAAAAAAGATGTACCTTTCTGCAAGTAGCCATTGGATCGTCCGAATAAAATGGTGGAAAACCCACAAGCATTTCATACATAATCGCACCCAAAGACCACCTGTAGCCAGAAAAAACATTTGGTTAACCTCAAAAAATATTACCAACTTTTCCTAATCACGCTTTATCTCCTCTCTTTCCAGCACATGAGAAAGTAAGGAATCCTTACCAATCGCACTCTAAACCATATCCCTTCTTGAGCAAGACTTCTGGTGCTATATAATCCGGAGTTCCTACAGTAGAGTACGCCTGCCAAAAAGAATTAAAGCCAGAAAAATCAGAAAATAGTCAGATACCAATGAGACTGCATGGCCATCGTTATTAGAGTTAATAACGCGTTGGACTTTTTCTGGCCGATAATCATAAAATAGTGTTAACAACACTATTTAAGGGAGTGGACTCCAATCTGCCACGGCTCCTTGCACTAAATTAGTATTACATATTCTAATTTCGCATTAGCACCAATTAATCCTTAACGCTAATAACAACGGGCAGTGTATTGATTGAGACGACCAAGACCACGGTGATGAATGACCACAAAACTAAGGACAGGTGTCGATTTCCTCCCAAGTTTTAACTATAAAATACCCTATGCCCTACCTGAAAATTAGAAAGATACCAAAGAGACGAATGTTCAAGACGACCAAGACCGAGTAAGGACCACAGAACTTTAATCATAAAATACCCTTTCTTGCCACGCCCTACCTGAAGGGTCTGTACTGCTCAAAACCTGATGCAACGTATAGCGAAAAACCGATACCATTCTCGGTCTCAGCCTAACCAAAGCTCCCAAGGCACCATAGAAGGAGCCAGTAATTTAGACCACTTTCGAATAACATCAGAATGTACTAATATTGAAATGTACTATCTATAGAACATGCCACCCTTTAAGACTAAGCATCTGCCTTCCTCTCATAAACTTGAATTCTTTTCTCTTTAACATCCCTTCCCTTCATTATCAGTACTCAACCTCAATCACTTAAAAGTTTCCTTTCGACCATACTTTAATGTATATATGTTTTACAGTAACCATAGATTTCTAAAAGTTCACGCCAGACTTTACAAATAGGCCACTGAAAAGATTTCGTCAAATAGGAACAAAACCTCATCAGGAACAACAAATACATAAACAGCATCACAGCAAAAGCTGTATGTTGGAAATGGGGAAAGTCGTTAAACAGAAGATCAGTAAGAAGTAAGAAAACTATCCAGCAGAAAGTGACAAATTGGTCAAGAAGCAAGAAAAAGACCACAGATAAAAATGCAGTTAATGGTGAAAAGAACCGCTATTCAATGAGCGGTGTCAGAAATGGCTCAGTAATGTACCACGAGTTACAAATTGGAAAAAATATAATTTGTAAACGAAGAGGATCGACCTTCATTCACAAATAAAAATGATCGTTTTCAACCCCATGACCTTATAGTGCGCTAATAAGTTCACAAACAGACTCTTTGTTTTTTCACCTCAAAGGTAACACAAACAGCTTTTGTCATGATACGAATCCAGCTTATGGGCAGGGCACTAAAATTGCGATTCACATTCCAGCAGCTTCATGATTTTCTTTAAATAAGATATACCAACAGAAAATATGAATACTACACCGTGAATCGTTATTAGCCTTATGTACGCTATATCGGCACCCCAAAATTTTGACATTGATACCTTAAATATTATAAATTACACTATTTAAGGACGTGGACCATAATCTGCCACGTCTCCTAGCACTAAATTAGAATGAATGACGCTAATTTTTTCTTTACACCAATAATTTCTATACGCTAATAACGATTCAAGGTGTACTTGATACTACCGTGGTGGGAATCTACACCTGCCATACTGAAGGTATAATGCATCAATTTTCCCTGAAAATAAAACAAGACAGGAAAAACTAAAAACCTGACGGTGCCGTCCATTTCCATGCCGTTTCTGATTCAAACATGCATGTTGATTTGCCATGTAAAATTAGATCACAATTAGAGACAAAAAAATAGGTGAAAGACAAGGAAGAAAAAAACAGAAGGAAAATAAACTCACCAACATTCTTCGATTGTTTTGCCAATGTTGCAGCTGCTCGGCTTGAGTCCTCCCACTTGGTTTCTCATTTGTATCTACAGGTCCCTCTACTTGTTTACCATTTTCTCGTGGATTTGCCATGATCTTTAACTCTGGCAAGTTTCTGCAATCTAAAGGTTTACAGAGCCCAAAATCTGAAAGTTTCATGTGCCCCTGCCTGTCGAGGAGAAGATTATCTGGTTTGATATCTCTGCAGCCTCACAATAGCTGAAATCAGCTCAAATTTGAGAACTTTTAAAGCAATTTAAAGTCAAGAAGTAAGACTTATTCAAAGCAAGCACATAACTAATTGCATCACTTAATATTTGGCAAAAAGAAAAAAAAAAAAACGCAGAAAAAGCGAATTATCAAAATCTAATCATATATTTGTCAAATTGGCTTGTCAACCTCGGAAAAAAACCATCAAGAAAAAAACCACATCCAACAGGTAATAGCTCTTCTAGATAGTAGTATTAGAAATAAATAACCCCATCAGTCTTTGGTAATCATACTACAATCTAAAACAATTTTGGAAAAAAAGTCAGTACAGCGATATCTTTCTCGTGCCTTGCATTTCCATCACAAAAAAACGAAGGTGAACAAAAAATCTTGCATAAGCTAAACAAAAAAAACTACATACCCGTCATAAAATAACAAAAATGAACAAAATTGCTTACATTATCTAAACAAAAACTACATACCGATGAATATAATTGTGCTTGTGTATGGATTCGATGGCAAGAACTGTTTGACCGACATAGAACCGCGCCTCGTATTCAGTCAGCGTGTCTTTCCGCATAAGCAATGTCATCATATCGCCTCCCGGCAAATATTCCATAACAAGATATAAATATTCGTGGTCTTGAAAGGAACAATAAAGCTTCACTATGCAATTACTATCAACTTCAGCCAGCAAATTCCTCTCTGCCTTCACGTGTTCGACCTGAATACAAGCATTGTTTCCCCAACTCTCAATAATCTCAGTTTCCCTACCAAAAAACATTTAGCAAGTCCAAATGTTGCCCAAGAGATTTGTTGCCACACAGATGCAGTCTTGTTTTTCATAAATCATGACATTGATAGTGTCTTGAAAACATAAAACAAATAATATTAAAACAGATGTGCAGTTTTAAACTGATCTTACTTCATCCGAATTTGCGATGAAAGGCAGAGAGACAACAGTGAGCAGCTGCTTTGATTTTTAAAAAATGGTATAAAATGGAAGAACAAGATGCAATCCAGCACGCAACAAAAGAACCAAAGAAGTCATTACTAACATCTAAATCCCTGAAACATTCTCTTGTAAAAGAAATTGCAAAATCCGACATTGCCCAAGAAAAAAAATAGCATTCAAATTGCTAGTGCTAACCTGGCCTCGTCGAAGCATCTCTGATTTCTTAAGCTTTTTCATCGCATAAACATTGCCGGTACTTTTTTCCCTACATAACCGAACCTGCTCCATTCAACAAAAGGTTTTAGCAAAAAAGACAAAATTTTATAGTAAACAAAAGCAAAAGGCAAGAAGCTTTGGAGGAAAGGAGACTGCAACGACAATATAAGCCATGCCAGAACCCACGACGAGGGACTTGCAGCAAAAAAAACAGACAGGAAATGGGGTTTTTTTCTCTAAATATTCAGCCAATCACAAGTCGACAAGCAGAAATAATGCTAAAATTTGACGTACCACTCATCACTAAATCTGGCAAAAACAATTCCAAACTTCCAGGAAAGGAGAGAGAAGATAAACAAGCCTTCAAGCCCTTAAGTTAAAAGAGTGCACCTCTCCAAATGCTCCTCTCCCTATGATTGTCAAAAGCTCAAAATCATCTGCTCCCATTTTATGCCGCTGGAAACGCATATATTCTGTCTCTCTCCTCTCTAAGTCCTTGAGAATATTGTACTGTTCATCCTCCGGTAGATCCTCTTCTTGAAGCTTCCTTTCCAGCATATGCCGCCTGGTGTTATTTAAAAACAAAAAAAAGCACTCAACATGTAAAGAAACGCGACCAGGAACAAAAAATAAAGAAACATGACTTTCTTCCATACATACTACATAATCAGAGTTGATTACGTCACTGATGCCTTCTTAAGCCATGCCTCAAACCATTGTCCCTAACTTCAGTTCCACTTGGACAACAAACAGAAACTAAGCCTACACGATTACCAGTTTCAGATTTTCCCTTAAAACCTTCAATTCTGTCAGGTAAACTGTTCTCAAACCCAAAAGAAATAAAACTATTGATCTCAAATAGATGTCACGGGAGGCAGTTCTCATTTAAAAATAAAATAAAAATAAGGGTTAAAAACTTCTAGGCACCGATAAAAACTGTTATGGACATACACATGCATATGGCTTTGGCCACCAAGACAGAAAAAAGTTACACTGATGATTGTCATGGCCATACATATTCCTGCTACTTTACTAATACATGCAATTATAATTATTAATGTTTTACAGGAACAAAAAAGCATGCATAAGACATGCATACCCGACAAAATGATGAATAACATATGACACTACTATAATTTTTAGTACAAAAAAGCATTACATACGTACAAGACATATATATCACAGCAAATGTTGAATAACATATAACATAAGCGCTACTAATAATTACCATTCTACATAAATAAAAAAGCATTCATGCACACATACAGGGCATGCATGTAAACCGAGTAGTTTACTGAATTTAAAGATAATATATGCACTCGATGTTTAGATGAAAATAAACAACCCTACATAATACAGACATACAAAGATACATACATAACAAGGCATGAATGTAAACCAGTATATGCTGAATAATAAAAGCACACCTTTCCTTTCTCTCCTGCAAGCTCTTCATATGAGTTTTATAATGCTGTTCTATGTAACTTTTCGCTGCTGCAACTTTTTGTCGTGTTATAGTCGAAGCCAATGTGAGTCCTCCATCTTCGTCCAAACTGTCCATCTCATTCTCATTATTGCCGGACATCATCTTCTTCTTGACTGCAACTTTTTGCTGCTGACGATTTTGCTGCTTTTGTTTTTCCCTCTCTGCCCTGGGAGTGAATCTGGCAAACCAACTGCGGTTCTCCGTCATCAAAAGAGCTGACAAAATTCCACACTATATCCGTGACTTGACAAAAAATCACACTGTACCCGTGACTTATCCCTTCCTTTCCCTTTCCCTTTCTTCCCTCTCCCTTCAAAACTTCCCTAGCCTTTGCCTTCTCTTTCCCTTCTCTTCCCCTTGCCTTTCCCTCGCCTTTCCCTTGCCTTTTTCTCTCAGTAATTTTTCTCCTATCTGCAAATCAGGCATTTAAAAATTGACTTTCTTCTACGAGAATTTGACCAGAAAAAAATAAAATCCGCTGGCAAGCCCTAAAATAAACAAGAGATGCAACTGGATGAAAGGGAAATACATGAAAATGTCAACCATTCATATATTTTTTCAGACTGGCTGTCGATTTCGACACATAGAAAACGTTCTCTATTTGATCTCACAAAGGAAGAATAACAGAAGAAAAAATATAAAAACATAAACAGAAAAGGAAGAAAAAGAAACTTGTAGAAGTACAAACGGAGACAAGTGTAGAAAGTGAAGTGTAAACAGACAAGTACAATTTCTCCACGGAATAATAAGATACTAAGAGCTATGACAAAGGCAATGACAGAACCTGTTTGCTATAACCCTAATTTTTCAAAGAGAGGTGATACACTTAAAACTCATCTTCTCATGAAAACCTAGTAGCAAGCTCAAGCACACCAAAAATAGAGTAGGTGAACAAAAAGACAATAAAATCAACAAGACAGGATGAGAAAAAAGAAAGAAATCCTACAAAGTACAGATATAGAAAAGGCACAGATAACTGCTTCTGGTATTTCTATACTTCTATCATCCTAACGCTACAGTAGAAGCCACAATCATAAATGGGAGAAAAAATCATAATGAAAGAGATTACAGAGAGCCATGCCTAAGCAAAGAGTAGAGGAACAGGAGAGGATCTCGAGAAGGGAGGCGAGTGACACCTGTCACGCAGTGGCTGGCAATGCGACGGTGAGCAGGAGAGCTCCTGCTCGGAAAACGACACACAGGAGCAGGTCCTCACACGTGTCAAACGAACAGTAGAACCTTGGTTTCATAAAGGGCTGGGAGGCTTCAATGTGAACACAGGATAGGGGTTTGATTAAAGGAGAGTCCACAGTAAACAGGAAAGGACCCATATTTTTCGGCATAGAAACAGGTACTAGTGTTGATCAGTATTATTCGATTTTGAAAATGGTGTTGATCGGGGGTGATAGGTGTGGGGGGTACATAGTTTAGGCTGGATTTTTAGATGTACGTGTGACTGGCATGATTTGAGCATGTGAACGATAAAGTGAATTACTGTACTTGCCAGTGCGAAAAGCTCGGAAATATCCTGAAAGTGGCTCATGTGAACAGTGTTGACGGTGATCGTGATACGTGAAGCGTCCAGCGACATTATGGAGGACATAATGATAGCTTTGGTAAGTGAACACCTGTATCGTCTATAGTACAAATGACGTTTGGCGAGGGATTCATTGACGGTGCAGATAGTCGTTGAATACTGAATAATTCGAACGAATAGCCGACTTGCGAATGTACACAGTCAAATGAGACAGTACGGCAGAGCGACGGATTGGCCGTTGGCCGTCGCTCCACGCCAACGTGCAGATCGCACCTTCCTTCAACAAGATTTGTACGGTAGGTAGAGAGTGCAGCTGTACGTACACAAATATGGACAAAATATTTAACTAGAAGAGATTATCTTCATGATGGCTTTTTTGATGGATGGGCGGCTAATGACGGCAGGAAGAGGTTGCCATCAAAAGAACGGTACGGTGGAGAGATCTGTGTGCATAAACGACAGTTGCCATAAATCCTGTAACAGTAAACGTGGCAACTTTACAAGCTTACCATTGAGAATCTTTCAAAAGATCGACAAAGCTTTGAATTTCAAAATTCAAACTCGAAAACTTTTGACAGGTTGAACTGACCGTGAAACTGCCCGCATCAAATATGTGGACATGGAGAGCAGTTGATGTGATGTTGTCATATTGACCAGCTATATGCACGTGGACAAAGAGAATCTTTTATTCTGTGTTTTGTCGGGATGAATACGGATACATGCTGGTCGCTGTTCCAGATGTTGTTTTGTGGCAAATTGGCAAACATGTTTCTGGTTTGTCTGCAATAGCATATGACGTGTCACATTTGCACACAGTATCTTTTCCGTACCGTGATGCCGAAAGATCTCGTCGACGAAAACGGATCTCGTTTCTGTCGTTTCTGTGAAATCAATTCCAATGAAACAACGTCCGCTTACGATGACAATTTACAGGATTGCCGGTTGGTCCATAAATTCACTACACCGTGAATCGTTATTAGTGTTTATGTTTTTTTCGTCTCTTAAAACATCTTTTCTCCGTACACACGTGTCCGATTTTGGACCTGACGGTTGCGATTGAAATGTAACATTCTCAGCTTCCGATTGGCGGTCTCCATGTAGAAATCGTACAAGTGTGTACGGATAAATTATGTTTTAAGTGGCGAAAAAGTTATTAACCCTAATAAGGATACACGGTGTAGTTCCATTTTCCAAACATGAACGTCCAACCGAACGTTACGACTTGCATCCGTGACACTCGGTCGCAGTTCAGTTCGTTTTTACTTCTAGTCAAACCGAACCAGCGGTTTTCAGCCTGGTATTAGTTTTTCAAATCGAATAAAACCGCTGGACTTGGCCGAACCGACGACTTCGGCCGAACAGAACCATTAAAGGGCGTCGCTTCCCGCCCCCCTCCAGCGGTTTTTTCTTTTGTACGGAACGGAACCAAACAGTTTCCATAACTGCTAAAACTGGAAAAAACATTTTGAAATCGAGTTTGAATTTGACGAACAGTCAAAAAACCAGTTTAGTTCGATTCAGTGAGGTTTCGTCCCAAACCATGCCGGGTGCTACTTAGGAGAGTGCAGTAAGGAGCCTTTAGTACAAGAAAATCAAAAGTTTTTATGCAGTCAGGTTGCAGTGTTATGTATTGCGAGCCGCTTGCTGATATTTTATGCACCTCTTTATGCGTACCAGATAATCGATATATCGCCTAGATACATCGAGAAGCTCAATATCGTGATATCTTACCAAAAATCGGCCCCGTATGACAAAAGATTCATATCATGATGCATCGAAGTGACGTTGGGTTGACAAAAATATTTCAAGGTGGAGGGGGGGATCTTTCGTACAATTTTTCGTACATTATTTTAGTCGACTGATGAATAAAAAATGTTATTGCACGCGTCAATCGTTTTCGGAAAAAAATGCACGATGGAGAGTACACGCTTTTCTTTCCATGCTCGTCACGCGCCTGTTCGTAGGAAAATGACAAGCATGTACGGAAAAATACTTGCAAGGGTCTGAGACCTCCACTTTCATTCATGGGTCCTTTGTAAAACTTTACGTCGTCCTCGTCTCTCCCCCTCTTTCTCACTCAACCGCTCCTCTTTCACTCTTCTCTAAATGAAATACAACAATAACGGTATCAAATGAAAGAGTTTTTTTTTCATTTTTTGGAATATCATTCGTCATACTTTGGTGGCATATCGAACGATAAAATATAAAAAAAACCTTAAAGCCGTGGCGAAAAGTTTACGTACTATTGACATCAGAAGGTAGCATGACTTCACAATGTCTCAAAATCGTAAACATCTACAATGTCACAAAATACTCGACGTCTACAGCCGTCGCCGTTTTCGTAGACGTCATCAATTTTAGTGAAGTTTCGTAGTCGTCTACATTTTGTTTCGTAGCCTGTCGCACATTTTGTAGATGTCTACAATTGTTGCATATTTTAAGTAACGATTTCGTTCTTGGACATAAGAAAACTTTGAAAAGTACACCGTAAAATTTGCTCTAAAATCCAAAGTTTCAATCACATGGGCACACCACCTAAAGGCACTTTCCCATGTGATAAAGGGTTTTTTTTTGTCATTTTCGTCCAAAACTTATCCCCCAACGAAAAAATCCGCGGCCGTACAAAAAAATGAAATTACCACAGTACAATTTGCGTCACTTTTAAACTTTCAATGTATTGTAGTTTGTCGTTTAGCGCATTTCAACCCATTTCCGTGTCCCTCCAGCTCATCTTCAAACTTTTACTCAAATCACCCGCGAGGTAGGCAAACATTGCCGCGCGCGTCAGAGGTTTTTGAAAACTTGTAGCCACGTAATATAAAAAAAAACCCACAGCACGTTTCCAACTTGTGCGCATTTTTTTCCGTGCACTTTTTTCCTTATATGGACCATGGAGGGGTCTCGACCAACGGACACCATTTCGTCAAAAGCGAAGTCCGTGAAGGCGCCCCATTCTCTCTCCTTCTCCCATCACCGCATCTACCTCACAATTACTGCAATGAAAAACAACAATAATGGCATCAAACAAAAAACCTTTGAAAATATTACTTTTGAATGTCTTTGGGTGTATTTTGGTGGAAGTAGAGTGAGGAAGGACGAAAAAACAAAATCGAGAAACCATGGCGGATAATTTTGGAATTAATGACTTCAACGCTATCATAAGTGAGCGTGACGTCAAAATGTCACAAAAGAAACCACACCGTGTGTCGTTATTAGTGTTCATTTTTTTTTCCCCTTGAAACATCTTTTCTCCGAACACTCTTGTTGGGTTATAGATCTGACGGTTGCGATTGAAAGCCTAGATTCTCACCTTCCCATCGGCGGTCAGCATATGAAAATCGGACAAGCGGAGAAAATATGTTTTAAGTGACGAAAAAGCTATTAACACTAATAGTGGTACACGATGTAGACACCTAACAACCGTAGCTATTTTGTAAACGTATTGTAAAATTTTGTAGTTGTCTACAACCGTCACAAATAACACCCACGTTTACGTCCGTCACAAGCTAAAGTATCTATTTCATTACTTTACGGCGAAACGCTTTAAAAGTACACTAGTACGTAAAATCTTTACTAAAAAACAAAGTAACAAGACTAAGTTTCAACTACATGGGAAATCGCCATAATTTTGATACAAGAAGAAATGTCACTAAACTTTTGTTTTTTATAGTACCCATACGTGAATTTTGGTGACAATTCGAGAGAGAAACTGACGAAAAACCATAGAGGTACCATATGTACATATTTTCACTATTTTAAATAAATGCACTAATTTTTTAAGATTTTGAAATTTTCGCTCATTTCGTATACTTTTCGTGTACGGACAAATGTACGGAAAGAACGTACGAAACTCTAAAAAAAAATGATTGAAATTACACTGTGAATCGCTATTAAAGTTAAGAAAACGATGCACATTCCCATGTTTTTAGGGTAGCCACAAAAGTATGTGTTCACATATTCGACGCCTGAATATGTAAGAAAAGGTTAGCGTTATTTTCCTTCGTCTTTATGACTTGGAATCAAATCTGCGTACGATTTTCCGTGCAACGCACTCAATTTCCACTGTTGACGCTTTTCATCTTACACTTATTTTGTACATTTGTAGAAAATAATTACAGGCTTTAGTACGGGCTGACACATTACGTATGCTACACTATTTAAAAACATTCAAAAATAGTAACTAATGATATTTAAACAGTACCAATATGTGAGTACGCTTTTCCGTGCGACGCACTCAATTTTCCCTGTCAACGCCATTACTTGACACATATTTTGTACGTATGTACGAATTAATGAGCAGTTATAGTATGAAGTGACACATGTGGTACATTACACTTTCTAAAAACATGCGATGCGAGGCCAGCGCACGCCGCGAGAAAATCTTTGACAGAAGATATAATAAAAAACCCATTACTTTTTTACATGAGCACATACCCTGAATTGTAGTAGTACCTTGGATTGGATGTTTCTTATTTTATATTTTATTATGAAGTAAAAGTCGGTCAACGCAATTTATTTTTTTTGCATTTGTTCTGTACACATATATCATTATTTTTTCGACGTTTCATGCGTGCGTCTAAAACCATAGTTCATGAAATTCTATGGGCTCCATTGCACACAGAATCGCAGATCCAAAAGAAGCTAATCTAGATAGTGCCGACCCCAAGTTGATATAAACCCAAATGAATGATCCCTTGACAATTAGAACCCCAATACACCTTCGCCCCTGTGAAGAGAAGACCTTCTGTGTGCTCAGTTCCACCACAGAATGCAAAGCTTGAATATGTGTTTTGGATAATATTCCCCACTTTGACTTTCCCACTGAATAAGTGCCACCCTGGCACGCAAAGACTCTGACCGACTACACCCTTGTGTAGCTTGGACTCCCCTGAGTCCGCAGCAAAAAGAATCACTGAATTTGCTCACCCGAGCATTAAGTTATGGTTGGTCAAAGATGACCTTTATAGTTACAAGCTCTCTTAGAGAGAGGTACCTAAATATCACTAAGTCTTGGTCTGCCTACTCACGACTACCTACTACTAAACCCTAGTCCAATAGGAACACTATATAGTACAAGAAGGTACGATGGGCGATGTACTTATTGTACGGCCATTGTACGACATGGTCTACAAGGTGACATTTGCCAAATCGGGAGCCATGGTTCCTCCTCCCATCTTCTCCGATATCAAATAATGTGGCGCCACGTGGCACCGCGTGAGGCTATCCCCAAAGGCCGCCGAAAGCTTATTGTGGGTGGCGGATGTTATGGTGGCCGTCCGATCAGTTGTATTTATACGGCTTCGATTCGCTTCCATGCATGAATTGATAAATGCGCGTTTTCTTTAGTCTGCTGCGAATTAGTCTTTAAAATCAATAGTTATATATGCGTGAAACATATTGAAATTCTGTGGTCTCCATTGACCCACAGAATGAGCAGCCTATGTAAGCCTCTAGGATAATATTTGCCCCTTCTACTTTCCCGCTGAATAAGCGCCACCCAGGCACACAAATATTCTGACCACTCTCACCCTTGTGAGGACAAGACTCCCCTGAGTCAAACGCAAAAAGAATGGCCTGCCTTTGGTCCTCTCTTTCTCTCTCTTTACATTCTAACTAAAATATATAAGTGAACTATTAATTACCTTTTTCCAACACTCTATTTATTTTTCCAATACAGACCTAGAAAATACATAAATTTCAACAGTTCAAAAGTAGGCGTTTTTATGGTAGGCCTTTGGTCGACGCCTTTATCGTAAGTTGTGTTATGGGCTTTTCATGTGACCTTCTTAGATCGCTACTTTAATCAGCGACGGTCCTATCATCCGAATCTGATGGTGTAAACAAATTTTTTTGGTCCAAATGTTTTAATTGGTCTAATTTTGGTCCGAATGTTTTAATTGGTCCGAATAGGTTCGAATACAATATGGGTCTTAACGTCATATTGTGTGTTTTGCATACAATATACATATCGTATTGGCCTACTTTCACCTACTTTTGAACTATGTTTAAAACGCTTGGTACCTCTATGCGAAAAACCAAAATAAGGGTATGTCCCCATGTGCATAAGTAAGGGTTTTTTTCTGTCGTTTTCCTGTAAAACTTAGCGTCGTACTGCCTTAGTTGCAACAGTAAGAAGGAATCGCAAATTTGTAGAGTACAATTTGCGTCATCCGAGAACTTAGGATGTGCAAAAATTTGTCGTCTTGTGTTTTTCGACCCACTTCCACGACAAAAAACGTCATCTTCAAACTTATGTTTAAAACACATGCGCGATGTGTTTTTAAACTAGGTATTTTCGATAAACAAATAGGACATATATTCGCAAGTGCCGTAATTTTCGCAAATTTTCATACGATTTCCAAGGACAGTACGTCTACAATGTCACGGTAAGACATGCGACGTCACAAGCTGTTCCAAAAAATAACGTGCGACAACATAGATTGTAGACGTTGACAGGCGTCACAGGTATTGTCGACGTATACAATAGTCACAAACGTAAGTTACAATTTCGTTTTTACGCATAGGGACACTTGAAAACTGGGTCCGGCGGATCCGCGCTAAAATACAAAGTAAGTTCGCTAAGTTACAAGTACATGGGGACATACCCTAAAAAATACCGCCGGATCTAAAGGGACCGATTATAATGCAAAGGGCGAACGAGAGAAAAACTTTTGCATGTGAAAAAGGATTTTGAGAATTCTTCGTTTTGAACCATAGTTGTTCACGGCGTTTAGTGCGAACGATTTAATCGCGACGACTTATACGTAACAAACGCATTGAACCTTTTGAAAAAATCGTAAAAGTCGTTAATGAATTTTTGTCCGTACTATTCCGTACATGTAAACAAAAATAAATTTCACATATACCGCAATTTGTACCATTTTCGTACATTTTCCGTATCTTTTCGTAACAGTCCGTACATTTTTGGTACAATTCCGTACATTTTTCGTAAAATCTCTGTTCAGTTTACTGGACAGAAAGTACTACGAAGTGCAACGTATATTTTCGTCAAATTTCGTACATTTCCGTACAAAACCGTACAACTATCGTAAAATACCGTACAGTTTCCGTGAATTAGCTGTTTAGTTTACCGAACAGAAAGTACATTGCGTTTTTTTCTGATTTATTCAAAATTCACGAATTATACGTTTCAATCGGAAAAGAGGAAAAAATCGCGCGATTTGAACAACTATGTTTTGAACCATAGTACAAAAGTAGGCGTTTCTTAGGCCTTTGGTAGGCGCACAAAACTTGTCACAAAAATCGCGCAGAGTAGGCATACAGTATGTATGTGCGTTTGTCCACACTTTTGTACGAACGTACGAATATGACGTATGATCATAGTAAGCGCACGCCGGTGGACAAAATTTTCAACGAAATGACACAGCGTAGGATGAGTTATGTTATGGGCTTTTCATGTGATCTTCTTAGATTGCTACTTTGATCTGTAACCGTCTGATCGTCTAAATCTGACGGTTTAAATAAAAAATACCTCAAAACTCACAGATTTTTTTTTTGTCCGAATGTTTTTCAAAATTTAGGGCACTTTCCCATGTGCTAAAGTTACAGTTATTTTCTGTCATTTTCCTTTTATAACTTGGAAAAAAAGGAAAAAATCTGCAGCCGTACCCAAAAATTCAAATTACCACCGTACAAGTTGCGTTCCATTAAAACTTTAGCTGTACCGCAGTTTGTCGTCTATCGCGATGCAGTTTATCGTTTAGCGAGTTTCGACCCACTTTCGCGTCCTTCCAGATCATCTTCAAACTTTAATAAAATCACCTCGAGAGGTGATTTTAAATAAAGTTCCACGACGTGGGCGAATTTGCATATGATTTCGCACGCGTCGGATGTTTTTGATAAAATTTTCGTAAAAAAAAAATCCACTGCACGTTTACAGCCTGTATGTACTTTTTTCCATGCACCTTTTTACGTACATAGGCACTGGAGGGGTCTCGACTAAGGGACGCCATTTCGCAAAAGCGAAGTCCATGAAAGCGCCTCTCTCTCTCTCCCTCTCCCATTAACGGGTATATCTCACAATTCTTGCAATGAAAAAAGTAGTGTTGTGTATCGGTAAGGATTTGCCGATAACCGATATGGGCCTTTTTTCGGGTATCCGATAATCGATATATTGGTACGATATATCGACATTGGTCTTATCGCCGATAAGTAGCCGATAATATCGGGTACTTATCGGCGATAATGCCGATAATGATAATTTTCGGCGATAACTGTACGGACCGTACAGATAAATGTAAGGTATGTACACTCAACTGTACGTCATATTCTCCGGACGTGTACAAGCATAGAAAGTACTGTAGCCGCCATGAAATCTGTACGATTTTGATACGGATACAGTAAAAACGATGTACCTTTCACATCCGACGCCATGGCTTTGTCCCTTAATTCCTTGAAATCCATTAGGGACCTGCCACGTGTCAATCTGTCGACTTTTTTGGCAAAAGCTGCCAAAAGAGCCATTCCGGGATGCCGGCGCTCACGCTGGCCCGTCCGTTCGTGTTTTCTCATTCCAAGTCGTCCGTTCGATTCCGGCGGCGCGCAGAATGTTATTTTGCGTCCGTTGTACTTTTGTGTCCGCCGTCCTTTTCCAATTCCATGTTCACCAGTTTTTTAGTAAATTTCCGTACGTCGCCGTAAAATTTTTGTTCAGTTAACCGGCCAACGTTTATGCGCAGCGTTTACCGTAATAAATTGTAGTTAAACTGTAACAGAACAGATTTTTATACGTGGCATGCCACGCTATATAAAATCAATAAAATAATACAGTATGTTATAAAGTACTATTGTACGCATATTATATATTCTTCTAAGTTATCGCCGATATGGAATTTGTTGGTCCCAGACCGATATATCGGAAGCTCTGACCGTTCGATAACCGATAACTATCGGTATCGGTGTTATCGCGATAAGTTTTTTACCGATACACAACACTAGAAAAAAGGCAAGAAAGGTATAAAATGAAAGATCTATGAAAACGATTTCTTTTGACTATATTTGAGCGTATTTTGATGGCAAGTAGAGTAGGAAAAGACAAAAAACAACAATCGGAAAATCATGGCGGAAAGTTTTAGAAATTGTGACGTGGGCGCTGTCATAGTTGAGCATGACGCGCGTGACGTCACAATGTCACAAACCCTAAACATTTGCAATACCTCCACGTCGACAATGTGGCTGAAAATAACCCTAAATAGAATAAAGAAAAAAATAGAATGAACTACACTAATGGAGAATAAAATAAAAAAAAAGCGGGACGGAATTAGCGTACACAACGCTAATAACGATTGGCGGTGTACTGTACAGTACTATCTGTTTTGTTTCCGTAGCACGTTTTTCCGTACAAAATGATTATTCGATCTTCTGCAAAATCGTGTTATTGACATATTTCAGTATTTTGTTATGTTCATGTAGCACTTTTTTTGTAAACAAATATTGTTCGTACGCAACCTGAACTGGATGGACCTACCACTTTATTAGGTCTATGAATTTCAGACCTGAAGTACAACCTAACTTTTTAAAAAACATGTGCTATATGTATTTTGTGCTTATTGTAGAAGAAAACGTATAGTATACGTAGTACGCGCGCGCACTATTTTTGCGCATAAAACCATAGTTGTTCACGGCGATTAGTGCGACGTACCGTACGCGACGAATTATACGAAACAAACGCATTGAACCTTTTGATCAAATCGCAAAAAAATCGTTAATGAATTTCCTTCCGTACTATTTCGTACATAAAAAAACAAAAAACAATTACATATAACGCAGTTTACTAGTTTTTCCCGTTAAATGAGCGGTTAAACAATAAACATTTTATATTTTTATCATACTTCAGGCTCGTATCGGATCTCCTTCACCAATTGGCAGTCCACTCAATCATCTAAGAGTGATCTGTCAGCTAGACGTCTCCGGGTTCGGATGCCACGAAGGTACAATTTTGCGGTTTCGTTTTCAATGTTCCATGGCGTCTTCTTTTAAAAAAAATTGAAGATGACACCCGTACAAATTTCAACTGAACGCGCGAAATTATTGTGACGTTCAACGTCTCTTTTCGAAAATGTCCGTACATTTTCGATTATATAACGTACAGCTTCCATGGTATTTCTGTTCAGTTCACTGAACAGAAAGTACCAATAAGTACGACGCATATTTCCCGTTTTATTCCGTACATATCCGTAAAAAAATGTACAGTTACAGTAATTAGTTTACAGGTTCCCGTAAATTTCCAGTTGCAGTTTACAGTACTCGTTTTTTTACGATTTTTTCAAAAGTCACGAATTATACGTTTCAATCGCAAAAAAGGAAAAAATCGCGCGATTTGAACAACTATGCTATTTTTTTTCATTTTGCGACCAATATAATATGGATCTTAAGGTCATATTGTATGTTTTGCATACAATAGGCATATTGTATGGGCCTACTTTCACCTACTTTTGAACTACGTTTTGAACCATCTCCACGCACAATTTCGAACCGGGCCGAAAGTACCAGACGGCATACGCCAGCTTACCGTACGACGGAGTACAAAAGCCTGTGATGAATATCTTTACATGCCGTATCGCAGGATTTCAAACTGACCAAAGTATTCGACCACAAGGAAAAGGTCTATTGGAGGATTCTGCCGTGGAATCCGGAGCTGCTTTTAGGGTTTTGGTACTTCGTACTGTACTTTACAGTACCGTAATACGAAATTTATATGAGTTTTACACTTTAGAATGTTTTGACTTTTGATCCTTGCAGGGAGTTGCAGAACTCGAACGAAATTTAGGTCGTTTCAGGTATTAGGTCAAAAAAAAAACCCTAACTTAGAAATGAAAGAGACGATGAGGCTTGAATCTTATGGCTGGGAGCATTTATATTAGACAGAAGGCCTAGACGTGTTGCCCCTTTGGTTCCATGTGCCACTTGCTTGTCTGCAATACATGTAAAGCTGACGTGTCATAATTACGTGGCAACATAATGCGACAAAAGAGGTGACAGGGCTGCGTGTCTATGATGACATTGCAAGCTGACATAGCAGACTGACGCGGCAGCTGACGTGGCAGAGTACGGGACAGGGTTGCATCCTATGTGGCATTTCAAACTGACGTAAGCAGTGTAACATTACGGCGTGACATTTGGTGACATGGCGGAGCCTGCCAAGCGACTCCGTGTGACGCTGGATGCCCCACACGTGCGAAGAATTCGGAGCCTGGATGAGCAGGGCCGGGAGCATGTGGTGGAGTCAGTGCTCAACCTAAAATTCCAAGACCTTAAAACCCTAAAATCCTAATTTTCAAGAACCTAAAACTTTTAAACCTTAAAACTCTACAATCCGAAATCCCTCAAATCTAACCCTAAACTCTAAACCCTAAAAAGTTAAAGCTTGTAAACCGTGAAGGCTCTGAGTTAGCTGTCAGTTTTCTGTTTAGTTTTTTTTTTTTTTTTTTTTTTTTTTTTTTTTTGGAAACAGATTTTTTTTTTTTTTTTTTTTTTTTTTTTTTTTTTTTTTTTTTTTTTTTTATTTTTTTTTTTTTTTTTTTTTTTTTTTTTTTTTTTGGAAACAGATTCATTTTTTGGTCTAATTATTACTATTTTTTTTTTAATTAGTGTGATCAATTGATTTTTTCTAGTACAAAATTTGTTCGTGTGTATGACCCCTAATTTAAGTTAATTGAAAATTCTGGATTAGCAATGCTTTCACCGTCCATTGCTATTGGAGTTAACGAATTATTAATATTGACACTTTATTAAAATTATCTACATTTTTTATGTGTTGCAGCGCTAACTACATAGTGTTTTTAAGACTACATTTCCCATCGTTGTTAGAGTTGGTGACACTAATTCGATCACAACTTTTTTTCGGCCGAAAATCATAAAATAGTGTTAACAACATTATTCAAGGGTGTGGATTACAATCTGCCACGGCTCCTTGCACTAAATTAGTAATACGTATTCTAATTTCACAGTAACATTAATAAATTCTTAACGCTAATAATGATGGGCAATGCAGTTTATGCGTTTGGGTCAAAAAGCAGTCACTCAAATTATAATGTTTAACTTTAATAGCGATGGAGAGTGTATAGGATCTTAAACAGGTCGAAGGCGTCAACGACGACATTAACAAAATAAAACGGAGACAAACAAAGTAAAGTGGGGCGAATTCAAATAAAATGGAGGCGAACTAAATGAAATGTAGACAATTGAAATGAAACAGAGTCAAATAAAAGCTCAATTTTAGACAAACATTCAGTAGGATGAAGGGGTAAAATTAGTGGAACGAACCACGCGCAATTGTTCTTCAGAGTTTCATAGAGGCATCAGTTCAACATATTCACTTCACTTAATGACAAAATTATTGTTCAAATGTGAGATTGCTCAAATTATTGAGATTATTATAGCTCATTTTTCCTATTGTTTTTGCATTTTATCTCGAAGCCGATGGTAAATGTTTAAGCATGATTTACGATCAAATGTACCCAAGTCCATCCAAAAACTGTATCGTTTTTTGTCCCGGTGTTTTTTTCACCTCTTAAATCAACTAAACTTTGTGCACAGTGTCCGATTATTGGTCTAACAGTTGCGATGGAAAGGTATCGCTATCAACGTTAATATTTTTTCTGGCAATTAGACTCATTTTTCACCATGCTCACTCGTCGGATTGTTAATCCGATGGAGAACTTCTAATTGGCAGTCTCTGATCGGAAATCGGACACGTGTGCACAAATAAAAGTTGAAGTGAAAAAAGAACTTCAATCCTAACAGCAATACACTGTGTACCTTTAAATGTTTGAAAATTGTAAGAATCAAGCAGATCACACATGGACAAATAAAATTTTGGATGAACCACTCTATCTCCACACACTCCGTCTCTCCCCAAACCTTCCTCTCACTCTCCCTGCCAGCCTCTCCCCACATCTTCACCCTGTCTTCCCCCCCTCCCTTTCCCTCCCCCTACCAGCCGCTAACGACACCCTTACCCTCTCTCCCCCCTCCCTCTCCCTCTTCCTCTCCTAAAATTATAGTTATGGACTCGTGTGTATTGAAAACTGAATTTGTATTTTGGGAAACGACTGTGAATCGCTATTAGTGTTAATGGCACTAATCGGCTCCTGGTTAATTTTTTGCCTCTGGACATGAAATAGTGTCAATAATAAGAATTGTTTTTTTTCCTTAACACTTATTAATTAAGCGCTTCAGATTCGTCCACGTCATTCGAAAATGGAAATATTAATTATATAACAGTCCACATACTAGTGATTTCTTAACCTTAATAGCGATTTGCTACCTATCAGTATCAGTGTAATGGAATATCTTGTTTTAAAGCAAAATTAGTATCCAAAAAACTAATTTAGGGCAGAGTGACTTGGCCGATTTAAGGCCTGTCTCTTAAGTATTGTTATTAACATTTTATTTTTATGATTTTCTGTCAGAAAATGTCGCGTCGAAATTATTAACACTTACAACGATGGGCAATGTAGTATACACATTATTTACAAAACAATGGTACTTGGGTAAAAAAGCTTTAATATGGAAATTATATCTTGTATGCTTTATTGTGGCATTGAGTGACTGGAATGTTTTCACTAACTTGAAAATTCGTTTCTACTGTCTTTAAAAAAGTTCTCGATATAACAACTTTAGGAGTAAACCTGAGCAATTGCAGGTCTTCATCTATTTGAGTTTGACCTCCCACTTTGATTTCAGTTTTTTGTGTTCCACTAGAAATAATGTGATTGGAACATATTGCTTTTAGTCCTTTAGCTTTCTGTAAAAAGTGTCTTTTCCTTGCAATTTGTGCCCCGAATACTTTTTCTTTCGCTTCTTTTTTATCCTTTTTTCGTCTTTTCCTTGCAATTTGCCCAGATGCTTTTTTTTGTCCTTCTTTTTTATTGCAATTTTTTTGACATTTTTCAGGGATCCCTCTCCGGACCAGAAACTGCTCGGGCTTGTGGGTCGAATGGACTTCAGAGAAAAAGTTGGAGAAAAAGCCGGGGAAAAAAGTGGAGAAAAAAAGAAAGAGGCTGCCGAAGAAAAACCATTAGAGTGGCCCTGGAAGAGCGCTATTGAGGAACTTATTATGGCTCAGGAGGAACTTCGCGTTATTTTGGATTTGATAGCAAATGTAGAAAGTGGAGAAAACCTCACTGTTGCAAATGTCGGTCGAGCGAAACTTCTTCCCTCGGAGTTGGCGTTAAACCTCGCCTTACAAGTGTCAGTGAAACAGAAAGAATGTCAGGTGGGTTTTTGTAGGGTTAGGGTTAGAAAAAGAAAGTCAAAACAAGTCTGGTAAACGTGTAGAGAAAGTACGGCGCAGTCTTAAGTACAGAGCACTGAGAAATTCAATAAGGTCAGGAAAATTGGGGAAATCACAGGCATTGTGGTCAGTTTATTTTCAATCATCATTGCTTTTCATTGTTTGATAATGTTATCATTAATAGAAATCTTAATGTGTTAATATTCATAGTCAGTTTTTTGTCATTTTTTTCTGTTTCTGTTTTTTCATCTTCTTGCTTAAAGGACGATGTTCAACTGAAAATACCTTTTGTTTAATTAATTAATTAAGTTATTTTAATTATTTGTTCTTCTCGCGGGGCAGTCGGCAGGTAAAGATTTACGGATATCAGCAGCTGCTATGAATAGACACCTGGCAAACAGTGGGAAGTTTTATGGTGCTCTAATGAGGTGATTGTCTGTTCCTTTTTCAGTTCCATTTCAGATCAAGTTTGGTTTCATTTCCTTTTGAACTTTTCAGTTCCGTTCTGATTCCATTTCAGTTTTGTTTCGATTCTGGTTCAGTTCCATTCTAGATCTGTTTCATTTTCCTTTCAGTTCTCTTTGAGTCCGATTGCGATTTAATTCCAATTTCGTTTTAGTTCCGTTTCTGTTCTGTTTTGGTTCTGTTTCATTTCAGTTGCCATGTTGGTCCTCTTTCAATCTCACTGCTCTATTAGTAGTTTAGGAATCAGTATTATCAATATGGATTCAGAATTAGTACTACTAATTTTGTGTTGGATTATGTGGCTGAAGTTTTGTCTCCTCTTTTTATTAATTTTATTGGCATTATTTTAACATTTTAATTTAAGAGTAAAAGCCACCAAAGCCGAAGTGCTTCGTTGTTTTGTGCCTTCAATAGTGTTGTATATAACTGTTTTGAATCCAGTAGAACGTTGAATATTTACTATTATACACCAGTTTGTATTCATTTTCAAGTCACAGAAATATATCTTCCGCACAAAACAGAACAAAGGATAGTTGCAACCTTTGTTGAAAAACGACATAACGGAATTAGTGATGTTCACTCTAATAGCGATAAACTGTGTTTCTATTTCTGATTCCTGTTTACGTAAAATCTCTCTCTCTCTCTCTCTCTCTCTCTCTCTCTCTCTCTCTCTCTCTCTCTCTCTCTCTCTCTCTCTCTCTCTC
>JBBHKE010001935.1:114124-163853 GCA_037447655.1 Zygnema cylindricum
GGCACGTGGTAGCGTTCCATTCTTAGAATGAAAAAGTAGCGTTAATAGTGAAACTCAATTTTCTCCTCCCATACTCGTCAATTTTTTAATGTGATAATTGCGATGAAAAAGTAAGATTCTTACCTTGCGATGGTGCACGGAGAAAAATCGATTGAAGTGGGGAAAAATATTAACACCTAGTAGCGAACACTGTGTACAGTGTTGGTCTTCAAACAATTTATGTCTAGAGGAGGACTTTGACTCTATCTGCCATAAACCTGGAGATACATGGAGAGATAGATACACCTTTTGGAAGCTCTTTGAAGTTATGAAACTGTAAATATGAAAAGAGGAGATATTGAGGTTTGAGAAACACTAGCCGCCTGGTATATCTGTATATACCATAGAACAAATTGTACGTACTGTATGAACTTTATTTCGTATTGTACCTACTTCTAGTACGTACAGTACAAAAGTATGTACTTGTTTTAGTCGAAATACCAATTTTGGCATGACAGAATTTCCTTACTGAATTCTGGTCATCGTGGCATCAGTCGGCCAGAAATTTATGAGAAATTCTCGCATTTTTTTTTTAAGTTTTGAGAAGTGCAGACTGTTTTTCCAACCAAAACGTCACATAGAAAGGCCCTCAAATTTGTAAATTGTGTGACATATGGTAGTGCCAGGTTGGCCCAGGTTTTCTTCTAGTACCCGAGTCAGTTCAAAATGCAAACTTTACATACTAAGTCAATTGTCAATTGTTCGTACTGAGTACATACAATACGGTCGTTTTTTTTTTTTGTTCTATGATCTTTACAGCAATCGAGAAAGCTACTGCCACTATTATTTTTAGTTGCAAAGTTTTAAACATGACAAATAACATAGAAAATGGAAAAAAATGCCTTTAAACTTCTAGGCATGGATTTCTTGCGGAGACTTGAATAACATTGTTGCTCCTAATATCCTCGATAATAATCTTTGAAATAATAAATTTTGTTAATTTTCAGATCATATTGCGTTGATACTATTGGTTAAACTGCTAAAATTTCGAACAAACATAGTAATCATAAGAATAGAAAAAACAACTCTAAAACAAAAAAAACAACACAAAACAAACAAAACAAACAAAACAACACAAAACAACACAAAGCAAAAAAAAAAACATGTTTCTTTTCTCTCAGGATTCAGAGACATTGGAAAATTCGAAGACAGAGACCGGCGGTAGGAATAGTAAGCTCAGAAACCGCGGGATTTTCCATCGATCTCTCTCTCCCTCTTTTATCCGACGGTCCTATCCCCCCGACTTCTCGAACAAATGCCCTCCTCTCATTGGCTCTAGAACAGGACAAAACAGGCGTACTTTCTACGCAACTTCCCCCTCGACAACCAATCAGAAAACTCCAACTGGACCTTCTTGGGGTGGAGAGTGGAGTGGAGAAAACGAGCTGTTGGGATGAGGAGAGTGAGGCAAAAAGGGGGGAGAGAGAGAGGGGGGGAGGAGGAGAAGGAGGAGGAGATCCTGTTTTGGAAGGAGCTCGAAAAGCACAGATGATGTTGCAACAAGTGCAGGAAGCTTTGCTTGATGAACAGGTAAATCTCTCTCTCTCTCTCTCTCTCTCTCTCTTTCTCTCTCTCTCTCTCTCTCTCGCCCTCCCTCTCTCCCCCCTCTCTCCCGCTCTCCCTCCCTCTCTCCCTCTCCTTTTTCATTTTCTTCAGCATTATGTTTGTTTTCGTCTGATGTTCTTTATATTTAAAATCCACATGTGAATGAAATTATGTAGAAATTATAAGCTAGTTTTTTCCCTCTATAATAGCTTGATTTATCTAAATTTCACTTTTTTGTGACTTTAATTCTTGCTTTCCCATATTTTGACTTAACTCAAATTTCACTTTCTCATGACTTTAACTCAATTTCTCCCTTTTCCATTTTTTAAGTTAACTCACTTTCTCAAATTCACTTCTTTTCACTTAAAACCTGAAAAACCCTACAAAAACCTAAAGTCTCAAGGAACCCTGAAGTACCCTAAAAACCTAAAATAACCCAAAAAACCCCCAAAAGAACCTTGTAAGACCTCAAAAGACCATAAAAAACCTTCAATAATCCTTAAAATACCTTTAAAAAACCTTGAAGAATTGCTTTTTCCGTGACAGATTTTTGATGCCATAGAAAGAGAAGTTCAAGGAACCCTGAAGTAAAAAAACTTAAAGAACCCCAAAAAGAATCATAAAAAACCTTAAAAAAACCTTTTGCTTTTTCCGTGACAGATTTTTGATGCAGTAGAAAGAGAAGCTCTTACGCCCAATCTCGTCTCGCCACCTGTCACTTCCATGGGAGACTCCCACCTTGACATTTCCGCCAATCATGGCTCCCTTTTGAGAATTCAACTCCAACAAAAATCTTTGTTTGGTCTTTTTCCTCAATCAAAGAAGGAAACGATAATACCTGGTAGAGATCACCAGCTTCTGAAACCAAAATTAGGAGGAGGAGGAGGAGGAGGAGGAGAAGGAGAGACAAATTTAACAGCAGGAGATAGATTGGGGACTTCCATGGATACAAATAATAGTGTGGATGAAAATAGCAATGTTTTGGATAGAGATAGGGGAGCTGCGGAAAGAGAGGGAGAGGGGGAGAGAGAGGGAGAGAGAGGGGGGGAGAGAGAGGGAGAGGACGGACCTCAGCCATTGGAGGTTTTTGTAAGACAAGTATATATAAGAAATATGTGGGGTTCTGGAAATATTCCGAGTATGGCAGGAGGAGGGAGAGGAAGTAGTGGGGGAGGGAGAGGAAAAGGAGGAGCTGCCGCAGTTGTACAGGGAAGAGGGGGAGGAAAGGGAGGAGAGGAAGCTTCTGGGAAAGTTGGAGGAGTTTTGGGGCAACTACTTCCGGTGACGTCACACCGGGCATTCCGTAGTCTTGTGTTGGAAGTTTTGGAAAAACTTGTAAGTTTTCAGGTTCTTTAAACCTTTTAATTTAAACAGTTAAACATTTAAACAGTGAAACATTAAAACAGTTACACAGTTGAATAGATGAACATCTAAACATTGAAACATTTAAAGGGTAGAATTTTTAAACAGTCAAACATTTAAACATTGAAGCGTGGAAACCTTGAAATGGTTAAACAAGTAAACAATGAACTAGTTAAATGGTTGAACAGCTAAACATAGCATTGGAACATTGAAACAATCAAATATTTAAACATTAAAACTGTTAAATATTTAAACGGTCAAACAGTTAAATAGCTAAACATGTGAGCTCTCTAGTCTTGGTTGACAAGATCTTGAAAAGTGAAATACTGAGATGTGTGTTACATTTGAAACTGTAACTTAATGTTGGAGTAGTACGGGAGATTGTTTATTTTTTTACGTTTAAAACTGTAACTTTTAATTGAAGTAATAAGGTGAACTATTTATTGTTTTGGGTTAAAAACTGTAACTCATGATTGAAGTGATAATGTAGATTTTTTATTTTGTTACGTTTAAAACTGCAACTTAATAGTGAAGTAATAAAGTAGAGCACTTACTGTTTTACGTCTAAACTAGTAACTTAATATTGAAGAAATAAGGTAGATTATTTGTTGTTTTACGTTTAGAACTGTAACTTAAAATTGAAGAAATAAGGTAGATCATTTCTTGTTTAACAATTAAAACTGTATGTCATAATTGAAGTAATGAGCTATATTATGTTTTGTTTTACACTAAACATTGTAACTTTTAAGTTTTTGACCAGTTTAGAAGCTGGAAAAGAAATGGCCATTTTGGTGGTGTGGGTTAAGGTTTGGTTTTAAGGATTAAGCACAAATTTCCCAACAATTTTTTAAAGTGTTTTTTGAAGGTTTTCTTTGGGTTTTTTCAAGTTATGGGTTTAATTGACAATTTTTTGGGATAGGAACTGTTAAGTATCAAACTGATTAGAGTCAAATTTAACCTCTTTTTTTATTTTCCTTTTTTTTTTTTTTTGTTCATTCTGGTTTAATGTGGACAATTTGATTCGGTAGAGAGTTGATAATATGATTCGCCAATATTGAGAACTAGATGAGGAAATTTTTTTATTTATTTTTATTTTTTTTATCTTTTATCTTTTTTCTTTTACTACCCCAGACGGCGAACTAGCGTCTTACAATGTTTATGTTTCCGTAGTTTTTTTCTTTCCTTTTTCTTTTTGTTTCTTTAACAATGGTTTTGTTTTCGCATTTTTTTTTCTTTTCTTTTTTCTTTAACGTTGTGACTCATTTCTTAACTTAAAAACATAAATACAAAAAATAATTTCTGATTGTTTTGAGGGAAACTATTAAAAAAAAATATTATATTTAAAATTTGTTTAAGACCCGTCAAAAACATTTCTCAAAATCTTTTGAAGCCCTTCTAAATCTTTTCCAAAACCTCCTCAAAACCCGCCTTTAAAAAAAAAAAATGTCAATCTTATGAATAAATTTATGATTCGTATTAAACTTTAGTTTTAATAGTTGTAATTTGTATTGAATTGTGTTTTGTATTAAGCTGTATTTTGTATTAAATTGTACTTTCTATTAAAATGTACTTTCTATTACCTTGTAACTTTTATCAAATTGCAATTCACTTTTTTTTTAAATTTATTTATGTATAAATATATATTTTTTTCCGCGTGTCAGGTGGCATATATTCCACATTTTCAGATAAGGACAAAATTGACATGGCATTCCCAAATTTCGGCTTGGGATATTTTTTTATGTCTGCCCGAAAAAAAATCCGACGCAACGGGCAAAAAAAATTCGTCTCGGAGTGCACAAAAATCTTCGGAGACCGAAACTTTTGTCGGAGGAGTACCGGAAGAGAGACTTTTTCAGGGCAGAGTGGTAGTGAGGGGGGTGGAGGTAACGATGGAGGGATCAGAAGGAGCTCTCTCTCTCTCCAATGCTTTGGGGAGTCGAACTCCAAATAGAGAGGGGGAGGAGGTAGGGAGGAGTAGTGGACCCATTACTGTCGGTCAATTGGAAACTCTCCTTCTCCATCAGGTGAGGGAGGGAGGGAGAGAGGGGAGGGAGGGAGGGAGGTGAGGGATGGAGGGAGGGATGGATTTTGGTCAAATTTTCCGGAGGGAGGGAGGGAGGGATTGATACTGGTCAACTAGAAACCCTCCTTTTCCATCAGGTGAGAGAGGGAGTGAGGAAGGGAGAGAGGGAAGGTGGGAGAGAGGGAGGGATGTTTGTTGGTCAATTGGAAACACTCTTCTCCATAAGTTGAGGGAGGGAGGGAAAGAGGTGAGGAAAGGAGAGAGGAGGGAGAGAGGGAGTGAGAAAGGGGAGGGAGGCTGGGAGGGGAGGGATGGAGGGAGGGATGGAAGTTGGTCGACTGGAAACACTGTTCTCCATCAGGTAAAGGAAGGAGGGAGGGAGGGAGGGAAGGAAAGAGGGGAGGAAAGGAGGGAGGGGAGGGAGAGAGGGAAAAAGAGGGGGGAGGGAGGCAGGGAGGGGAGGGATGGAACTTGGGTGGAGAGGGAGGGGATGGAGGACGGGAGGGGGAGGGAGGGAGGGAGAAGGGAAGGAGTAGTGGACCCATTCATGTTTGTCGACTGGAAACAATCCTCCAGGTGAGGGAGCGAGGGAGGAAGGGGACAGAGGGAGGGAGAAGGGGCCGCACTGCTGAAGCTCGCCGAAAAAGATATTCACTTCAATTGAAGTTCTTTTTTTTGTCGTTTTTTTTTTTTTTTTTTCAGGTGGCCATTCAGATGGTGACAGCCGTCCACGAAGAAGCGGTTTTCCTCGGACTCGATTCTCTTCGAGAAATGTTGTCGATAACTTTTAAAGAAAAAGACAAAAAAACTTTGGAACTTTGTGCCGGTGTAAGCTTGAAAGCACATTCGGTTATTTGGTCGGTACGAGGAAATGGACAATTTGGATTATTTGGGCAATTTGGACTATTTGGGGTTTGGGGGAATATGGACGACAATAATAATGAAGATAAGACGAAAAAATCGTGGGAGAAACCGTTAGGTATATTGACTTGGCAAGAATTGAGAGGACTTTTATTAGATTTATTGCTTTCACCAAATTTGCCACACTAATAATGGTTTGAGAGAGAGAGAGTGAATTTGTAGTGCTTCTCATGGTTGTTTCTTTTCCCCTTCCCCTCTTTTGTTTCACTTTTTGTTTGCGTTTTTTTTTTCAATTGCCCCTCAGTATTAGAGTCAATCACTGTCGTTTTGACCCAAAATCACCAATTAGTCTTAATGGGAGGATTAGTTTATTGGCCAATATTTTGCCACGTGGCAATAAATTATTTAGCGTGGATGATTTTAGTAATATGTTAACGTTAATAATTAACTAACTTTAATAGCAATGGGCAATCTAGTTACGCTTGAAAAATCTTTTGACGATTTTCAACATCTGAACACAAGCGTACATTTACTATTTGAACCTAGGAACCTATGTAAGAATCACACCGCTAAAAAACCCTGAAAACCCTAAAAAACCCTGAAAAATCCCCATCGTAATTAGCATTAAGATTTATTGCTGTTAAAGCTAAATAAGAATTCATAATACTGATGATGTGGTAGAATGTAATCCACGTCCTTAAAGAGGGTTGTTAACACTATTTTGTGACTTTTGGCCAGACAAAGTAGTAACCGAATTAATGTTATTAACTCTAATAATGATAGGTGTTGAAGCTTAATGGCATGTCTTGATCGAAAAATTTGCCTGAAAATGGCCGACAGCAAATATCTTCATCTACTTTCAACGGCTTACAGGAAAAAATTTCCATCACCTAAAAAGTGGGGTACAAAAAGTCGTACATTTTGTACTTTTTTGTCCCTTTTTTTAATAAACCATATTTATTTTAGATCTATCAAGATTCTCCAAAATTTTAGGCGTAAACATTGACAATCTGGTGTTATTTTTTTCGCATTCGCGACGAGATCACTTTATCTAACCAGGTTGTGACTACACTGTGAATCAAGATTACTAAAAAGAAATTATTAGTGTAAAGAAATGAAGAGTGTTATTAACTCTATTTTGGGCTTAATGGCCATATGCCGAGAAAATATTAACCCTAATTTGCACATACAACACTAATTTGGATACACACTACCAAAGTATAGATGTTATACCTTTGTTTACATAGTCTACATTTGAATAGTGAGAACACATTCATGCTTTTTTTCACCGACTTTTTTCGTTATGAATCAAATCCACGTGCGCTTTCCCATATCGACGCCACTCGCTTTCCACTGTCGGCGTCGTTATCTGACACTTTGCATAATCTTGTACAGAATAGCGAGCAGTTTTAGTACAGGTTGACACATTTCGTACATCACACTATTCAAATACATTCGAATTAGAGAATTTGACACTAATTAAATCATAGCGTAAAAGAAAAAAATTGCATTTTAATATTAGTTGCGAGGGTCGTAATTTAGGGGTGATGATAGTGTTATAAACAGTAATAACGATTCACGGTATAAACTCGTCAAAAGACAACACTGGCCACAAACTGGACGTGGACAATTGTTACACTTAGAAAAGTAAGATACACTCCATAAATGACAAGCGAGGAGAACCTTATAAGTGGTGTAGGCCATGTGCATGTGGAAAAGGTGGATGCAAATCCAACAAAAGCTGCAAGAAAACCTTTGTTGGAGGAAGTCCTCTCACCCTTCCATGGCTATCCATTGACATTTGGAGTTTGCCGCACTTTTTTTGCCTTGGATTCCATTTAGGAAATTCAAATACAACGAATATTCATGATAAAACAAATCGTATGTTCAAGTACGCTCGTACAAGTAAAAGTTTTTGTTCACTTGCATAGATATTACATTCAGATTTTTGGCTTGAAGGATCTTTGACGATTTTCAGCATCTAAACATAAGCCTACATGGCACAAACCGGAAGGTACAATCTAATAGAATATTGGTAAAAGTACTAATGCTAGTAAACGCACCTGTACGATTCTTGGCAAAGCTTGATGGACTACGCCACTCATTGTTATTAGTGTCAACAATTCTTGCGCGGGGATTGGGAATCTCTTCAGCAAAAGCATACGGACATAGTTATTTCCTTTCTTTGACGACTTGTCGTCAAGCTCCACTTCCTGCCACCACACCCCGTATGCATCGCACCGTGCACCTTGGGCATTGTGGTGAATTTTCTCGGCCAGCTCGGACGCTACAACCTTTTACACCATCGCAAACTACAGTGTCAACTGTTGAAGCCCTCCGCGCCCTTCACCCCGCTGCATCTAATGAAAACTGCCTTTCATTGAATCATATGACCCTCTGGACGCTTTTGAGCTTGATCAGGATAATCTCGCTAAAGCTCTTGTCCGATCCCCTCATCTCTCGGTTGGGGAACCTTCTAGAATGGTATATGAGCTTTTGCATGATATTTTCCCTCCAGCAAACCCATCACAAGGTTTTGATTTGTTTCTTAAGGTGACTTCTCCATTGGCTTGAGGAAATGTGCCACCCTTAGTACCTCTTTTGGCAGCAGCACGTATTGTTGCGGTCTCAAAGCCTGCTGGTGGTGTTCGACCTATAGCTGTGGGGGAGGTCATCTCTCGTCTAGTGGCTTGATCAATGTGTTTACAACTTCATGGGGATTTCTATGATTATTTGTCCCCACATCAGTTTGGTGTCGCGACGCGTGGCGGTTATGAGGCAGACCATGGTTTACGTGCAACAATGGACGTACACCCAGATTGGGTTGTTCTAATGATAACTAATGATTTTGACAATGTTGATCGAAACACCATCTTTCGCAAGTTTTGACATGTCCCCTCTCCCATCAACTAGCTTTTCCTTTTTGTTCGCTCTTTTTACTACACATCTAACTCTCTCCTTTATTCCCTTGGTGGCCCATTGGGGGTTAAGGCCACTTTGGACTCAATTACTGGTCCTCGGCAAGGGGAACCTTTAGGAGCATCTTTCTTTGCTCTCGCCCATATGAGCATTTGCTAGCACTTTTCCCAATTATTTATTCTTTTCGGTGGCGGATGACACGCATATTATCGATACGTCATAACCAGGTTTTCATGCCTTCCACCACTTTTTTGAGCAACTTTCAAGGATTAGCTTGTCCGTCAAAGTCTTTATTTCTCTTGTGTGGTCACCTACTACTCTGCCGAATTTCGCTCTTCTCATAGGCTTTGGTGTTTATACGCCTCAAAAGGGTTTAAGGGTGTTTGGTTCCCCGGTTGACGCCCCTATCTTTGTTCACCAGTTTGTTAAGGATTCCCTATTCGACGATCTTTCCCAATGTGAGGACCTCCCACAACTGGCTATTCCCAAGTGGCTTTCGCTATTTTAACTCGTTGTTTTGCACAACGTCCCTTATACTTGGCGCGCACACTACCCCCGAACTTTTCTTTCTTCTCCCCACTCTCGGATTTTAATAATCGTCTCTTTGCAATTTTGCATCAACTTGTTGGGCATGGTATCTTTGATTTTCCTGAAGTGCTCCTTGCTCGTAGGCTTATCTGCTTTACCCGTCTCTTTCGCGGGTCTTGAATTGTTTCCTACAACCACCATAACATCAGCTGCTTACTTGGGTAGTTGGGCTCTAGTGGCATCTATCATTAGTTCGAGGTCTGTAGAGGACAATAATCCTAATTTTGCCCATAAGATTTCTATCTTTGATGTAGGATCATTATCATTCCAACAATTGTTATTGTCTACTGTCTACATTTTGCCAGCCGATGCCGAAGATATTGTGACTCGATTCTCTTCACTTCTCAGCACTGCTCATTCCTCGGTGTAGCAACACGTCACCAATAAGGTAGCCACCAGTGACTTCAAGAACCTCTTTAATGCGCTGCCTACGACTAACACACGAGCTTGACTACGCTCTTGTTCTGGATCAGGTATTAGGGCTTGGCTCGTCGTTACTCTCATTTCTGCCTCACTCCATTTATCTTCTCAACAATTTTCTTTTGCATTGCGTTTACATCTTGGCTTGCTATATCCTTGAGGAATGCCTCATTGCCTTTGTGGCCAATATATTGATGAACATGGGGTCCATATGCTCCGTTTTTCACATGGCGGGGAACGTTCAACGAACAAGATACGGTTTGAGATGGAATCGCCTAAGTGGCTAGTGAAGGAGAGTACACAGTGAAACGTGAGCTGTCTGATATTCTCCCACAGGGTTCTCAATCTACGAAGTGCATGTCCCTCGCGTGGACCTCGTGTTTCTACATGGAGCAGAGATAACACTAGGGGATGCATTTGTGACCGACTCTACGGGATCACATGTCTCAACGCGTGTTGCATTACGTACTAGTGTTGCGGCTGGAGATGCAACAACCTTTAAAGAACGCGGTTACGCTCAGCGGGACCGAACTGACAACTTCTTACCATTTGCTTCGAAGATATATGAGACATTGGACTCGTCGTTCGATAACTTCATCCGTGATTGTGCTATTCGATCTTTTGGGGTTGGAGGACCTCGTAGCCCTTCCTCGAGTCTCTCGTCAACTTCTTATCGCGAACTTATCTTTGTTGCCCTTCAACAATCTGAAGCATCAACCGTTATCTGACAAAGCACAGTGGTGAACGATGGTTGTGGCCTGTGAGATTTTACCTTCACGCCACACGGTGCACATTGATGACATCTGTCGCTCAAACCTTTAATGTGACTTGTTTTAACCTTTGAACCAACGACCCATTTTGTCATTTATAGCTTGTGTATAGCGTGGTTATTAGTGCTCTTGTAGTTTAGTTTCAGTGTTTGTTTTTGTTTCTTGTGTATTCGCTGTTTTTACTCTTAGTTTCGTTTAGTTTTTGTAGTTTTTGCATGTACCTTTGGTTTTCAAATTGTAGCCTTTAATGGTAGTGAGCAATTTTCCATTTTAATCAAGTTTTGTACTTAGATAGTGTAACCATCAGAGTTTTCATTTGTAAAATCTCCTTTCAATGAGTGTTAAAAAAAAATAGCGTAAACGATACACTGATCATCGTTATTATATTTAAATATTTATTAGTGTTAATGCAAAATTGGAATTGATAATACTAATTTAGTCAAGGAGATGTGGTAGATTGTAGTCCATGTCCTTGAATAATGTTGTTAACTCTATTCTGTGATTTTTTGCCAAAAAAAGTTGCCACCGAATTAGTGTTATGAACAGTAATAACGATTAGCGGTGTAGTTTAGTGTCAGTAACGCTTTTTCGTATATTTGTGTCGAAATAAAAACATTAAAAATATTTTTGTCACTCAACGCTAATTTGTGTGTCGAATTTGTATACATTTAGCTAGCATCAACACTATTTCAAGTGCCAATGGACTACCGTGACAGCATGTGCCGAGAGACATACTTCGGGGGTTTGCAAGTTGTACGAAACATATAAATTTGAGTAATATGTAGTGGTATTTTAGTTTACTTTACACTATTTATGCTTTATATTAAATAATGTTCTAATGAGTACTAGAAGTTAATTTGCATGCGAGATGCACTTTATGTTGTAGAAATAAGATGTCACATGGACGCTTTGTAAGAAAATAAACTTGTCGTATATAACCCTAATTTCTGCTAAAATAATATAAATTACTGAATGAAAACTTTCCATATTTGCGTTAGTTCCATTTTAGTGTAAATAACACTAATTTATATGTTTCAACCAAACAAAACTGCGAGAAATTAGTGTTATAAACACTAATAACGATGAGTAGTATACAAGCATAAATTGATCGACCACTGTACGGTCACATTGACCATAAGAACTATTCTGGCAATAGTGCTACTTTTGAGTCACGTCTTACGGTATCTGTACAGAAAATATATGATATCTATTCTAAATCTATACTCTTCGAGAGGAGATACCGAGATACCTAACGTGCCGCATCCTCCGGCAACTGCCGTACACCACTTACCTCTATTAGTGTTTTTTACGTCACTTAAAGCATCTTTTCTCCTTACAAACTTGTCCAATTCCGATTGCGGACATTTCTTGGAAGGAATCGTACATTTCAATCGCATCCGTCAGATTAGCATCCTGACGAGTGTGCATGCAAAAAATATGTTTGCAGTATGGGAAAAAACATAAACATCAGTAGCGACAAAGTGTACGGAAGAATCTCGCATTGTATTCAGTCCTTAGCGGTCAAGTTCCATCAGTCGAAAAGTGGGGTAGTTCACAAAAAATCCACGCCTATCCGTACTTAACCGTACCTCTTATTTTGTTTTTATCCGCGAAACAACATTACAGAGAATCTTGCCAATGGGAGGTAAAACTGACCGTCAGATATTCAATCGCGAGGCGTTCGCTTCAAGAGGTGGGTTGCAGAGGTCGCAAAAGTCAAAAAATCTCATACCCGAAACCGACCGTTTTTTTTTTTCAAAATCTGAGTAACCGACGCCCGACCGAGTTTTGTCACGGTCCAAAATTGTTAACCATTAACCGACCGTCGTTTACGAAAAAAAAAATTAACCGAATCTTGATTTTTCGCGACTAGTTTACGCCCATAAACGTGGAGAATCAAATCGCTCATGCAGTAGGCTTGTTTTTCTGACATTTTTTTTTTGGTACGAAACAGTACGGCTTTCAGTAAACAACGACGTTTTTCCCCTAATGGAACCTTACCCTCAATTAACCCGACCCGTAGAGTTGGCCGTACGATTACAGAAACGAGGTTAAGTTCCATCAGTCGAAAAGTGGCATAGTTTACAGAAATCCACGACTATTTGTACCAAACTGTACCGCTTATTTTGTTTTTATACGCTTAACAACATTAAAGATAATATTGCCAATACTCTTCGAAGGTCTAGGAGGTAATACTGATCGTCGGATGTTCATCCGCGAGGCGTTCGCGTTTTTTTTCTCTGTAGCTGCCAACGTACCTGTAGGAGGTGGGTTGGCAGATACAAAAAACAATTAATAGTGACACGCTGGACGAATAAGCTACGTATCACAATAGAAAACCAACGAAAATTGACGAAATTTGCACAAGGTTTGTACTTTTCAAAATGCAACCGAAAATTAAAAAAGTAATCTTGAAAAAGTCCTTCGTCGCGCAATTTTTTTCGTCACACTATTTCCGGCAAAGGATTTTCATCATGTTAGAAAACAAGAACCCTAAAAAATGAGGTGGCGTAAAAGACTGGCGTTTGCAAAAAGTACAAAAGTTATGTCGTATTATGACTTTGTACGCAGGTACATGGTACATAAGTGAAGATTTCAAGTGAACCTTGTCGGTGTGAAGATTTTTAAAAGTTTTTAAATATCCGGTCAGAACCCACGTGGTGCCATTCAATGCATAACACATGGATTACAGACTCTTCGTGATGGAACATCGACTAAGGGTGGACTTCCATTAGCGAAAAAGTGTTGTTTTTTTACTGACGGCCGTACTGTTTCGTACAAGTTCGTACATAAAATTTTTTTTCAACGAAAACAACATTACAGAAAATTGTCCAAGGTTGTAGGCGTAAATTAGGACAGTCGGATTTAATTACACATTTTACCCGTGACGCCACGTCACCAACCATACAGTTTGTTAAGACCGTACACAGGGAGGACAATTCTCGAATACAGAACGTGTAAAAGTGGGCCGCGTGGAAAAGGAAAAAAACATCCACGATGGGCGCGCGCATATGTGCGTACACGTCGCAAGGGCCCTGTGCCTTCTGCCAGGGTGGCTGCGAATCCGCCGAAATTATCTCGTCACGCCCCCACCATCAAAGTTTGCCGCCGCCTTTTTGTCGTTGCGTTTTGAAATTTTGGGTTACGAGTAATTAACTACCTCCGCTGGTACAGATATTATCTCCGCTGGTACTGATATTACCTCCGCTCGTATAGATATTACATTTTGACATTGCGCTCGAAGATTCTTTCAAGCTTTAAAGCATCGAATATTAACCTACGTATTACCAACCAGAATAAGCCACGCAAATAAAAAGTGATTTACAGACGCGACCTAATGGAAGGCACGCCTTTCAGTAATATTTTTCGTACAATTACTGAGACGCATAATGGAAGTCCACCCTCAATTAACCCGGCCCGTAGAGTTGATCGTACAATTACAGAAACCACTGATGGAACTTGACCCTTAGGGTAGAATTCCATTATACGAAAAGTGTGGTTCGTTACTGAATGCCGTACGTTTTCGTACAGATTCGTACCACGCCGTACCTTGAAATTTTTTTTGTCAGACGAAATATCGTTTCTGGAAAGCTGTCGGGAAGCTCCAATGATGTAAGCGTAATTCCTGGCCGTTGGATATTCCACTTTTTCAGATCCGCGAAGCAATCGCGCACATCATCCAGTGTGACGATACTAGACGTGTACCATTCGTACACGTGAAAAAACAAAAAAATATCCACTTTGAACAAGCGATCACAGGACTACACGTCGTACAGGCCATGTGCTTACGTCATATATTCCATGTGCCGCTTGCCACGCTGGAAGCAGGTGAGCCGGAAATATTTTCGCACGCTCCGTCTGACATCCACCGACATTCAAAGTTTGCCGCGACCTTCAAAGTTTGCCGCGTCTTTTTGCCATTCCGTTTCGAAATTTTGATTTCCATTTTCAATATCAAAAATCTGGCCGCAAACTTTACGTACGAATCATTAACTACCTCCGGTCGTACAGATATTTCGTTCTGACTTTCCGTTTGAAGATTTTCTTTAAGATTTTTAAAATCTAAACTCTAACCTACGTGGTGCCAATCATAATTGAGGAAGGTTTGTCACTGGCCCGACAAAATGGAATAGTCTTCCAGTAAACGCTGCCAGTAGAATTTTCCGTACATTTACTGGGACCGCCTAATCGAATTCTACCCTTAGGGTATGGTTACATCAGGAGGTCTCTGTAATAGTACGGACAGCAAAATTTCTGTATTACAGAGGCCTCGGTTACATCGCGTATCATCTGTAAACAAGTTTTTACATACGTGTTCAAATTTGAGTGATTCCACGTAGGTCGACGATCAAATCTATAAAATCGTCAAAGATTTGGAAACCGACCATTTTCGTTAAAAAATCCGTACTTGTGTATTACGTACGTGTACTTCACAAGTGTACCGCGTCAATGTACCTCAGAGATCTCCTTCACACTGCTGACTTTCAGGAAAAAACCGTATTTCTTTTCGGCAAAAATTTTACGGTCACCTTGTCCGAAAGCACGTGACTTTGGGGACGTGTGAAAATTTTCATATTTCATCGACGCACGTGTTTGACGTCCAGGTGTAGCGATTTGACTGGTTCTGTATTGCTGAACCCACCTCGGCGAGGTGGGTTCACCAATACAGAGGCGTATGGAGCGATTGCTTCGCAGATGAAGACCAAAATGTAATCGGACGGTCGATGTCTTCTCCTGGATACTTGGAGAATCGTAATCTTATTTTCTGTAATGTTGTTTTCAAGAAACTCACGAAAATATAGTACGGCATGGTACGGTCAAGTACAAAATTCTGTATTAAACCTCACTTTTCGTCTGATGTAACCATACCCTTAGTCAACTCTGAGTCAAGCGGTAATAGCAAAGTACAGTACTGTACGGTAATGAAGTACACCGTAAACGATTGACGGTTTCCCTTGGACGACCGTACCGTAATTTTAGCCTTTAAATCGTTTTTTGCCTTTCGTCGCAATAAATGTCTGGGAAGAACAAACAAAATAGTGTGGAGAAGTCAAAAACTTGTCTGTCTCCGGTTGTCTTACGCGGCTCAATCTATTTTCGGCATTGACTCGAAAATGTTTTTCGACGGCAAAGGAAGTTTCGCATTTATTTCGCGGGCAATTGGTCCTTGTGGACCTTAACTCTTATTAGCGTGGATATTTAGTGGAATATATAGCGGCTTCGTCTTTCTTTTTGGAAGGAGAAGCCGAGAAGATTTCGCTTTTTGGAGATTTAACTTTTTGGAGAAAACAGAGGAGCCATCTGTTTTGATAAACCTTTGGGCCTTTAACCTGCAATCTGCAATCATTTTTTGCCATTTTCTTTGTCTTTTTCTAAGACAACGCACACTTTTGTCTTTTTATGAACAAATCTACAACATGAAATTTGCGAACCTCGTCCTCCTCCTGTCTCTTTTCCTTGTCTTGTTCGCCGTAGTGCCGGCTATAGGACAAATTGTAAGTTAAACCCTAAAGCTCTTCAAAACCCTGTAATAAATCTCCCTGTGGGATTTTGAAACAGAAACGGCGTTATTCTTTGCAAACAGATTAGAATCTGTTACGCCGTCGGGACTTAAAAAGTGACGCAATTTCTGTTACGCTTTTGTTATAGCGAGGATACCGATTCTCAACACTAAAAAGCTGCGTATACGACAAAGAATAGTTAGATTTCAATTTGTACAGTACCGTACTAAAAACTGAAAGACTTTCCTTTCAACCACGATTTCTTTTTCTTTACACCACTAAAATATTATATCCTTATAGGACATGAAAAGCTTTCCAATTATTTGCTTTTGGACGGTTGTGCTGGTAATGATAAGAAAGTGTCTAATCAATGATTTCTGGACTGTAGTGCATGTTGGATCGCAGTACTGCGTAAAATAATTTTTTTCTGGACTGTTGTGCTGTAAATAACTAAAAACAATTTTTGAAGGACGCGCGAAACCGCGTAATAACATATAAAGTACTGATTTTTGGACTGTTGTGGTGGCAGGAACCTAAGATGGTTACGAGGTGTGGACAAATTTGTACCAAACGTCTTTACTTAACCGCTACCACTCTTTGTTCTTCAGTTAAGTTCCGATACTTCAAAAATAACAGCACTTTAATGTGTTTGTACGACAAAAATGCGTACACATTATGCCAAACTGCCTCGACTTTATCTCAAGGGCGAACAATTTGCTATCCATGAAAAAACGGTGAAAAATTAGTTTAATTTCATGAGTAATACCGTGGAAGAGGAGAATAAACGAGAAAAAATGAGGAAATTGTGAAAAGAAAGAGGTAATAGTGTTTGTGAAGAAATTTTTAGGGGTTTAAAAATAGTTTTTTGCGTTTTATGGGTATTAATTTATGCTTTTGTATTGGATTATTGTGAAATAGTCGACTCGTGTAAGCGAAATTGAAGGATTTTTTTTTTGTAAAAGCTAATTTTGCTACTGGTACAATAATTCATGATTACACATTTTTCATTCGATACACCTAATTTTGGACAAAAATGTGATTGGTTTTCTGAAAATAATATTTATCTTGGCATTCAAATAAATATATGTGTTTTTTTTTGGGTTCAATGTTTGTAAAAATGATTGATTTATTGGAATTTGTAATGTCATGAATTAGTTTGGCAAAATGGAATGTACACCTAATTAATGGACCTTAATACATCTTCATTTTATCTACACCTCAAAAAAATTGTCACTCTCTATTATTTTTCACATAGGTGCCAAAATGTACCAAGCTTTTCACATATTCTATAAATCAAATTTAATAAATGTCTGTTGTCTTTTTGACGAAATCATTATCGTCCAACGCTTGTCGCACAAAACTTCTCCGCCATTTTTCGCACATTCAATCCATCAATGTAAGAAAAAATAGTTTAACACAAAAATTAGTATTTTGTTTTTAAAAATATTTGCCATACTTCATTCCGGAGTGGGGAGCTTACTTTATGCAGGAAGTACACCGCCCATCGATATTAAGTAAAGGAATTATTAGTGTAATTGCGGAATTAGTATATAATTTACATTTTGTACTTCACAGTTTGGACTATACATTTTGTACTTCACATTTTGTACTTTACATTTTGTACTTTACATTGTGTACTTTACATTTTGTACTTTACATTGTGTACTCTACATTTTGTACTTTACATTTTGTACTCTACATTTTGTACTTTACATTTTGTACTTTGCATTGTGTACTCTACATTTTGTACTTTACTGTGAGAAAAAGTCCGCCAGATTTCCCGCGGTTGTCAATCATTGGGCTTTGAAATTCCATTTTTTTTTTTTATTCTTCGCGGTTTTGAAGAATTTGTAGAGGACGTGACTGACAAAAAAATGAAAGCGCCGTTCCAAATGATAGTTCCAAAGTAGGCGTTTCTATTGTAGGCCTTTTGTAGGCGCCTTTATGGTAAGTTGTGTTATGGGCTTTTCATGTGATCTTCTAAAATCGCTACTTTGATCAGCGACCGTCCGATCGTCCAAATTTGACGATAGTCCTATTGTAAGTTGTGTTATGGGCTTTTCATGTGATCTTCTTAGATCGCTACTTTGATCAGCAACCGTCGGATCGCCCGAATCTGACGGTTTAAATAAAAAATACCTCAAAACTCACAAAAAAATATTTTTTTGTCCAAATGTTTTTCAAAATTTAGACATGAAGTTTAATTCTCTATCGATCGATGTGCAACTCAACCCTGTTACTATTTTTTTTCATTTTGCGACCAATACAATATGGGTCTTAAGGTCATATTGTATGTTTTGCGTACAATAAGCATATTGTATGGGCCTACTTTCACCTACTTTTGAACTATGTTCCAAATGTCTGCGGGACTCTTTATGATGACGTCATCTTTTCGGTTAAAGTTGGACTGCTTCCGAAAAATTCGCCGCTTATGCTTCGGAGCTTTTTTTCAAAAAGTTGTTCCGATGATTCTTTCAAAACACAATTTTGTCGGTGCAAGGAAATCCGTACATATTTCTAACGTCCGTAAGTTCCAGTCGTCAAAAAAACTTCGGTGTGATTAGGCTACAGTACACCATGAATCGCTATTAATGTTAATGTTATTTCTGCCACTTAAAAACATTTTTTCCCCGTACACACATGTCCGATTTTCAATTTGAGACCGCCAATCGGAAGCTGGAAATGATACCTTTCAATCGCAACCGTCAAATCCAAAATACAACATGTATGTAAGGAGAAAATATGTTTTAAGTGGAATAGCGATACACGGTGTACCAACCTAACTCTCACACCGACGACCTAAATACAGTATTTGAATAAGACTTGTGGATAAATCGTTATAACGTTGTTTGTTGGAGAAGGCTCATAGGCTCAACGCCTCAAAGCCGTTCGAGGATCCCATTATAAAGTACGATGTGTACGTTTACCAAACGACCAAACACCAATGAGAACCATCCAACGGATAGCCTATTCCCACCGGAAAAAAAATCACTTCCGCAACAGACGGACGTTCGAATAATGTACGGCTTTCCGAGCACTGACTTTGTAGATTTCGGAAGTTCTCGGAAAATCGTACAAACGAACTTCCTTAAAATATTGCCGGATATAAAAGTAGGGTAAAATTTGCGTCTTTTTGTGAAACAGGCCAACGGTAACCCGAAAAGCTGACGTAGCAAAAACAACATCCGAACTGCTATTTCGTTGTTTTCGCGCGTACTAGAAAGTACTAGTAAGTTTGAAAATCTGCAGGTTTGTTTTCGCGCCTATGTTTGATGACGTCGAAGCGCATGACGTGTCACAGGACACCTTCAATCGGAGATACGTGCCAAAATTTTGGTGGAAACAAGACCCGTTTTCCGATGAGTTTTCGGAAAATCATCGGAATGGACAAAAAGTTACAAATGCTCCGGTGGGTATAGGCTATGACTGTTCCGTACCCGCCCTTCGCACTGATCTATTTCCCAACCAAAATTGCTCGCCTCACTTTTTTGTTGGGATATTGTGCGAATCGGCAGATCGGTCGATGTCGGGTCAAGATTTTTGTTTCGTGTAATACGTTGGTCAAATGTTGTGCCGTGCGTCGTACTATTTCGCACGTTTCGTTTTGTTTTGTTTGATTTCCAAGGAAAGCGCGTCTACGCGTTCCGCGCGTCAGTCTTTTTCAACTGATGTGCTCATTTTTTAGTCTAGTCATGGTCTATGTGTGGTCCAACCCTGTCGTTCTAGCGTTAAGTGGAAGGACATTTTTTAGTCCAGTCATGGTCTAGGCGTGGTCTAACCGTGTCGTTCTAGCGTTAAGTGGAAGGACATTTTTTAGTCCAGTCATGGTCTAGGCGTGGTCTAACCGTGTCGTTCTAGCGTTAAGTGGAAGGACATTTTTTAGTCCAGTCATGGTCTAGGCGTGGTCTAACCGTGTCGTTCTAGCGTTAAGTGGAAGGACATTTTTTAGTCCAGTCATGGTCTAGGCGTGGTCTAACCGTGTCGTTCTAGCGTTAAGTGGAAGGACATTTTTTAGTCCAGTCATGGTCTAGGCGTGGTCTAACCGTGTCGTTCTAGCGTTAAGTGGAAGGACATTTTTTAGTCCAGTCATGGTCTAGGCGTGGTCTAACCGTGTCGTTCTAGCGTTAAGTGGAAGGACATGTTTTAGTCCAGTCATGGTCTAGGCGTGGTCTAACCGTGTCGTTCTAGCGTTAAGTGGAAGGACATTTTTTAGTCCAGTCATGGTCTAGGCGTGGTCTAACCGTGTCGTTCTAGCGTTAAGTGGAAGGACATGTTTTAGTCCAGTCATGGTCTAGGCGTGGTCTAACCGTGTCGTTCTAGCGTTAAGTGGAAGGACATTTTTTAGTCCAGTCATGGTCTAGGCGTGGTCTAACCCTGTCGTTCTAGCGTTAAGTGGAAAGACATTTTTTAGCCCATTCATGGTCTAGGCGTTGTCTAACCCTGTCGCTCTAGCATTAAGTGGAAGGATAGGACCAAGAACCAGTTTTCTATTGAAACGATAGTGAGAGAGTGGCATTGTGCCAATGACATGGATAGTCCATTCCGTGTGTTTTGTTTAGCTCCTTTAAATCTAGAAGACCAAGATATTACCTAACCAAGACTAACCTGTCCTGGTACATATGAAATAGTAATAATCGCATGTTAAAGCGGATATCGACACTTAAGAGAGGCTTTGTAAGTGGCGGAAAAATGGCGGAAGCGACAAAACATTTTACAGGTTTTTTTGTGTGCACAAAGGGAAGGACTTCTTTCACGAATACTGCATCGTAATTGAAGAAAAACAACAGGTAGAAACAGGGAGGAGGGGAGGAGGGGAAGAGGGGAGGAGGAAAGGTGGAGTGGAGATGTTTGTGACGGACATTGTAGGAGGGCGGCTGGAAAATAGAGAAGGAAAAAAGGGTTGTGACATAAAAGGAGTAGGCAGTTGAGTGGAATGAGGTGGAGGAAAGAAATGGGGTAAGAAACTGAGAGAAAAGTACACCGTGTATCGCTATTAGTGTTAATGTTTCTTTCTACACTCTCAAATTATCTTTTCTCCGTACACACTTGTCCGATTTTCAGATGGAAACCACCAATCGAAAGGTGAGAATCTTGCCTTACAATCGCAATCGTCAGATCCATAATCCGACAAGGGTGCACAGAAAAAAAATGTTTTAAGAGGCAAAAAAAACATTAACACGAATAACAATACACGGTGTAGTGTTGCAAGAAGGGATAAGAGGCAGAATAGGAGACGAAGAGAGAGGAGGAGAGGAAGGGAGAGGAGGAGACGAAGAGAAAGCGATAGACAAAAGAAGTTTTTGCACAAGTGGATTTTTATTTAACGGGTCATCATAGAATTTATAAAATGGGAGGATGTGGATTGGATTCTACACACCTTACAATTTGCCGAATGTCCAACAAAGGGAGGGAGGGAGGGAGGGGGGGAGATGGAGAGGGAAGGAGGAAGGAGTGAGGAAGGGAAGGGGGGAGGGTATATTTGATATATTAGAAGCTTGCTCACAGTCATTACAAAGACTTATAGTATTGTTTTTTGAAACTTTAGAACATTGAAATTTTCAATTTTTCCATATTGATTCCCCTAACTCTTATTTTTCTGGACCACATTTCATCGATTTCAATATGCTTTCCATCTCGACAAAGTGGTCCAAATTTGTTGTGAAATAATATTTTGCGCCAATTTCGAATGTGAATGGTCTTAGAGTGGTTTATCGCTCATGGCTATGAAAGTTGATAAAACTAATTTGGACGCGACTATTTTGGCCGAAAATTATAAAATAGTGTTAACCAACACTATTTAAGGGGGTAGGTTACAATCCGCCACATCACTCTAAATTAGGATTGTATGTACTAATTCAGCAATTACACTAAAAAATCCTTTACTTAATATCGATCGGCGGTGTACTTCCTGCATAAAGTAAATTCCCCACTACTAACAAGAGCTTGAATGAAGGGTGACTTATATTTTTCAAAAACAAAATACTAATTTTTGTGTTAAATTTTTTCCTTTTATATTGATGCAATGTATGTGCGAAAAATGGCAGAGACGTTTTGTATGACTAGCGTTGAATGATAATGTTTTCGCCAAAAAGACAACAGGCATCGATTAAATTTGATTCTAAAAATGTGTGAAAAGCTTGGTACAATTAGGCACCTTGGTAAAAAAAAAAAGAGAATGTCAATCCTTTTGAGGTATAGATAAAATCTAGATGTATTTAGGTCCTTTAAAACTAATTCATGACATTACAAGTACCAGATAAATAATTTTTACAAACATTGAACCCAAAAGAAAAACATATACATTTATTTGAATGCCACGACAAAATTTAGTATTCAGAAAACTGTGTCTATTAAAAAAACATGAATCAGGTATATCACATGAAAAATGTGTAATCAATGGATTATTGTACCAGCAAAACTTCAGCTTTTACAAAAAAAATCCTTCAAATTAACTTACAAGCTTACTACTTCACAATAATCCAATACAAAACCATAAATTAATGCCCATTAAACATTCCCAAATCCCTAAATTTCTTCACAAACGCTACCGCCTCTTTCTTTTCATAATTTCCTCCGTCTCTTGCATTGATTCTCCTCTTCAACGGTATTATTCATGAAATTAAACCGAAGTTTTACCGTTTTTTCATGGAATGCAAAGTATTTTCCCCTTAGGCAAAGTCGGCTGTTGACTTGAGCATATTGCAGCAGTAGTCGAGTCGTATTTGCACATTAAAGCGCGGCTGCCTTTATAATATTCCGCTATAACAGCAGAACAAGGATAGGGAAGAGGTAAGGTCTTACGTTTGGTACAAATTTTTCCACACTTCATAACCACCTTAGGATTCTGCCACCACAAACAGTGCACAAATCCGTACATTCTACATTATTAATTTATTACGCAATTTCGCGCGTCCTTCAACATTTCCGACACAACTGTCCAAAAATTTAATCATACACAGTTTCTCTGTATTCCAACAAGCACTACAGTCCAAAAATTTATGCGTGCACACTCATCATTATTACTAGCACAACCGTCCAAAAGCGAATAAATAGACAGCTTCTCGTGTCTTATAAGGCTATAACACTTCAGTGTAAAGAAAAATAAATTGTAGATGTTTGCAAAGAAATAACGCCGTAAATGTTTCAAAATTCCAGGGGAATTTATTATTTTTAGGGTTTTGAAGAGCTTTAGGGTTTAACTTACAAATCTTCCCATCGCCGGCACTACGGCGAATAAGACAAGGATAAGCGACAGGAGCAGGACGAGGTTCGCAGATTTCATGTTTGCAGATTCGTTCGTCCAGGAAGAGACAAAATGCTGCGTCGTTTTAGAATAGAAAAAGTAAACGACAAAAAGATTGCAGATTTTGAAGGCCAAAGGTTTAATAAAACAGAAAGCCCTTCCGTTTCCTCAAAAAAAGTTAACGGACAAGCGTGCACTCTTTTTTCAAACAGACACACGACGCCGCTATCTCTATCCCGTCACTTTTCCACACTAATAAGCGCTAGGATCCACTAGGACCATTGGCGTACGGATACGTTACTGAATGCCTCTGTTCCATTCTGTACGGTCAGTAAACGAATTTTTGTTTGCGTGGCTCATACTGATTGGATCCACGTACGAAACTATTCCGATTCTGCGAATCTACGAAGACTGTTTGACAGCAAAGTGTGAACGCAACATCCGTACCATCGGAGGAAAATAGTAACTCGTACGAAGTATTGAACAATATATGTACGATTTCGTACATATGAAGCTTAAGGTTTGTAAAAGTTTACGAAAATGTCAGAACGGTTAGTGGATGCCTGGATGGCAAAAGGAGCGTGAAAGAGTATCTTCTGTCAAAGATTTTATCGCGGCATTCTGTGGCCTCGCTTTCCCTGGCGTAAGGCACGTGGCCGATGCGCGTGTAGCCACCTGATCGCGCGTATCGTTACCATTTTCGGCGAGGCGCAATGCTATCCTTTCATATTTTTAGAATGTACCTCCTTGAGGCCACTTGTTAAAAACTGAAAGGGTCGACAGATGGCGAATCCGATTTTATCAAATAGAATATCTGACGGTCAAGGTTCACGCCCATAACCTTGGAGAATCAAATCAGTCATCCAGTAACCTTTTTCATTGACAAAACAAAATATGGTACGGCACTGTACGAAACATTACGGCCTTCATCCTCATTCAAGGAACATCCTCATTTTTCCCTAATGGTTTTAGGGACGACTGCGAAATAAAGGCCATAATTATGGTACGGTCGTCCGATGGAACCGTCAACCATTTACGGTGTACTTTGCTATTAGTGCTTGACTCAGAGTTGACTTAAGAGTACAAGAATGGTCCGTACACTGTCATATTATGTTTATGGTTTTTCCCCTACTTACATCATTATTTTTAGGTGCACACTCGTCCGGATGTTACTCCGACGGGTGCGATTGAAAGGTACGATTCCTTCCAAGGGATGTACGCGATCAAAAGTTGACGCAGGATACTTTACGTTACACATCTCCACTCCACGACTATAAATTAGGGAATTGATCATAGCGGTGGCTATTTTGGTTAAGCGCAATCACTTACGTCACCTTGTCAATGATTGTACATTTAAAGTACACATTGGTACAAGCTACGTACCGTTGACGGTCAATCCGTTGAAGAGCTTTGACTTTCAAAATAATGTAGCGACCGGTTACAATTTTGCCGCGGTTGTCAACGTCGACCATCATAAAAAAAAATAAGCAATTCACACAGCCGGCCAAGGTTTACGGTGAGAAAACTGCGGCAACCACATGTAAATAAAAGTGTTGCGCACAGTCACTATCTCACTTTCCGTGAGCTCCACTACGCGAGCACATGTTGGCCTTGGACTTAGGGTAACCTTCCATCAGGCGAAAAGTGGGGTTGTTTACTGGAGAAAGTACCCTTCCGTACAAGGCCGTACTGCTTTTTTTTTTTTTTACAAAAGATGTTTACTAAAAATTCGTTAAGATCCTCCAAACTTTTTGGCGAAAACTCCCACCGTCCGATTTTGAATTCTCGACGCTAACGCCCCTTCTATCCAGTACGCGAGTCTCCTCCGACTGTCCTCGGGAAAACACTTAGCGCTTATTGGACGCTTGTATTGGTCCACTTGTAAAATCAGAGTCGATCCACGACAGACGTGAAACTATAAACTTACATGTGGCAAATGGCGTGTACCGTCTGACATCATAACCAGCCTGTTCGACGACAAAATCTTCGTTGTAGGACATCCTGTCACGCCTCCTTCATAAATGTGCACAATCAAATTGGTACAGCGATAATGCATTCACGTACAAAATGGTACATTCTTCGACATTTTTGTACAAACTTTAATTTTGCAACGGTTTTCGTGGCCGTTGGTACAGCGACAACCCTAAGAACGTTTAGATTGTACATTAGCGTGACGCTACTAAGATATTTTAATCGGCGTCTATCCGTACACATACGCAGTTGCGATTTTGTCCTTTTCGAAATGATGATTATTCCTGGGCGGCTCAACAGGACCCTACGTGGTACCAATCGCAATCAAACAAGTCAGCAATTTTAGCTTCACTGGCACGACCCGATGGAAGGGTGTTACAAATATTACTGTCGTTAAACGTGACCGTATAATTACTGGGAACGCCTGATAGAAGGTTACCCTTAGCCGCAAAATTGAAATTTAATTGTGAAGCGTCACATTGAACTTACACGCAAATTGAAGACGACGCGAAATGAAACCTCTCAAAACTAAAGTACTAGAAGACTTGTATGGATTAAATAAATCGCACGAAAAAAAAAAAAAACTCTGTACACTATAATAAAAGTATAAAACGGACCCGCATAAAAATATCAATGAGGGTAACGTTCCATCAGACATTTATGTAATCGTACGGCTAACTCTACGGGCCGGGTTAATTGATTCAATGTTCCATCACGAAGAGTTTGTAATCCACGTGTTATACATTGAGTGCCACCACGTGGGTTTTGACCGGATATTCAAAATATTTTAAAAAATTTTACACCGACAAATTTCACTTCAAATCTTCACTTGCGTACCATGTACCTGCGTACCAAATCATAATACGACAGAACTTTTGTACTTTTTACAAACGCCAACCTTTTACGCTAGCTCATTTTTTAAGGTTCTTGTTTTCGAACATGACGAAAATCCTTTGCCGGAAATAGTGTGACGAAAGAGCGTTACCAGAAATAGCGCGAAGGAGGACAGTTTCGAGATTACTTTTTTTATTTTCAGGTGCTTTTGAAAGGTACGTACCATAAGCACATTTTGTGATTTTTCGTTGGTTGTCTTTTTGACACATAGCTTAATTGTCCACCGTGTCACAATTATTTTTTTCTGTATTGCCAACCCCTCCTTGAGGTACGTTGGCAGCTATAGAGAAAAATGAAGTGAACGCCTCGCGGATGGATATCCGACGGTCAGTGTTACCTCCAGGACCTTTGGAGAGTATTGGCAAGATTCTCTGTAATGTTGTTTCTCATATAAAAACAAAATAAGCGGTACGGTTTGGTACGGATAGTCGCTGACTTTTGTAAACTACCCCACTTTTCGACTGATGGAACGTGACCCTGAAACTAAATTAAAAAAATGCGAGTCCTCATGCGCGCGGGCAAAGCAAACCACACTATTTACGATTCATTTATAAATTTCAATTTTAAGGCCAAGGGTGTGGTTACATCCGGAGGTCTCTGTAATTGTACGGACAACAATATTTATGTTAAAAGCCAACATTTGCTCTCATATCGTTGTTACACATAGGGGACACTTGAAATCCGGGTCCGCTAGATCTGCGCTAAAAAACAAAGTAAGGATGAAGTTCCATTAGACGGTCCCAGTAAATGTACAGAGAAGTCTACTGGCAGCGTTTACTGGAAGTCCGCTGCATTGTGTCGGGCTAGTGTCAAACCTTCCTCAATTATGACTGGCGCCACGTAGGTTAGAGTCCAAATTCTAAAAATCTTGAAAAAAATCTACAAACAGAATATCTGTACGAAATTTCTGTACCACCTGAGGTAATTAATGATTCGTACATAAAGTTTTCGGTTAGATTTTGATTTTGAAAATGGAAATCAAAATTTCGAAACAGAATGGCAAAAATACGCGACAAACTTTGAAGGTCGCGGCAAACTTTGAATGTCGTTGGATGTCAGACGGAGCGTGCGAGGATATTTTCACCTGACCTGCATTCAACATGGCAGGAGACACATGGCATGTACGACGTGCACGCTTGTGATCGCTTGTACAACGTAGATATTTTTTTTCCTTTTCACGTGTACCAATGGTTATGAATGGCATTCATCTAGTGGGCGAGGAGAGTTGGGGCCCACTGGATGATGTGCTCGATTGCTTCGCGGATCTCAGAAAGTGAAACTTCCAACGGTCAGGAATTACGCCTACATCATTGGAGCTTCCCGACAGCTCTCCAGTAACGATGTTTCGTCCGACAAAAAAAAATTCTGGTACGGCTCTGTACGGCTCTGTACGAAAACGTACGGCGTTCAGTAACGAACCCCACTTTTCGTCTAATGGAACTTCACCCTAAGCTGACATACCCTGATATTTTAGTAAACTTTTACAAATTTAAAGTTTCGTCCGCCCGTACATATTCTGTTCAATAGTTTTACGTCACTTTTTACCTCCGATGGTACGGATATTGCGTTCACACTTTGCTCTCAAACAGTCTTGTAGATTTGCAGAATCGGAATAGTTTCGTACGTGGACCCAACCGAAATGAGCCACGCAAGCAAAAATTTGTTTCCCGACAGACAGGATGGAACATAGGCAGCCAGTAAAGCATCCGTACGTTTACTGCTAACGCCCATTGGAACATCGGCCCAACTTTTTTCGGCGGCTAAGGAAGTTACGCATTTATTTCACATTCGTATTTTGAGTCGCCAATGGTCCTAGTGGATCCTATTCCTTATTAGCGTGGGTAAGTGATGGTATATGTAGCGGCTTCGTGTTTTTGGTAGGAAAGAAAAAGTGCACGCTTGTCGGTTAACTTTTTGGGGGAAAGGAATCGGAAGGGCTCTCTGTTTTAATAAACCTTCGGCCTTTAAAACCTGCAATCTTCTTGTCGTTTTCTCACTTTTCCAAAACGGCGCACCATTTTGTCTCTTCCTGGACGAACTGCAATCTACAAACATGAAATATGCGAACTTCTTCCTCCTCTTGTCGCTTATCCTTGTCGTATTCGCCGTAGTGCCGGCGACGGGAGAAATTGTAAGTCAAACCCTAAAACTCTGCAAAACTCTGTAAATTAAAAATCCTGAAATTTTGAAAAACTCTGTAAATTCCCCTGAAATTTTGAAACATTAACGGCGTTATTCCGTCGCAAACGCCACAATTTCTTTTTCTTTACACGGAATTATTATAACCGAACAAGACACGAGAATGTCCACGTATTTGCATTTGGACGGTTGTGCCGGTAATGATAAGAGTGTGCACGCATTAACTTCTGGACTGTACTGTAGCGCTTGTCGGAGTACAGACAAACTGTGCATGTTTCAATTTTTGGACTGTTGTGCTGAAAGTTTGAAGGACGCGCGAAATTGCGTACTAATGGAGAATGTACGGATTTCTGGACTGTTTCGGTGGCAGAATCCTAAGCTGGCGTGTGGAAAAATTTGTACCAAACGTATTTACTTATCTTTTAAAACTACTTGTGCTTCAGTTAATGTGAAATACTTTAAAAACAACTACACTATAATGTGTTTGTACGACTCGACTACGTATGCATCGTGCAGAAGTACCTCGACTTTACCTAAGGGCAAAGCAATTTGCTATCCATGAAAAAACGGTTAAACACCGTTTATTTTCATGAGAAATACCGTCGAAGACGAAGAAGGGAATCAAAGAGAGAGACCGAGGAAATTGTGAAATGAAAGAGGCGGTAGTGTTTGTGAAGAAATGTAGGGATTTGGGAATGTTTTTTTTAAGGGTATTAATTTATGCTTTTGTATTGGATTATTGGGAAGTAGTTGTAAGCTTGTAAGCTATTTTGAAGGATTTTTTTTTTTGTAAAAGCTAAATTTTTTGCTACTTGTACAATTATCTTTTGATTACACATTTTTCATTTGATAGACCTCATTTATGGGTTTTTAATAGACAGAGTTTCATAAGTTTTCTGAATATCATATTTTTACGTGGCATTCAAATAATTGTATATGTTTTTTTTTGGGTTCAATGTTTGTAAGAATTATAGATTTATTGGTTCTTGTAATGTCATGAATTAGTTTAAAGGACCTTAATACATCTACATTTTATCTATACCTCAAAAAAATTGGCATTCTCTTCTTTTTTTTACAAAGGTGCCTCAGTTTACCAAGCTTTTCACACATTTTTTGAACCAGATTTAATTGATTTCTGTTGTCTTTTTGGCGAAAACATTATTGTCCAACGCTTGTCATATGAAACGTCTCTGCCATTTTTCGCGCATGCATTACATCAATATAAATGACAAAGTTTTAACACAAAAATTAGTATTTTTTTTTTGAAAAATATAAGCCACCCTTCATTCAGGCTCTTGTTAGTAGTGGAGAATTTACTTTCCGCCGGAAGTACACCTCCCATCGATATTAAGTAAAGGAATTATTAGTGTAATTGCAGAATTAGTAAATAAATCCTTATTTAGAGTGATGTGGCGGATTCTAATCTACCCTTTAAATAGTGTTGGTTAACACTATTATACAATTTCCGGCCAAAATAGTCGCGTTCAAATTATTTTTATCAACTTTCATATTCACATTCACATGCGAGATTGGCGCAACATAGGATTCAAAATAAATTTGGACCACATTGCTGCGATGGAAAGCATATTGAAATCGATGAAATGTGGTGCAAAAAAATTAAGAGCTAGGGGAATCAATATGGAAAGCTTGAAAATTTCAATGTTCTAAAGTTTAGGAAACCAATACTAGAAGCCTGTGTGATGACGGTGGCCAAGCTTCCAATATATAAGTACACCCTCCCTACTTCCCTCCCTCCCTCCTCCCTCCTTCCCTCCACCTCTCCCCCCCTCCCTCCCTCCCTCCCTCCCTTTGTTAGACATTCGGCGAATTGTAAGGCGTATAAAATCCAATTCACATCCTCCCATTTAATAACCTCCCTTCTTAAAACCGCGAAGACTAGAAAAAAGAAAAATAGGCCTTTCAAAGCCCAATGATCGACAGCCGCGGGAAATCTGGCGAACTTTTTGCAACAGTACAGTACAAAATGTAAAGTACAAAACGTAAAGTACAAAATGTAAATTACAAAATGTAAAGTACAAAATGCAAAGTACAAAATTGGAAGGGACGTGACTCTGAAGTAAAAATGAAAGCGCCGTTCCAAATGTTTGGGTGACGCTTCATGATGACGTCATCTTTTCGGTCACCGCTGCATCGTAATTCAAGAAGAACAACAGGTAGAAACATGGAGGAGGGGAAGAGGGGAGGGGGGAGGTGGATGTGGGGGAGGTGGGGAAGAAGGGGGTGTGGAGATGTTTGTGACGGACTTTGTGGGAGGGCGGCTGGAAAACAGGGAAGGAAAAAGGGTTGTGGAGGGAGGGAGGGAGGGAGGGAAGGAAGGAGAGGAGGGAGGAGGTGTTGATTTCCTAGAAATCCGGGATTCGGTATGTCCCATACTAGGGAAAAGTGAGCCGGCCAAGGCTCGAACCTGGGACCTCTGACTTGAGCTGTCAGTGCACTAACCACTGTGCCACCAGCTCGATGTAGAGCCTGGCGGGTCCGTACCTATTTCTTTTAGGCGGATTCGAGTGTGACGTATCACATTCTACCCCGTATTGAACCGGCATTCACGTGCCAATCCAACAGGGGGAGGGAGAGTGGGAGGTGGGAGGAGGGGTAAACTCATCACTTCTCCAGTATCCGAGATTTTCATGTGGTTTCCATTTTTATACATTGGAAGCTTGCCCACCATCATCACAAAGGCTTCTAGTATTGTTTTTTTTACCTTTAGAACATCGAAATTTTTCAGCTTTCAATATTGTTCCCCGAACTTTTATTTTTTTGCTCAACATTTCATCGATACCATCCTGCTTTCCATCGCAACAATGGGGTCCAAATTTTTTGAATCCTATGTTGCGCCAATCTCGAATGTGAATGTTTTTAGAGTGGTACACCTCTCATTGCTACGAAAGTTGATAAAAATAATTTGGACGCGAATATTTTCGGCGGAAAATCATAAAATCGCGTCAACCAACAGTATTTAAGGGAGTACATTACAATTCGCCACGTCACACTAAATCAGGATTGTATGTACTAATTTCGCAATCACATCAATAATTCCTTTACTTTAATATCGATGGGCGGTGTACTTCCGGCGGATAGTAAGCTCCCCATTCCGGGATGACGTATGGCTTCTATTTTTTAAAAACAAAATTCTGATTTTTGTATTCAACTATTTTTTCTTACATTGATGGAATGAATGTGCGAAAAATGGCGGAGAAGTTTTGTGCGATAAGCGTTGGACGATAATGATTTCGCCGAAAAGACAACAGAATTTAATAAAATTTGATTCATAGAATGTGTGAAAAGCTTGACACAATGAGGCACCATTGTAAAAAAAAAATAGAGACTGACAATTTTTTTGAGTTATAGATGAAATTTAGATGTATTAAGGTCCATTAATTATGTATACTTTTCATTTAGCCAAAGTAATTCATGACATTACAAATTCCAATAAATCAATAATTTTTACAAACATTGAACCCAAAAAAAAGCACATATATTTATTTGAATGCCAAGATAAATATTATTTTCAGAAAAATAATCACATTTTTCCCCTTTAACAAATCATAAATTAGGTGTATCGAATGAAAAATGTGTAAGCATGGATTATTGTACCCGTAGCAAAAATTTAAATTCTTACATTTTTTTTCCTTCAAATTCGATTTTAAGATTCGACTACTTCACAATAATCCTATACAAAAGCATAAATTAAAACCCATAAAATGCAAAAACTATTTTTAAATCCCTAAATAACTTCTTCAAAACACCATTGCCTCTTTCTTTTCACAATTTCGTCATTTGTCTCATTGATACTCCTCTTCGACGGTATTTTTCATGAAATTAAACCGAAGTTTCACCGTTTTTTCATGGATAGCAAATGATTTTCCCCTTAGGTAAAGTCGAGGTGGGACTTGTCTTGCATGCTGTGTACGTGGGTCCGTCGTACAAACACATTAGAGTGGCGTCGTTTTTAAAGTATTTTAGCTTAACTGAAGTACAAGGAGTGGCAACGACTAAGGTGGTACGTTTCGTACAAATTTGTCCGCACCTCGGAACCGCCTTAGGATTCTGCCACCAGAACAGTCCAAAAATTAGTACTGTACCTTCTCCATTATTATTTTTTTTCGCAATTTTGCGCGTACTTCAAAATTGTATTTTCAGCACAACAGTTCAAAAATTGAATCATAAACAGTTTCTCTTGTGTTTCAGCGAGCACTACAGTCCAAAAATAAATGATTACACACTCTTATCATTACCAGCACAACCGTCCAAAAGAAAATAGTTGGATAACTTTTCATGTCCTATAAGGATACAATACTTTAGTGTAAAGAAAAACAAATTGTGGCTGAAAGGAAGTCTTTGTCAGTTTCTAGTACGGTACTATACTGTATTCCTTTACAACAAATTGAAATCTAATTCTTTGTCGTATATGTAGCTTTTTAGTGTTGAGAATCGATATCCTCCCTATAACAAAAGCGTAACAGAAATTGCGTCACTTTTTAAGTCCCGACGGCGTAACAGATTCTAATCTGTTTGCAAAGAAATAACGCCGTTTCTGTTTCAAAATTCCAAAGGGGAATTTATTATTTTTAGGGTTTTGAAAAGCTCTAGGGTTTAACTTACAATATATATACAAATATGAAAATATAAAAATATGAAAATATGAAAATTCATTAACGATTTTTGCGATTTTTTCAAACCGTTCAATGCGTTCGTTACGTATAATTCGTCGCGATTGAATCGTTCGCACTAAACGGTGTGAACAACTATGATTTTATCCACAAGTCTTACTCAAACAATCTTAAAATTGTCCTAAAAAAGAGTACGACCTAAAATTGTGTCAATGCGTTCGTTACGTATAATTCGTCGCGATTGAATCGTTCGCACTAAACGGTGTGAACAACTATGATTTTATCCACAAGCCTTACTCAAACAATCTTAAAATTGTCCTAAAAAAGAGTACGACCTAAAATTGTGTCGGTGTGAGGGTTAGGTGGGCAGCCGAATCACACCGAAGCTTTTTTGACTTTTGAGGACTGCAATAATGTACGGATTTCTAGGCACCGACAAATAGGTGTTTTGAAAGAATAGTCTGAACAACTTTCTGAAAAAAAGCTCCAAAGTAAAAGTAAAAGTACAGTACCGTACTGTACTGTAATGTACAGTATTTTTCGGAAACAGTCCAACGGTCACCAAAAAGATGACGTCATAACGAAGAGTCCCGTAAACATGTGGAACGGCTCTTTCATTGTTTTTGTCAGTCACGTCCCTTACGATTTTTCCAAAACCGCGAAAATCGCCACGTATACTTAAATAGACCTTGAAAAGCTCAATGACTGGCACAGCCGCAGAAAATCTGGCGAGCTTTTTGGTGATTACACGTGTGATTTATATTGTGGAGAAAAATAGGACACACTAAAATTGGGCGTGAAATTGCTAAAAAACTTTTTAGCCGTCGGAAAAGAAAAATCGATTCGTCCAATTTAGGAGTTGTTTTAAAGAAATTATGTGACGTAAAAACAACTGGGAAAAAAACGTTATTTCACATGATTTTTTGTACTTTTTTTTCTTTATATTTTTTGAAGACCACGCGGACAATTGACAATGGCTAAAATTAGCGCCGGCGTCTCATGGCCAATGGGAGCCGAGAACATCATGCCAAAAAAATAAATAAATATCGGTGCTTCAAATCCTAATTCTTCAATGAAGTTGAATCTGAAACCTAATTCTACATTATTGTTCTAGCGGTTCGAAATTAGCCACGTCATTCGAAACCGAACTGAAGCAAAACGCACTAAAAAAAAACCCTCCATGAGCTAAAAAGTGCGGTTGTTCATTCGCCGTACGCTTTTGACTTTTTGTCATAGTTGTTCAAAACGATTTCTACGCACGATTCGAACGCTCGTACAATACGTAGACATTGGAGAGGTCGATTTGAAAAAATCCTAAAAAACGATAATGAATTTTCGGTACAAATCCGTACATGTTAAAAAATTGAATTGAACATGTACCGCAGTTTGTACACTTTCCGTTAAATGAGCGGTAAAAAATAAAGGGAATTGCTAATCGCAGAGACGATTTTTGCTGCGCGCAGGTACACCGTGAATCGCTATTAGCGTACATGACGCTAATTGGGGTACCCCTTTTTTTGGGGCAAATTCTCAAATAGAATAAAGTACGCTAAATGTTTTTGCACGTTATTTGAGGTACCCCGCTCAATGCGGTTCATAACTGTAATTTAGTGTCCTTTTAAATAGTGTGGTGTACGGACTGTCAGATCTGTACTATTTCGTACATTTTTAAGTTTAAAAGTACAGAAAATACAATAATATATAATTGCGTAAATATTTTCCGGCATACGCAGATGTCAAAAAACGCGACGGCGTACGATTTGAACAATTTCGTACATCTACATGTTTTAGTGTGGACATTTTACGTGCCGAAATTTTTTACAAAGCAGTTTACAAATTAGAGTACATGATAAATTAGTATCATGGTGTACCCGAAAAAACACAATTTACCGTAAAGTACGCTAATTGTTTCATTACGCTATATTTTTTATTACGCTAATAGCGATTCACAGTGTAGTTGTCAGAAATTATACATTTGAAGTACAGTTTCGTACAATCTACGTACCTTTGATTTTAAATTTGACGGTCAACCCGTCGAACAACTTTGACTGGCGAAATATTGTAACGGCGGTTAAAAAATCTGTCGCGCTTGCGGACGTCGACCTCATAAAAAAAAAAAATTCACACGGTCGGCGCAGGTTTAGTGTAACAAAACTGCGGCAGCCACATATAAATAAAATGGCTGCGCGCATATAGTTCACACACATTTGACTTAGGGCGTTGTTCCATTAGGCGGTCTCTGTAAACGTCAAAAATTCGTTTACTGAAGCGACCGTTCCATTGTGTCGGGTCAGTAACCGACATTTATTTTGCGTGGCGCATGTTGGTTGGTTACACGTAAGCAGCTATTCCGATCGTGCTAATCCATATCGAATCTTTGGCAGCAAGTTGATAACGCAAAATTTGTAGTACTAGGTGTAAAAAAGACGTCGTACGTAATGTACGATGATGTACGAAATGTACGATCATGTAACAGGGAACACAGCTTCTCTAAAATATTCCCATGGCTCTCTCCTAAACGCCTCTCTTTGACCTAAAACCTCCTCAGCAGCGGTGCTAGTCTTCATTCTCCTTCGATTTCTTCAAAATTGAACAGTTGTTGGCCATACTTATCCTCCTTAATGACATGAAGGTAACCAATCCGAGGAAGAGATTATCATTCTAACCATCATGATGTTCCTTGTTCAAAGGAACATCATGGCAAGTTCCCAAACCTTCATAAATTTGGTTGAGGGTTTTGTCTTCCTCTGTCTATCTTTCAGTTTTTGGCTCCGTTTTTTCCTCAGTTTTTTCTTCAGTTTTTTGCTCAGTTTATTGCTCTTTTTATTGCTCAGTTTTTTGTTCGGTTTTTTGCTTAGTTTTTCCCTCAGTTTATTGCTCAGTTTATTTGTCAGTTTTTTGTTCAGTTTTTTGCTCAGTTTTTTGTTCAGTTTTTGTCTCAGTTTTTTGCTCAGTTTTTGGCTCAGTTTTTGGCTCAGTTTTTGGCTCAGTTTTTTGCTCAGTTTTTTGCTCAATTTTTTGCTCAGTTTTTTGCTCAGTATTTTGGCTCAGTTATTTGGTTACGCTTTGGCACCGTCTTCTTCTCAGTTTTTGTCTCAGTTTTTGGCTCAATTTTTTGCTCAGTTTATTGCTCTTTTTATTGCTCAGTTTTTTGTTCGGTTTTTTGCTTAGTTTTTCGCTCAGTTTATTGCTCAGTTTATTTGTCAGTTTTTTGTTCAGTTTTTTGCTCAGTTTTTTGTTCAGTTTTTGTCTCAGTTTTTTGCTCAGTTTTTGGCTCAGTTTTTGGCTCAGTTTTTGGCTCAGTTTTTTGCTCAGTTGTTTGCTCAATTTTTTGCTCAGTTTTTTGCTCAGTATTTTGGCTTATTATTTTGGCTCAGTTATTTGGTTACGCTTTGGCACCGTCTTCTTCTCAGTTTTTGTCTCAGTTTTTGGCTCAGTTTATTGCTCAGTTTATTGTTTAGTTTTTTGCTCAGTTTTATACAATATGTAATATGTACAATGTAAATACTATGTAATATACAAAACATTTTAATGTCATTGTATTATATACTGTAATACAATATAACATTCTAATGTTATATTATATATAATATATATCATTTAATGTATTGTGACATAATAAAATACAATATAAAGATGTGTCACAATAACCTAATGTAGTATAATGTATATTTTATAATATACATTAATTTTGTTATACAATGCATTAATACTTAATAATATAACACAATATAATCATGTACTATTATACAAAGAGAATATAATATAGTATTATATCTATGCCATATTAATGTAGTTTGTTATGTTTGTTCCCTTTTCAGTAGACTTAAATTGTGAGTAGACTTAAATTGTGACTGAAATACCGTGGTTTTTTATAGTTTTCGCGTTTGGTTGAACTTTGAGCCGTACAATGTTTTACTTCCAAAGGGGAATTCTGACCACATTTCATTTGTGTTTGTTGCTCTGTATTTTCTGTCCCTCCAGTGACGAGGAGTGTTGCACTGTTATTTGTCTCTCCATTACTGTATGGGTGCATCGGTGGTCCGATAATCGGTGGAGCTTCACTTCTTTGAAGCACTTTGATATGGGCTTAATTTGTAGGCGTGATTTGTGTTAGGATTGGGCTTTTCTCTTGTTGCTTTGGGTTATATTTGTAGTGTTCAATATGATAGGGAACAACCAGTTTTACATGCATTTCTTGAATCAATAATATTTCCAAGAATAAATTAGTTTGCGATTTTTTAGCATAGGGATATATTTGTTGCAATGTTAGGAATGCTTTCCGGTCTGACACTAAATGTTTAAAGAATACATAGCAAGTAAGATTGTTTTTCTTTTTCCAATACTATCAATGTAGGGCTTTCCTTTTTGTATACATGTACTCGCATTGCGAGTTTGAAATAAAATCAGGATAATCAAATTATGCAAAAAAACCGTACCCTCTCTCACGCTCTCTCTTTCTCTCTTCTAATGTCTTGAATTGAATTTTCTGGGTTAAATGAAAAATTATTTTGGTTAATTTCCAATGTGAATGTTTACTTTTCGAGTGCAAATATTTGCATCATCATCTAATTTTTTATTTCTAATGTTTGAAGTCAAAGTTCTATAGTTCATAATCTACATTGGACATCTTTTCATAAATCAAAATGCATAACGTCAATTTGTTTTATAAATATTTATTTTATTTTTTATTTCTTTCGAAAGACCTCAACACCAATAGCACCACCAGCCGCACAGCAGCAACTGTCTTGCAACTGCACCAGTAGCACTAGCAGCACCAGCAACAGCAGCAGCAGCAGCTGTCTGCCCAACAACAGCAGCTGTCTGAACAGTAGCAGCACCTGACAGGTGCTGCCTGAAAATGAAAATCTAAATTAAATCTACAATGAAAATACATATGTGGTTTGGTTGAATGATGGATTCCATATTCACCTACTTATATAGGCAAATAACCTATTTAAAAAAAACTAATAAATCGGTGGGAAGTGCTACACTCTGCTGTTCAAACCCTAAAAAGTGCTCTAAAATTATGGTTCGAATTTGAACCAGTGGGTAAAATATCAAAAACGGATTATCAAAAAGGAGTGGCAAAATTGTGAACTTTAAAAAAATTTAAAAACAGGTTAGCAAAAAAGCGCGCAAAGTGCGGAAGTAATTGGATCTTGATTATAAACGAGAGAGAAAGGCGGCAATTTAAGAAAATGTGAATTTGAATGGCGGCACGGCAAACAGCGAAACCCTAAAAAAAATTCAAACCAAACATTTGTGAAGGGGGGAGCGTCACAAGAGGATGATGTCGGTGGGTGACATCGCATCCTCCAAGGCATAATATGCGACGTGTACCCACGAGGTCGCGCGTTCGTCGTGGAAATTGGTTCACTTTTCCACGAGGCACGATGCTATTCGTTCAGGCGCTGAAAATTGACCTACTCCGGGTCACTTGTTCCGAACTGAAAGTGTCAGACGATGGCGTATCCGATTCGGCATCCGACGGTCCACGTTTACGCCCATAAACGTGGAGAATAAAATCCGTCATTAATTAAACTTACCTAAATTAGAATAATGAAAAAATTAGAATCATTTACTCTATTTGATGTCATAGAGTCGAAATTTCGAGCGACCGAATTAGAGTAATTTACTCTAATTACGATTCGCGGTGTAGTTGTCAGAAAAATCTACTCGCGAACCGGGACGCTGAACCCGTGAAGTAAGTTCTGTAGAGGTGTTGATTCGTAAATAGTGTGACTTCATTTGGTCGCGCGTGACGACGCGTCATTTTAGTTTCATCGATATTTAAAAGCGGGTACGCTTTTTTTTATTTTGTACTAAGTTTATTTCGTTTCGTGCGAGTTCATACATGTTGTACGTCGTCCTTTAATTTGTGTCAGTGTCCATGTCAAATGTCAGTGTGAACTACCTACGCGCAGCCATTTTATTTATATGTGGCTGCCGCAGTTTTGATACAGAAAACCTGCGCCGACCGTGTGATTTTTTTTTTTTATGACGGTTGACGTTCGCAAGCGCGACAGTTTTTTTAACCGCCGTTACAATATTTCGCCAGTCAAAGTTGTTCGACGGATTGACCGTCTAATTTGAACTTAAAGGTACGTAGCTTGTACAAAACTGTACTTCAAATGTACAATTTCTGACAACTATTTGTGCGCAGCAAAAATCGTCTCTGCGATTAGCAATTCCCAAAATAAAATGTATTCAAATGATTATCACATCTCATGTATGCATCGAAACATCTACATCAACTACACCGTCGATCGTATTTAGCGTGTAGAAATTATTAGAGAAAAGAAAAAATTAGCGTCATTAATTCTAATTCAGTGCCAGGAGATGTGGCAAATTATGGTCCACGTCCTTAAATAGCGTCATTTATTCTATTTAAGGTTCAAGGGTCAAAATTTAGGGGCGCCGAATTAGTGTTCAACATTCTAAATACGATCGACGGTGTTACGGCCAATCCCACCAGCGAACACTACGAGCGTACGTAGGCCCAGGTTCAACTTCTGAGATATGCTCGTTTTTGTCAGAATAAAATTGTCCGTGGTTCACAGACAGGCAGCCATGGCCTTCTCTCTCTACCTCTTCAATCCCACTGTTTGGAGCCTTCACGTGGTCTCACTCCTCTCCTCGAACTCTAGGCATGGCTGCTTTTTTGGAGGTCCGTGACTTCTTCGTCAACGGCTTCAACGGCAGTTTACTAACTACTGGCGTGGCGTCGGTAATGGCGTCTTCCTTGAATTTTCGCTTTCAACTGTTGAAGTATTTATGGCGGCTTTATTCGAAAATTTGAAGAAGACGCCTGTACACATTTTGAACTTACGGCGCTCAAATAGTGTGACGCCGCAACGTCTCTTTTTGGAAATGTCCGTAGACGTGACGATATTTTCCCGTACATTCCGTGTACATCCTGTTCAGTTTAAGTACGGCAACGTGAATCGAATCTTTTCGTCAACCACCGTACAGTTTCGTAAAAATTCGAACAGTTACCGTAATTTGTCTATAGGTTGCCGTAAAATTCCAGTTTCAGTTTACAGTAGACGTTTTTTTGCTATTTTTTGAAAAGTCACGTACAATGCGTAGAAACTGGAAAAAAGGAAAAAATAGCGCGTATTGAACAACTAGGTGTATTTGATATAATACGTACGTACTAATTCTATTAATTTAGTACGTTCGTACAAGTCCTCCTTTTGACTCGCTCGTACAAATCATACATTCAAATTCTAAGCTTGAAGAATCTTTGATGACTTTCAAGACCTTGAATAAAAGCCTACGTGGCACTATCCAAAAGAAAGCGCGTAGGCGGGAGGTTTTGTCGTTTAGTGGAACGACCTGATAGTAAAATTGGTCAAAATAGTCAAAACTGGTCAAACTGGTCAAAACTGTCTCTTCCGTGTTTTTTTTCATGTGACCAAAAAGATTTTATGACCGGCAACAAAACGCTAAGAAAGTTCTCAACTCTAGTAAAGATTCACGGTCAACTGTACTGCGCAGTACCATGTGAATAATTATTAGCGTGAAAAACACTAATTAAGTGACTGCTGCTTTTGTCTCCTAACCACAAAATAGCGGTAGCAATACTAATGATTTTTTCTCAAGGCTACAGTACGGTACTATACATTACTTATTTTAACGTTCAAAAATCCGCCACGTCACTCAAACATAAACTAGAATGGATAGCACCAATATAATCTTTAAACTAATAACAAGCACAGTACAGTACACCGCGAATCGTAATTAGAGTAATGAAAAAATTAGAGTAAAAAAACCAAAAAAAACAATTAGAGTAATTGACGCTAATTTATGTGATAGAGCTTTTTCAACTATGAAGTTTACTCTAATTTATTTAGTTATTCTATATTGGGTTATGTCGGCGATAATTATGTGCGCGATAATTATGAACACTAAATTACGTGGACGTACAAAATGTGTCAGTCCGGTATAATATTGACGTCATTATGACGCTAATAATATTTGTCGCATTGAATGTCAGTTAATGTTCACACTGACGACGATGCTGTCGACGGACGAGAGTTATGCGAACGGCTTTTTTTCGATGTGATTGATATTTTTGTTTAGTGCGATTTCACGTGCGAGCGCGATTCCATTAAATCACTATTTGTACCTTTTTACTTATAAAAGTACAATTTTGCACGGTCAGACGTCGTCCGTACTCCACACTATTTAAAAACAACCTATATTAGAATTTTTTACGCTAATTAAACCTCACCTAAATTAGAATAATGAAAAAATTAGAATCGATTACTCTATTTGATGTGATAGAGTCGAAATTTCGAGCGACCGAATAGAGTAATTTACTCTAATTACGATTCGCGGTGTACTGTACAGTACACCCGTGTATCGCTATTAGTATATATAATTTTTACGCTACTTAAAACATCTTTATCCGTACACACGTGTCCTATTTTCAATATGAGACCGCCAATCGAAAGCTGAGAATCTTGCCTTTCAATCGCAGCCATCGGATCTGCAATCCGACATATGTGTACGGAGAAAGACATTTTAAGTGGCGAAAAAAATATTAACACATAGCGATACACGGTGTACCTTACCTGTACTGTACTGTAGTTTCCTTATATTTTTACAATACCTGAATTCACGGTCATACACTGTATCTTAGTCAACGCGGAAAGCGCCGCTCCAATTTTTTTGTCGCCTTCCGTGACGGCGACACCACGTAAGTCACACCAATTTTCACTTCCTTATTTTGCGAAAATTTATAAAAGACCTGCCGTCCTCAAATCATAACCAGTCTCTAAGCGAATTACCTACTTCTCCTCTGCGCCTTAACTCGCATTATAAGGACACGTGGCAACATGAAATCTCACAATCTCTTCCTCCTCTTAACACTTGTCCTCCTCCTATTAGCCTCCCTGCCAGCCAACAAGGCAGAAATTGTAAGTAAAATCTTAATTTTTTTTCAAAACCCTAAAAACTCGCCCTAAAGACCTAAAACATTCAGAAGGCTGTTCCTTTCAGTTACAGTTTTCTTGTTTTTTTTTTTTTTTACAATAAAAGTATTTTACTACACGCGAGGTTTTGTGATGCTTGTAATGATTGTTTTCTGGAATTTCTCGCTAGAAGTATAGTTTTATATGGCGCGCGGAAAAATAATAATTGTAAGCATTGTTTTGTCTAATAATGTTAAGTATTGATTTTTGATCTATATAAAAAAAAAAAAACGCTTTTTTTTCCTCTTTTTTTTTTTTTTTTGTTTTTTGTTTTTTTTGTTGCAGAAACCTACGGTGGTTATCTCTTGTGGACGAAAGTGTGCGAAAAAAGTTACCGTGCCTAAAAAGACGCTTTGTTCTCTAATAAAGTACACGTATTTTAAAAATAACAGCACGTTATTTTGTCTTTACGATTCGATTACATACCAATATTGCCAAAGTATGAGTGTTTTGTCGGTGGCGCGGGTAATTTGTATCCCATGAAAAATATGTGCCAATTTTAAAAGTAATTAATGTGCCAATTTTAAAAAAATGTAAAAATAGTGAAAATTGAAATAGGAAAATCAAGGAGAGGAAAATTGTGAAACAAATAGAAAAAGTTTTGAAAGAAATTAGGCAATGGAGATTGCTAGACAATTTTGGGAGAGAGATGGTTTAGAGGTTAGTGTATGCATTTTGTCGTTTTGTATTGGATTTTTGTCAAAGTAGCTGTAAGCTAATTTGAAGGAATTTTTAGAGGAATGTTCCTAGGGATTCCTTTGAGGAAGTTTTTTAGGGTTTTTTTTTTTTAGAGTTTTTTAGGATTTAATAGTTTGTTGGTGGTACAATTATACCGCTGCAACTATAAACTATAGACATTTTTCCATAGATATACATAACATAAAGTTTGTGAATGGATCGCGTTTTAATAAGTGATTTGTAGTAATGTTTACTCAGTTTGTAAATGTATGCGCTGCTATTTTAGTTGCGATTCATGTGTCTTTGAAAATTTGTTAATTTGCAAGTAATTTTAATGCTATTTATGAGATGGGAGGGATGAAATTGTATGGATGAACTTTGCATGGAAATTAGCACTAGGAGAGGGGGAGAGGGAGAGAGGGGGAGAGGGAGAGAGGGAGAGAGGGAGAGAGGTAGCCCGGATTTTAAATATATGTTTGACCTATGAATTTTCGTCCGAATGAAACTTTATTTTTTTTCAATTATAGATGTAGGTGCTCTATATATGTTATGTTTTTTTCTTTCATTATTTTTCATTTTAGGATTCGTTATTATGAGTCCACAAGTTCGGGGATCGACATACTAAGAATCCATAAGCTTATGATTTAGTACTACAAATATACAAGCCAATGAGTTTAGATCCACAAGGTTGAAAGCTAAGAATCTACAAGCTTATGATTCAAATCTCAGAATCCACAAGCATAGGATCCAATAGGCGATATCCACAAGAATATGATCAATCACAAAGAATTTACAAGAATAGTTCTCAATATGAAGAATTCACAAGCTTATGATTCAATACTAAAGAATCCAGAAGCATAGGATTCGATACTATTCCAAACGAGCGTATAATACAATAGTAGGATTCCACGATCTTAGTTTTCAATTTCGTAAGAACCTACAAGCTTAGGATGCAATGCTAAAAATCACTAGCTTCGAACTTTATTCTTAGAATCGACAAGTATAGGATTCAATACTACAATGCTAAGATTTACAAGCGTAGGAATCAATACTAGGAATCCTTAAGTTTAGGATGAAAATGCTTAGAATCAACAAGCTTAGGATTCTATACTAAGAATCTACAAACGTAAGATTCAGTATACTAAGAGTCTACAATCTTAGGATTCTATCCTACCAATCTTTAGTTTAGGATCAAAACTTAAGATTCTACTAGCTTAGGATTTGATATGCCAAGAATCCTTAAGCTGTAGATTCAATACTGCTTGGGATTAGGACCCAATACCAAGAATCTACACGTCTAGGATTGAATAATAAAGGGACTTTCCATGGACAAGATTTTGTCACACAACACTAGAATTTGGCCATCCACTAGATTCGCACGTGCGACAGGTCAATGTTGCAATAACCTTCAAAATTGGATCCAGGGAAAATCAAATGTTGGAGCCTTTTCATTGGTTGCATGGCGCATGCTGACCTATCGGAATAAATTGCCTCATATAAGACAAAACTTTGTCTCTGTCCCAACTGAATGAAAGCGGAAAGAGGTAGCTAATCAAAACTTGCCACGTGCTCACAAAAATCTTTAGGAGCTCAGACGACAAAATTGACATCTCTAATTAGACAAAATTACCCATCTATCGTCTACAAAAAAAAATAAACGGTCCAGGAAAACAATTTTCACAGGCAAAGGCTATTCTGTACACCGACATCGTCCGTACACTTTTGTCGACAAAGAGCACAGATAGAGTCGTCAGGCCAAATAATTTGCCACAAAAATGGAAAAAAAAAAAAAAAATGTGGAAATTATCTCATGTGCTTTCGTCGCCTGATTGGCCCACGTGTGAACCTCTGTCCAAAACTGGAATCAAAGTCCTTGGAGAAAAATGTTTTGCCCTAAATATTCAAATATTAAAATTCACATATTCAAATTTAAATATAAAATATTTCATAAAAGTGGATCTGGAAACTCGCCATTTTCGCCCTAAGAATCCGCAATCTTATGATTCAACAATAAGAGTCTACAAGCTAAGAATTGAATTCTAAGAATCTACAATTTTAGGATTAAAAACCAAAAATCTCTAGCTTAGGATTCAATACTAAGTATCCACAAACTTAGGATTCAATACAAGGAATTTACAAGCTGAGGATTTAATACTCTAAGAATCTACAAGCTTATGATTTAATAATATGATTTAATAAAAAAGAGATAAAATTTTTAAGTTCATAGATCCATTTTTTTTTGTTTTTTTTGAGGGGATCAATAAGGAGTTTAGGATCATCAAAGGATCATTTTTATTTTTATTTTTTTTGTCAAAAAGAATTAATAATAACAAGAAAAAGATTCAGTCAAATGAAAAAAAAAAAATGATTGATAAAAGAAAGAAAAGCAAAAAAGATAAAAGCACCACAAAAATGGACTTTGTGCAATTATATTCACAAAAACACAAGAGTAGCAAAAAAAAATCAAAACTGAAAAAAAATACAAAATGAAACAAATTTAACCAGTTTTGATAAAGGTAAAAATACAAAAAAAATAAAAAAAAAATAACAACAAATAGTTGTTGGAAAAAAGTACACCTTTACAAAGAAAGAAAAAAAAAATCTTAATTTTCCTATCAAGTTATGAAAAGAAAAAAGTCTCTAAACTAGAAAAGGGCATAAATGCACCAATTTTTTGGGCAAAAACAAAAAACATGTCCTTAAATTTTCATTTTTTTTCTTTCCCTTTTTCTCAATTTTATAAGTCTGGTTTTTGGGTAAAAAGTGGGTTCGTCACAAAAATATTTCGGTTATTTTTTTTGTAATTTTTTGGGTAAGCTTTTGAAGAATTCATCTTTTTAACTTTTGAAGGAACCGATTTGATTTTTTTTCCCTGCCCACCCTCAAAAAAAAGAAAAAAAAATATTACAGTTGGTTTCTTAAATTCTATTTGTTTGTGAAAAGACAAACGAAAAAAAAATTGCCATAAAGAAAACCCAAAAAAAAAAGAGGAACTTTCTTTTTCGGAGAAAAACACATTAAAAAATATATATATAATAATATTAATAAAAGAAAAAATATATAAAAAAAAGGTAAAAAAAAATGGTAAAAAAAGGAAGAAACCAATACAAAACAAAACAAAAAAGAAATGAACGAATATTAAAATAGAACCAAAAAAAAAAAAAGACACAAACCTGAATTTTCTCCTTTTTACTGCGGGACATTTTTTTTTCCGAAATGAAATCCGCACGAAAAATAGGATTTTCGTAAATAAATTCGACTTCCGATTTTTTCCCTTTTTCCGAAAATTCCAATCTCCTTTTATTTCCATTTTCTTCTCTCATTCTTAATCCATTTAACTCAATTTCATCCCTTTTTTTAGAATTGATCTCATCCCTTTTTTTAAATTCATTTTCATTCCTTTTCTTAAATTCGAATTCATCTTTATTCTTAAATTCGAATACGACTTTCTTTTTAGATTTGGTTTCATCATTATTTTTAAATTCAATTTTCCCTTCTTTCATTTCCGAAACAATGTCGGCGACTGAAAGAAGAACCCCATTTTTTTTTACGGAAGAAAAATTCGATATTTTTTCAAGGGGTATATTTTGCTCCAATTTTATCGTCTCCGGAAATTTGGGGATATCCTGTGAGAGGGAGAGGGAGAGAGAGAGGGAGAGGGAGGAAGAGGAGAAAGAGAGAGAGAGAAAGAGAAAGAAAGGGGAAAAAGCAGAGAGAAAAAAACAATTAAAATAGCTTACAGTATGTGATGGACGTTTCTTTTAATATTCAAATTTTAAATCCTTCCTTCCTTTTGGACGCTCTTCCTTTCCCTCCTTCCCCTCTCTTCCTCCCTCTCCTCTTCTCTTTCCTCCTTTTCTTCTCCTCACATTCCCAGAACTCCCTCCACCATATATATATATTATGTTATTTTGTGTTTTTTTGTTTTTTAACAAACCTTTTTCCCTGTCGGTTCTTCGCGGAAATCGCCGTTTGTCGGTGTTTCCGATTCTTCCGTTTCTTTTTTCTTTCCCAAGTTCTCAATTCTTTCTGAAATGTTTTGTAATATTTCCTTCTCATTCTTTTCTACAATATTTTGAAAAGTAAGACATAGAGGAAGGGAGAGGGAGAGGAAAGGGGAGAGGCAAAAACAGGTGGGACGAGAAAGAGAGAGTGAGACAGAGAGGGAGAGATAGAAAAAAATTAATAAACATAATCAACGGAAACTAACATCAGAAATTTGGACATAAAAAATATGGACATTGAAGATTTGGACATCGGAAATCTGGATATCAGAAACACAAACTTTGGAAATTCGCACATAAAATTTTGAGCATAAAAGATCCGGACATCAAAAATTGGAAATTAGAAATTCAAAGATCAAAAATTTGGACAACCAAACAAGAACATTAAAACTTTTGACATAAGACATTTGGACATCGGAAAATCATAAATCCGAACTTAAAAATTTTGGAAATACAGACATCAGAAGTTCGACCATCAGAAATCCGGAACTCAAAAATTCGGACATCAGAAGTTGGAAGATCTTAAATCCAAGCATCAAAATTTTGACATTAGAAATTCGGATAGTAAAAAACTCGACAAATCGGAAATTTGGACAAAAGAATTTTGAACATCATACATTAAAACATTCAGAAATTTCAGTATCATAAATTTGAACATCAGAAATTGGAACATCCGGAAGTCGGACATCAGAAATTCGGACATCGAAAATTTGACTCGGGATATTTGAACATCGGAAATTGTGACATCAGATTTTCGGACATAAGAATTTCGGACACAAAAAAGTTGAACACAAAAAAATCGGATATAGGAAATTCGATCATCATAAATTCGGACATTAGGAACGTTGCCATTGGATATTGGAGAACCAACATGTGACATCTACACCGCTCATCGTTATTAGTGTAAATAACACTAATTCGGTCGCGACTTTTTTTTATAAAAAATCACAAAAATGAGTTAATAACATTATTTAAGGACATGGACTTCAATTTACCAAGTCTCCTTACACTAAATTAGCATTGTTAATTCTAATTTCGCATTAACACTAACAAATCTTTAACGCTAATAACGATGAGCGGTGTAGGTACACGACAACCCAAGCTAACCAAAGCCTTACGCATTACCAAAGTATTGCCGTTGTTATCTAAACATACATACATTTGTAAACGCGAACCGAAACTACACAATGTTGTTGCATCTCAAAATCGTACGTGAAAGTACATCGTGAATCGCTATTATTGTTAATGTTTGTTTTGCCACTAAAAACGTCTTTTCTCCGTACACATATTGCGGATGGTGGATCTGACGGTTACGGTCGAAAGGTAAGATTCTCATCTTTCAATTGGCGGTCCTAAATTGAGAACCGGACTAATGTGTACGGAGAAAAGATGTTTTCAGTGGCGGAAAAGTTATTAAAACTAATAGCGATACGCGGTGTAAGGACATGAATCAACCCGATTTCGCGCCCACCCGATTCCATGAGAAAATACTGGACAGAGGTCGCAAACAGTCAACCGAAACCGTGACCGACCGTTAACCGACCGCCCGCTCCGGATCCGGAATGGATTCGGTTGCCAAATATTGGGGGTCGGGCGGTTACGGTCGGTTGACTCACCAAGAAAAAAAAAACGGTCAGTTAAGGTCAATCAAACAAAAAACCAAAAAAAAAGAAAAATTTGTACTTTTTTTTCCAACATTATTGTTCTTTGTACTTTTGGTATCGTGGAAGTACGTGGCATCATGATTAGCGTCGCAAATTTAACACGGTACTAACACTATTCATTTCGCGAATCTTACAAAAAGATAATCCAACATTCATGTACTTTGTACTCTTTGGTATCGTGGAATTACGTGAAATCATGATTAGCGTCGCAAATCTGACACGATACTGTAGTAAGCTTTTTATTTGGCAAATCAAAGGGAACGCGACAAAGCGTCGCAAATCTGACACGGTAGTACACTATTTTTTTTCGCAAATCTTAGGGAACGCGACAAAGCGTCGCAAATCTAACACAGTAGTACACTATTCATTTCGCAAATCTTAGGGAATGCGACAAATTGTAATTATTGGCTTATTCCGTTGTACATTGATTAATTTTGTACTTTTACGGTTACGGGCGGGCACGGTTAGTCGCGAAAAATTAAAATTTGGTTATTTTTTTTTTCGTAAACGACGGTCGATTTACGTTTAACAATTTTGGAGCTTGACAAAACTCGGTCGGGCGTCGGTTACTCAGATTTTGAAAAAAAAAAACGGTCAGTTTCGGGTATGATTTTTTTTGACTTTTGCGACCTCTGATACTGGAATAGTGCAACCCATTTGACACGGCGCCCAAAATATGCGCCGACAAAGTACCACACGTCATAAGAAAGAACCACTACGAACCACCACAAACCACAACACCGCGAATCGTTATTACCGTCAAGGTTTTTTTTCGCCACTCAATACATCCTTTCTCCGTACAACATTGTCATATTGTAGATCTGACGGTTGCGATTGAAATGTAACATTATCAGCTTTCGATTGGCGGTCTCAAATTGAAAATCCCGCAAGTGTGTACGGAGAAAAGATGTTTTAAGTGGCAAAAAAAACCTTTACGCTCATAACGATTCGCGGGTATACAACTCAACCCGTACAGTAGTCTATGCAAAATTTACACCCGAAAAAATACAGAATTGGACGTGAATTACAATGAAACGAAGTGCGCGACATGACGCACTACCAAATTGACATTACCATAGACAATGGCGTACACATTGCACTACCTAACATGGAGTTGGAGGGTGGGTAAAAAAGATGAAGAGTAAAGACGACGGTGGTTAAAGGGACAGGAAGAGAGGGAGACCACGGGACAAGGAATGAAAGGGGAGGAGAGTCAAAGCAAAAAGGTATAGGTAGAATGGGGGAGAGGGATAGGGGAAGGGGGGGGAACAATGTGAAGTCGGAGACCAAGCGGGGATGGAAAAAAGTGCGAGGAGAGAGGTAGAGATAGAAAGTGGAAGGGTTCTTATCGAGGCAATGCCGTCATCATGACGTCAATATAACGCAAACATGACGTCAGCGTGTCAAGAGCACGAAAATCCGATCGAAGAAGTGAAGCTCGTAAACTAAAAGAATTTTCAGTGCAAAATCCAATGGTAAGGAGGCATGCATATTCA
>JBBHKE010001935.1:163863-206098 GCA_037447655.1 Zygnema cylindricum
GTGATGCGCCAAACAATTTTGCATCAATGTACTATTACCGGATATAATTTAGTAATAAACATGAAAAAATGAATATTTTCATGTTAAAACGTGCCAGCCTGCAGCAGGCATAAGGTGTGATAAATTTTGCTTATATATAATCTTAATTTTCGCGATTAATTTGGAATGGAATTTAACGTAATACTTTTTTAATCTTAGTAAATGAGATAAACTACACTATCTCAGCTTTTAAAGCTCGCTGGCTTAATCTCATTAAATGAGATTAATGCTAAGCGCCACATCAGAGGAGTGCCTCCTCTAGTTGGTTAGTAGCCTGCACATTTTACAAATACGCACCTTTCAAGTGCATGTCACGGCACATTATTCAACAAACTTTTTGTGGTGGTTTTTCGTCGGACCATATTCTCGACTGTCCAAAGGCGCGAGGAAAATGTCCAAAGCCGCGCGGCTCGTACGTGAACTTTCCACGCATAAACATTTTACACGTCCGATGATTGGTTGATCTCCTCCGTGAGGAGACTACACCGCGAATCGTAATTAGAGTAAATTACTCTAATTCGGTCGCTCGAAATTTTCGACTCTATCACATCAAATAGAGTAAATGATTCTAATTTTTTCATAATGCAATTTAAGGTAAGGTTTAATTAGCGCTTTTAATTCTAATATATATTCGTTTTAAATAGTGTGGAATACGGACGACGTCCGACCGTGCAAAATTGTACTTTTATAAGTAAAAAAGTACAAATAATGATTTAATATAGGCCATTATCATGTAACTACGTTTTAACAAACCGCGTAGTGCAAATGTCATAGTGACGATAAACTGTACGTTTTGTGAGATTCTGTACGAATACCTTATTTACAGTAGAAGATTTAGCTTGCCAAATTAGAGTACACCGCATAAATTAGAGTAAATTCCTTTTTGAAACAGTTCTATCACATAAATTAGAGTAAATTACTCTAATTATTATTTTTTCTTTTTTTACTCTTTTTTCATTACTCTAATTAAGATGCGCGGTGTAGCTAATCATTAGACGAAGTGACCGCTTGCTTCGACAACACATAATCGGACAGTCAACCTTGTCGCCCAAAAGTTTGGAGAATCTTGACGAATCTACAGTAATCATGTTAAAAACACAAAAAAGTACGAACCTATACGGAAATGAGCTGGATCTGTACAGAAATGACTTTTTCCAATAATGAACCCACTTTTTCGCGTGATGGAGGTACACCCTAATTTAAAAGCCAACACGTGCTCTCAAAGTGTCGCTCGCGTAAAGTCAGAAAGTGACTGTCTGCAACACTTTTATTATGTGGTTGCCACAACTCTTTTATTTACATGGTTTGCAGCAGCTGTGTTACCTTAAACCTTCGACAGCCGTGTGAATTGTTGATTCAAGCGCGACAAAAGTTTAACCGGTTGTTACGACATTTTGAAAGTCCAAGCACTGGAATTGAGTGACCGTCAAATTTAAAGTCAGAGGTACTTAAATTGTACCAACGTGTGCTTAAAATGTACAATCTTTGACAAAGTGAAGTAAGTGATTGTGCGCAACCAAAATACTACTGTACCTACAAATGCTATTGTACCTAGTATACATAATATTACGAGTTGGTACAAATCACAAAACTAGCCTTGACGTCACCCTAATTTAATTCCCTAGTCAAATTTTTAGTGTTGAGTATCGGTAAAAAAATTTGTAGCAATAACACTGATACCGATAGTTATCGGTTATCGAACGGTCAAAGGTCCCGATATATTGGTGGGGTCATAACGGTCAACCGAAGCCGTGACCGACCGTTAACTCGACCGCCGCGCACCGGATCGGAACGGATTCGGTTTAATTTTAAGGGGTCGGGCGGTTACGGTCGGTTGACTCACCAAGAAAAAAAATCGGTCAGTTACGGTCGGTCAAACAAAAAACCAAAAAAAAAGAAAAATTTGTACTTTTTTTTTCCAACATTATTGTTCTTTGTACTTTTGGTATCGTGGAAGTACGTGACATCATTATTAGCGTCGCAAATCTGACACGGTACTCTAGGAAGCTATTTATTTCACAACTTTTCACAAGTCAAAGGAAACGCGACAAAGCGTCGCAAATCTGACACGGTACTGTAGTAATTCATTTCTAAAATCTTAGGGAACGCGACAAAGCGTCTCAAATCTGACACGGTAGTACAGTATTCATTTCGCAAATCTTAGGGAATGCGACAAATTGTAATTATTGGCTTATTCAACCGTACATTGATTAATTTTGTACTTTTTCGGTTACGGGCGGGCACGGTTAGTCGCGAAAAATCAAGATTCGGTTAATTTTTTTTTTCTTAAACGACGGTCGGTTCACGGTTAACAATTTTGGAGCGTGACAAAACTCGGTCGGGCGTCGGTTACTCAGATTTTGAAAAAAAAAAACGGTTCGCGATAACACCGATACCGATAGTTATCGGTTATCGAACGGTCAGAGATCCCGATATATCGTTCCGAGACCAACAAATTCTATATCGGCGATATCTTTAAGAAAATACAGTATGCATACAATAGTACTTTATAACATACTGTATTATATTATTGACTTTATATAGCGTGGCATGCCAGGAATAAGAATCTGTTCCGTATCTGTTTAACTGAAATTTATTACGGACAGCGCAGCACATAAACGTTGACAAATTTAAAACAATACTTTATAGTTCTAAAACTATATTACCGAAGCGAAAATATTAAATTACGTTGTAAATTTGTAAATCAAACTTTTTCGAAAAAGAGACGAACAGACGAACAGAGCAGACGAACACATCTGTCAGACTGCCGCCATTTACTGCCACCATGGAAGTGATATGAGGGCGTAACTAACCTTGCAAAAAAAAAATAACAGTCAAAAGGACATTCTGGACAGGTATGGGAGCGTGGAACCCAAGTAAAACCCCCTTAAATTATAAATAATCAAGGAAATATCGCGATTTTTTACCGAAATCGGGGGGATGGGGGTCCGCGAAGCGTCCGGGGAATAACACGTACAGTTGAGTGTACTGGCCGTACATTTATCTGTACGGTCCGTACAGTTATCGGCATCGGTGTTATCTCCGATAAACAACCGATATTATCGGTTAATTATCAGCGATAACACCAATAGCGATATATCGTACCAATACATCGATTATCGGCAACCCGAAAAATGGCCCATATCGGTTATCGGCAAATCCTTACCGATACACAACACTACTAAAAACACCTAAACCCTCAAATCATCAAAACAAAAGAAACCTAAAAAATCCTTAAGATAATAAAAAACAATAAATAAATTAAAAGTCATAAAAACCATAAAATCCTAATAGCCTTAAAAAACCTAAAATCGTAAAAATGTTGAAAACTCTAAAAAAATTGAAAACGATAAAAGCCTTTGAAACTCATAAAACCAACAAACCAAAAATCGTCAAAACATTGAAAACATTAACAACCCTTTAAACCCTACAAACCTTTCATTCCCTTCAAACCATTCAAACCCAAAGGCACTTAAGACCACTGAGAATTTAGATACATGAGAAGACCTACCAAATCTAAAACCCTAAGACCCTAAAACCCCAAATCCCAAGAATCAAAAGACACTTAAAATGTTAAAACTCTAAAAACCTTAAAGAAAACTGAAAACATTAAAGCCCGAAAACCTTTAAAACCATAAAAACTCTAACAAATCGGGTTAGTTCGTATTATAGGTAAGGTATAAACTATGGGTCTATGAGCTTGCCAACTTGTTCGCATATGGCAAAAGCAATGCAGGATTTTCTAGACTCTAAGAGCCTAACATGTTTTGTACTTATTTTTGGGAAAATAGTGGGATATGATTGAACACTGAAGTTCGGTAACAACGCCACAGAAAAAACATGTCGAATGAGACTCTCTAATTTAAGGTACCAGGCTTCGTGTAATGTTATTGTCTTGGCGAATGATGTAAAATATGACGCATTCATCAATTTGTTATCTTTACAGTATTTATTTCTTTAAATCTGTCAGATTGGGATCTTCTCCATGATCATTGAGTTTAGAATACTTGGAAGAAAAACCCTAAAAATTCTAGAAACCCGAAAACCTTCTAACCATAAAAATATCAAAAACCCTAAAATCTATAGTTGAAAAATCCTAAAATCTTAAAGCCTACCCTCGAACCCTTAAATCACTAAAAAACCTAAAAATTGGAAATGTCTTTTAAACCTAAAATCAATAAAATCAATAAAATCCTCAAAATACCAATACCCCTAAGAACCTGATGAACCCTAAAACCCCTTCAAAAACTGGGAGCCCCTAAATGCTTTAAATACGTTAAAACATTAAAAACAATAGAACCCTAAAACACCTGTAATCCTAAACTCTAAAAAAACTACAAACAATTAAACCCTATAAATTCTAAAACCATCCAAAGTCTAAGAACAATAGGAATCCCAAAGTTATCTTTGAGAGTTTGCAAGTTTCCGCTTGTGTATTTATGTGAGTGTAATGTGCACTCCGGTTTGCGTGAGATCGATCCTATCAGTCTCACTAACACCCAAGCGTAAGGGCATTAAAGCAGAAATTGCATAGATTTTATGAATCAAAAAATAATGTGCAAATAAAGTATGCAATTCAGAATTTAGTGTGCATAATAAATTATACAATTCAGAATTTAGTGTGCAGAATAAAGTATGCAACTCAGAATTTAGTGTGCAGAATAATGCAATTCAGAATATAATGTGCAAATAAAGTATGCAATTCAGAAAATAGTGTGCACAATGAAGTATGCAATTCATAATTTAGTGTGCACAATAATTCAATGTGGACCATCAGAGCAGAGGTTTCACTCATTGCCATTTACTCACACTTTATACACGCGACCGGAATCATCGCAGACGAAATATCCTCCATCGCATTTGATCTCCGGAAAGTTCTCCTTAGGTGCGACGGCCGCCTTCACCGCCTCCAGAGCCGACTCTGTAACAGCAATGATCGAAAGAGAGGCGTCAGACGAGCGAATTAGAGATACGTTTCGCACGTGCGACTGCAAAAATGAAGGGAAAAGGAAGGTCAGAGGAGGTAAAACGTACTGTCTGGCTCCGGCATGTCTCCGATGTAATCTCCCATTACGAGTGTCACGTGACACGCTATCATTAGAACTGTCGCTATGACAATGGTGACCGCCATGGCCACGAACTAGCCACGTCACACTAACAGGGTTTTTTTAAACCACAAGCCAGAAAAATCCAGCACTGAAACACTTCTGTAAGGCAGTTGTATTAAAATATACGCGAATGTACAAGATAATCCCTAGCAATCCCCCTAAAATAACCGAAAAAGTAAGTAAACATACGGACACTGTACGTCGTAAATGTACGAAATATGTACGGGTACAAATCTGGTACGATTTTTATTAGCAATTCATTATTGTTACATGCGCCTTGTACGTCGTATTCGTGAGTTTGATGCGTGAGTAATATGCGGATTGAACACCTATGGTCCTTCTATGGTCCAACGTGGTTCTTCACCGTTGATGTCCAATTCGTACGGATTTCAACTTTTTTACGAAAACTACGTAATATTCGTCTTTTTCATACTTTTCGTAAAATTCGTGTAAATTTCGCTGTACGGCCATGTACAAAAACGTACGGAAAGCGTAATCTTAGAAAATCCTTAAAAATCTTAAAAAGTACGGAAATCTAACAGAAATGTCCGAAATTGTATGAAAATGTGCCCTAACAAACCTAACAGTACGGAATATCTACGCAAGCCGTACTGAAATGAAAAGGAGCGTACGGCAATGTACCTTGGAAACCCTAAAAATCCCCTAAATTACCCTAAAATGTACGAACATAGACAAACACTGTACGTCTGTGTAAAATTAATGTACGGGTACAAAGCAGGGTACGCATTTTATTAACTTTTCAAAAGCGTTTGATGCGTACCTTACGTAGTATTCGTTAGTTTATACCGTGCGTAATATGCGCACGGGACATCTATGTTCTTCACTTCAACACATGGGCACGCACCATTTCCAAGATGACGCAAAATGTACTTTGGTTCTTGCCCATTTTTCGTACGGCGTAAGATTTTCTCGTGCCCATTTTCTGTGAAAACGACGGAAAAAAACCCTTACATGAACACATGGGCACGCACCCTTATTCGGAAAAAAACCCTTAGGGCGTGTGTCCATGTAACCGAAATTTTGAAACGTTACTTCGGAAAAAAACCCTTAGGGCGTGTGTTCATGTAACCGAAATTTTGAAACGTTACTTTGGAATTTAGCGCAGATTTTACGGTGTACTTTTCAAACTGTTCCTATGTCATTCATTACTTGCGCTTTCATTACTTCAAATTTGTGACAGTCGTAGACGTCTACAAAATGTGCGACAGACTACGAAACGAAATGTAGATTACTGCGAAACTTCCTAAAATAAGTGACGTCTACAAAAACGGCGACGGTTGTAGACGTCGAGGTTTTTGTGACATCGTAGATATTTAGGGTTTTGACATTGCGAAGTCACGCCACGCTATGACGTCATTAGTACGTAAACATTCCGCCATGGCTTCCGATTTCTTTTATTTATCTTTTATCATTCGATATGCCGTCAAACTACGACCAAAGATATTCCAAAAAAAGATAAAAAAAATATCTTTCAATTGAAACCACCATTGCCGCATTTCATTTAGGGGAGAGAGAAATAATAGCGATCGAGTGAGAAAGAGGAAAAAAGAAAGAGGACAACATAAACTTTTGCAAAGGACCCATGAAAGAAAGTAGAGGTCCGAGACACCTGCAAGTTTTTTTCCGTACATGTTTGTCATTTTCTTATGTGCATGCTCGTGACGAGCAGTGAAAAAAATAGCGTGTACTTTCCTTCGTGCAAAAAATTTTGAAAACGTTTGACGCGTGCAATCCAGGTTACCTATTCGTTAATAGGGTGTTATTTTGATTAAAATCAGATCGCGATTTGATTCCAGTGCAAGTGTGAAGATGAGCTGGAAGTGGGTCGCGATGATAATAACGCCAAACGCACCCTTAAAAATAAGGGTGCGTGCCCATGTGTTCTAGTAAGGGTTTTTTTCCGTCGTTTTCACAGAAAAAGGGACTTGCAAGGAGAAAATCTTACGCCATACGAAAAATGTGCAAGAACCAAAGTACATTTTGCATCATATTGGGACTTGGACAGTACGTCAATTTGGCGTTATTATCATCGCGACCCACTTCCACATCACGCCAGCTATCTTCACACTTGTAATGGTATCAAATCGCGACCTAATTTTAACCAAAAATACACCCTATCGACGAATAGAAAGCCGATACTACAAGTGTGAAATGTCTTCGAAAACTTCTGAACGAGGGAGAGTACGTGCTATTTTTTTCTGTGCTTGACACGCGCATGTACGTACAAAAATGACAAGCATGTACGGAAAAAAATTTGTTGGGGTCTCGGACCTCCACTTTCATTCATGGGTCCTTTGCACAAGTTTACGACGTCCTCGTCTCTCCTCATATTTCTCATTCGACCGTTCCACTTTCTCTCATCTCTAAATGAAATGCAGCAATAATAGTATAAAATGAAAAAAAAAAAATCTTTTTTTCTGAATATTTTTGGTCTCAGTTTGATGTCATATCGAATGTTAAAAGGTAAGAAAAAGAAATACGGAAGCCATGGCGGAAAGTTTACGTGTTAATGACGTCACAAGGTAGCATGACTTCGCGATGTCACAAAACCCTAAACATCTAGAATGTCACAAAAAACTCGACGTCTAACACCGTCGCCATTTTTGTCGACGTCACTAATTTTAGGAAGTTTTGTAGAAGTCTACATTTTGTTTCGTACTATCGTAGGCTGTCGCACATTTTCTAGACGTCTACAATTGTCACATATTTGAAAAAATGAAGCGCAAATAATGATTGACATAGGAACACTTTGAAAAGTACACTGTAAAATCTGCGTTAAAATCCAAAGTAACATTTCAAAGTTTCGGTTACATGGGCACACATCATAAAGGTGCGTCTCAATGAACTTCAAACTTGAAGAATTTACTTATTATTTTAGCGCAGATCCGACGGACGCGTATTTCGGGTGTCCCTATGTGTACCAAACAAAGTTGTCACTTAAAGGCATGACGATTGTATACGTCGACAATGCCCGTGACGGGTGTCGACAGTGTACAATCTGTGATGATGCACCAAATTGTAAAAAAATGCTTTGAACGTCGCATAACTTTACGTGACATTTGTAGACGTTTAGCCTTCTAACACTGCCGGATTTCTCTTGATTTCGTCAAATGGCATAGTACTTTTCAGACCCTTGGAAAGGAAAAATACGTACTGAGCAAAACACGACAAAACAGAACAAATTGTGTACTTTGATGGACGCAAACGGACAAAACATAACGAATAGTGTACCTTTCGCCCTCGCTTGAATTCGTCTGATATTTTTGTAAAAAAACTTAAACGTGCGAACAAGTGTTCCTATTTGTTTTTCGAAAATACTCTATTTTAAAACACATCGGCCTCGTGTTTTAAAGAAAAGTTTGAAAATGACATTTTTTGGCGTGGCCGTGGGTCGAAGAACACAAAACGACAACATGTAGTACATCTTAAATGCGATGATGACAAAAATGTACTTCTCCATTTTTCTATTTTTTTGTACGGTTGATACTTACGGTACAACTCTAAGTTTTACATGAAAACGACAGAAAAAAACCCTAACTTTGGTACATAGAGATGCACCCTAAAATGCGAAATGAACAACTATGGTCCTTAATGGTCCAACATGGTCATCAACTTAGGCCGTACTTTAAAAATCTATTTTGGTAAATGTACGGATTGTTGTCTTTTTTAAAAGCTTTCATTCTCAGAGCAGCCCAGCTGCTATACAGACAGAGCAAGGCTCGTGCTATACACACAGAGCGACCTAGCTGCTATAAATCAGTGCAGTGCAGTAGCACAGCAGCAGAGCACACAGAGCAGCGCACCTGCTATACAGCAGAGCACCACAGCAACGCAGCAGCAGAGCAGCGCAGCATCAAAGCAGCGTAGCAGCAGAGTAGCGCAGCAGCGAAGCAACAACACAGACAGGACAACGCAACCACGATTATATTTGATATTGTCTGTACGGACAACGGAGCGTCTGATACTCTTTATATGATTCTACACTGGATAGAGCAACTACGATAGATACGATTCTAGTTAACTTAGTGGGTAACTGAGTGGTAGCTTAGTGATAGCCCAGTGGTAGCTTGACACATTAGTGGTAGCTTGGTGGTTTGATGTACCTCTCAAGTACAGTGGTGTTGCCAATTCAACACAAGTATAAGACTTAGGACTCAAAACATATTATGAATCCAAACTTCTAAGTAGTAAAATAACACACAGTTTTTGGGAAACTTTAGAGTATTATATCTTGAGTGTTATCTGGTCAATTGTGCTGAAACTTTGGTAGTTATCATTGTTTATGCTACTCTATATTCTAATAGAGTTTTTTGAGGTTTTGATGCTTTTATAAGAATTGGTGAGCACTTACGAGCAGCTGTTTGGTAGGATTCTTGATAGCCTCTGAGACTGTATCATGTCTTATTATCCTACTACTGCTGCTACTCCACCTACACCAGTGGTTGTAGAACAACAAGTTATGGGCTTGTCATCAAGAATTCCTATCTTTTCCGGGGATAAGTATGTTTACTGGGCTGATATGGTGGAGACACATTTTGAGAATGTCAATCTTTTAGATATCTTGGATGGTTCGCTGGATGAATCTGATGCGTCATGGTCTAAGAAAAATACGCAAGCTCGTTCTATTTTGAAATTTTGTATATCTGAGGAGTTAGCTATGTCTAGGATAAAAATGAAAAAAGCATTTGATTTCTGGAAATCCCTTAAAAGTGATTATGAAAAGGCCTATGTTAGGAAGAGCTTCTATTGGCTAGAAAAATTTGGGACTATAAGTACACTGGCGGTACAATGGCTGAATATTCTAACAAATTTCGTATCCTTGTAGATGCACATGCTTATGCAGGTGGGGTGTTTCCTCCTTTTCAAGAGGCAACATTGCTCATGAGGGGTCTCCCTCGTAGTATGAAAGGAGCATCTGACATGCTCAAACTAAAAGATAAAGCTAGCTGGACTTTACAGTTAGCCATCAATATTTTACTAGAAGAGGAAGCTACATCTAATATTCTCAATGTTGAGCAAGTAGAGCTTTTAATTCATACTTTGAGAGAAAATGCCAATTTAATCAGCAAAAGAATCAGTTTAAACAGTTCAGACAGTTTAATCAAGGTGGAAATAGACAATCAAACAATGTATGCTTTTATTGTAGTGAGAGAGGTCATGGATACAAATTTTGTCCTAAGCTTAAAAAAGCTAACGATACAGGTTTATACAGGACGGGATGGCAACAAAGCCCGTTTTAAAAAGGCTTCACGCGGCCTACACCTCGTGGAAATGCACTATTTTTGGCTTCTTTGTCTCTCAAAGACGAGACTTTGACGGTTTCTACGGAGGATGATACGGATCTTTTCGCTACGGTGGCTGCGATGGAGGGTGCGAAGGACCTTGGATGGATATTGGATACAGGAGCGTCAGCCCAAATGTGCTGGAACAAGGCCATCTTCAAAAATCTGAAAACAACGCCGGAGAAAAATATTTATTATGCTTGTGGAATGAGTGTCCAAACTCGTGCTGTGGGTGATGTGTCCTTATTAGTTGATGTAGAAGGAAAAGCAATTGAAAGGACTCTTCACAATGTCTTATTTATGCTTGACTTTAAGAAAAATCTGTTTTCTACGTCGTTGGTAGAGAGTAAAGGCTTTGAGGTTATTTTGAAAAATGGTCGGCACGTTGTTAGCAAAAATGGCAAGGTTGCGGTTACAGGTACTAGAGATAGTAGCAAGATGTATTACATGGATATGGCTACTACTAAGGAGATTGATGTACTCCGGTGTTTTGCACTTAGATGAGTTGTGGCATAATAGATTCGGCCATGTAAACTATGATAGTTTGAGGAAAATGGTCCTTGCTGGAAAAATAGAGGGTGTATCAATCACATATGAGCCGCTTAAAACTTGTGATGGTTGCGCTTTAGGAAAAATCCATAGATTGCCATTTCCTACAGAGTCTGAGCATCAGTCTACGAAACTTTTACAACAAATTCATTCGGATGTCTTTGGTCCGGCGAAGGTTCCATCTGCCGGGGGGGATGAAATATATGGTCACCTTCACAGATGATTTCTCCAGGTTTACAAAAGTTTACTTCATGAAGGAAAAGAGTGAAGTGTTTGGTCACTTCAAACACTATAAAGCATGGGCTGAAAAACTTCATAATTTACCTATTTTGCAGCTCAAATCGGACAATGGTGGTGAATATACATCAAAGGTATTTGAAACCTTTTTACTTGAGGAGGGAATAAGTCATCTATTGACAGTTTCATATTCACCGGAACAAAATGGGGTGTCGGAAAGACTGAATAGAACTCTCACGGAGAGCTCTAGGTCGATGCTCGCATGTAAAAATGTGGATCTAAAATTTTGGGTTGAGGCTCTAAATTGTGCAGTTTATATTATTAATAGGATAGGATCAAGATCGGTAGAAACTACACCTTACAATATTTGGACAGTTAGCAAACTAGATGTTAGCCATTTCAAGGTCTTTGGTAGTCAATGCTTTATATTGGATACGTCTACAGACTGATGGAAAATGGAACTGAAGGGATTACCGGGTATTCTGTTAGGATATGATATTCACTCAAAAGGTTATAGAGTCTTTGTGTTTGAGAGGCAGAAAATAGTTGTAGCACGGAACATCATTGTTAAAGATGAACTAGACTCCATAGTTTTTTTTCAAAGGACAGAGCAGCAAAAACAGCAAAAGGTACAAGAGTGTGTCATTTTATTTTGACTGCAAGAAATTGTCCCGTAGATTCCACAAACTGCGGTGGTGACTCCAGAGTTAGACTCTCTCCAAGTTCCTCAACAACTTCGGGTTCAGACGAACCAACAACGGTCAGTTCACACAAATTGCAACCAGCGCAATCAGCACAATGCACGGCATCCGACGATCTCAGCCTCAGAATTTCCGGAAGGAAGAAGATCAAGCAGCCGCCTGCAAGCAAGCTCTCACTTTGCCTACTCGGCAACCTCAGGGGAGCCATTCACCATTCAAGACGCCTTCTCATCACCAGAACAGAATCACTGGATCGAGGCCGAAATTAAGTCCATCATGGAGGCTCAAACATGGGAGCTTTTGGGCCTTCCTCCTGGCCGAAAAGCGATCGGCAGCAAATGGGTATTCAAGGTGAAGTTAAATTGCGATAACACCATTGAACGTTATAAGGCCAGACTTGTGGCAAAGGGGTATAATCAAAAGGAAGGAATAGATTTTGAAGAAACATTTTCTTTGTTTGTAAGATTTCCGATAGTTAGGATTTTGCTGTCTTTAGCTGCTATAGAAGGTATGGAAATACAACAGTTGGATGTAAAAACGGCCTTTTTGCATGAAGAACTAGAAGAGACCATTTACATGCAACAGCCTGAAAAGTATGTGGAACCAGGAAAAGAGCACTTAGTATGCAAGTTGCTAAAATTTTTGTACGGCCTAAAACAGGCCCCTCAATAATGGAATCTGAAGCTTGATGAATTCCTAACTAGTCTAGGATTTCAAAGGATAAGTTTTGATCACTCTGTCTACGTTCTAAAGGGTGAAATTGGATAGTGTGTATAGCAGTATATGTAGATGATTTGCTATTAATTAGCAAATCAATGGCTGAAATTAACAAAATCAAAACTGCTCTTAACTCACGGTTCGAGATGAAAGACCTCGGTGAGGCAAAATATATTTTGGGTATCCAGGTAGAGAGGGACTGAAATAAGAAAATAATAAAATTGACTCAAAAATAGGCTATTGGAAACATGTTAGATGAGTACGGAATGCGGGGGGCAAAAGGATGTCTAACTCCAATGGAGTTTCGACAGAAGTTAGAGGGAGAAGAGACAGAACCAGGTGTCATTGTTAGCGAGTATTTAGAGTCACGAGAGAATAATCCTATGACAATAATACCTTATAGATAGATAGTGGGAAGCTTAATATATTTCATGAACTGTACCCGCCGTGACATTGCTGCAGCAGTCGGGGTTCTGAGCAGGAGTCTAGAAAATCCGAGAAAATCTGATCTTAATGCAGCAAGGAGAGTCTTAAGATATTTGGAAGAAACTAAAGATCTCAAACTCACTCTAGACGAAGGAGAAGTCAAGGTGCAAACATGGAGTGATGCAAGCTATGGCGATATGCCAAGTCGGAAATCTACCACGGGATTTGTTCTACAAATTGGGAACGGTACTTGTTGCTGGAGCAGCAAACTTCAAAAGGTACAGCACAGTCGACAATGGAGTCAGAATATATGGCAGCAAGCTCGACCCACAAAGAACTCTTATGGGTAAAATTCATATTACAAGAACTAGGATACATGCAAGTTGGTCCATAAGTGATCTGGTGTGATAACCAGGCTACCATTGCCATTGCTTCTAACCCTAGTCATCACTTCCGAAGCAAGCACATGGATGTACGATTACACTTTATAAGAGAAAAAGTGTTCTCTGGAGTGCTTAAATTATGTTATTTGCTAGATGCAAAAATGATTGCTAATATGCTCACTTAAGGCCTTCCTGCTCCTAAGCTGAACTAATGTAGGGACATAGTGGGATTAAGTGAATAGTTGAATTGCTGCACTGCTATACTGCCACTATACGATAACTATTGGAGATAACCAACGCAGTGTGATGTAGTGGAACTGGGTGACTTGCTAATTGTTATATTGCTATGCTGCGATGCTGCGCTAGTTTATCACCGCAGATGCGCTCTTATAATGAGTCTAATGATTTATGGGAGTGTTGTCTTTTTGGAAAACATTCAGTCTCAGAGTAGCGCAGCTGCTATATAGACAAAGCAGCGCAGCTGCCATACATACAGAGCAGCGCAGCTGCTATACAACAGAGCAGCGCAACAGCAGAGCAAACGGAGCAGCGCAGCTGGTTTACAGCAGAGCAGCGGAGCAGCAAAGCAGCGCAGCAGCAGAGCAATGCAACAGTGAAGCTGCGACACAGACAAGAGAACGCAAACACGATTATATTTGATATGGTCCGTACGGACAATGCAGCGTCTGATATTCTTAATGTGATTCTGTACAAGAGAGAGCAAATGCGATAGATACGATTCTAGTCAACTTAGTGGGGAACTCAGTGGTAACTTAGTGGGTAACTCAGTGGTAGCTTAGTGATAGCTCAGTGGTAGCTTAGTGATAGCTCAGTGGTAGCTTAGTGATAACTCAGTGGTAGCTTGACAAATTAGTGGTAGCTTGGTGGTTTAATGTACCTCTCAAGTACAGTGGTGTTGCCTGTTCAACACAAGTATAAGACCTAAAACTCAGAACATATTATGAATCCAGACTTCTAAGTAGTAAAACTGTAGACAATTTTTGGGAAACTTCTGAGTATTATATCTTGAGTGTTGTCGGGTCAATTGTGTTAAAACTTTTGGAGTTATGAGTGTTTATTCTACTCTATTTTCTGATAGATTTTTGTGAGGTTTGAATGCTTGTATAAGAATTGGTGAGTACTTAAGATTAGTTATTTGGTAAGATTATTGATAGCTTTTGAGAGTGTATCATGTCTACTTCTACTACTACTGCTACTCCACCTACATCGGTTGTTGTAGAACAACACGGATAGGTTTAGTGATTGTCGCGTCTTCTATTATGACGCCTCACTAAACCACTCTTTTTATTTACGTGGCTCATTTTGGTTGGTTCCACGTAGATACTTAAAATCTTTAAATAATCTTCGAAGGCAAAGTCAGACCGTAGTAAGTATACTATCTACAGCGGAGGTATATCTGTATAGCATAGGTATTATGTGTACCATCTGTTTCAGCAGAGGTATTATGTGTATCAGCGGAGGTAATATCTGTACCATTTGTAACACCTAAGGTATTATCTGTAACACCGGAGGTAATATTTGTACCATCTTTATTAGCGGAGGTATTATCTGTACCAGCGGAGGTAATATATGTACCATTTGTAACACTGGGGGTAATATAGGTAGCAGCGGATTTAATTAATGACTTGTATAGAGTGCATTGTAATGTGATATTTAAAATTTTTAAAGGAACGACAAAAAGGCGACGGCAAACTTTGATGGTGGGAGTGTTGATATATGTGTATTTTCTAAGTTTGTATTAGGATAGAAAAAGGCAAAGTCTGCCTCTAACTCCCTTCTCCAAGCCCCCACACTTGTTGTAGTCATTGAAGGTTGGGTAGGGAGATAGAGCCATGGCTGCCTAAAGCTTTTTAGAGAGACAGGTAGCAGAATATATGTAGGTTTACCAAAAGGATTGACGGACGCAAGGTTTGATCTTGATACCAGCCACCCGTCAAATAAGCCATTAGCTTTTTCCGTTAAGTCTAGGACCAATGCTAATATATATTGTGTTTGATAGGTATTTTAATAGTTACACGTAGAGATTTCCATTTAACTAGGTTAACGGATTATAGAACAAAGAATCAGTTGTACTTTAAGTACCGGGCGAAACAAGTTGTACGAATATTTGTTTCGACGGTCCGTATAAAATACTGATATAAATCGACGATCATGGTGCGAGCCGAGATTCCAAAATGGCCGCCTTGGCGTTTTTTAGCGCCGCCACTTCGGATGACACGTGGCAAAATCTTGGAGTGTTGCGAGATCTTCGGAATGCATGATGACAAATCCGGATGTGACAAATGTCACTATTATGGCGATGTCGTACAATGTTCGTACAAAAAGTACTCCGGCACCTTTACTTTCTTGTACGGTACAGTCATGTGATTGGTCAGTATCTCAGTACTAAGGGGTTTAGAGAGGGGTGTAGGACTTAAAATATTTTGGGTAGGAAGCTCCCTCTCCCAAAAGCATCTTGTATAAAAGGCAAACTTTGGCCAGCCATAATTATAAACTCAGTTGACCATTTTCAATGATTCTTTTTGCTGCACACTCAGGGGAGTCCAAGCTACACAGGGGTGTGGTCGGTTAGAGATTTTTCTTACGAGAGTGTCTGCATCTCTAAGGGAAAGTCAAAGTGGGTGAATGTGTCTAAAACTAATTTTCTACCATTGCATTCTGTGGTGGATCTGAGCACACAAAAAGTCTTATTTCACTGGGGTGAAGCTGAAACGGGGTTCTCATTGTTAACGGGTCTGGGTTATATAAACTTGGAGTCGGCACTATGTAGATTAGTTTCTTTGGATATGGGAATTCTGTGGGACAATGGAGCCTATAGAATTTCAGGGAGCGTGACGGAATACTTTCGTCGAATTCGCATCCACGTTGGCTCAAGGCACATGGCGCATGCGACGTGTACTCACTTAATCGCGCGCTCATCGTGTATTTTTTTTCCTTTTTACACGCGACTCAGTTCTTGTACAGGTTCGGTTTTAGACTTCTCTTTGGCATACAACACTACACATGATTGTTTGGTGGGGCCGTGAGAACTAGTTTGAGAAAGGAGAACAAGACAAGGGTCAAATTCTTCGAAGAATTGATACATTTAAAGTTTAAACCTAATGAACCAGTTGATGATGTCGTTAAGCGGTTTTGTATTCTTTTCAAACAACTTACTAACCTTGGTAAAATGTTGGATGAAGACCACAAGCTTGAAGGCTTTCTGAATGGTCTTCCCGAGTATCTTCGAAATCCTTGTGATATCCTCAAGTCAAAAAAGGCGACGCCTTATGAGTATGCTATGATCTATTTGAAGACACTAGATAAAGCAAGGGAAGGTTCAAGTAGAGGAGCCGGAAAAAATAACCACGCTTAATATTAGCCGCACCCGAAACCAAGAATCTCAACTTACTTCGTGGAAGAGGGGCTCCAAGGGGAAGACCTCGAGGCTGAGGAGGCGTCGTTAGAGGAGGAGGAAGGGAGAAACCGATTTGCAATAAGGTTTAGGCTGATCCTAATGGCTCGAACCTTACATGCTACAAGGGTCACAAATTAGGACATTTGCGGCGGAATGTTCAGACAAAGAGAAACAACGTTACCCTTGCAAGCATTGGGGCCATGCGAATACACAATGTTATGATCGAGTTGATAGGGGTTCAGAAAGAGGAGGTGGTTGAGGTGACCGTGGCCATGGCCGTGGTGGAAGCCGAGGTCGTGGACCCAATCGTGTAGGAAGTCATCGATATTACAGAGAGTTTGGTGAGAAGCTTGGATAAAAAATTAAAAATTTCTCGATTTCTCGTGACATGGATTTGAATTCAGTTATTGATGGGAATTCTACCAAGGAGTGGATTAATGACCCTGTGTAATTCATCATATTTGTACGGATAAGACATTCTTAGAGGAGTTGACGACATTGACAGTTCCAAAGAAAGTTAAGGTTGCAAGTGGCCACATGATCCATGTTGATTAAATCAGCACCGTTCAGTTAGATTTACTAGTTCATGATGAGTTCGTCAATGAGGTTCAGTGTGTGCAAATTGTACTCTTTGAGGACATTGGCTACACACTAAAATATTGGCAACGTGGCGTCTCGGATTAAAAAAACAATGCATCCGACAATCAAGGTTTACGCTTATAACCTTGGAGATTTTTTGTTTAAGGGTGAAGTTCCATTAGGGAAAAAATGAGGGTTTTTCCTATTATTCGTACTGCATCATAGAGTTCCATACCAAATTTGAATTTTTGTCAAAAAAATAAAGTTGCTGAATGACGGATTTGATTTGATTGTTCAAGGTTACGGGCGTAAACCTTGACCGTCATATGCAAAATCAGATATGCTATCAGTCGAACCTTTTATTTTGCAACAAATAAACTGAAGAAGGTCAATTTTAAGAGCCTGAACGTATAGCATTGTTTCGCACTTAAAAGTGAAAAAATATCCACGTTGAACGCCCGATCATGTGGCTTCACGTCGCATAGGCCATGTGCCATACGCCAAGGTGGATGCGAGCCCAGTAGAAGCTGCGAGAAAATATTTGATGGAGGATATTCTTTCACGCTCATGTTGCCATCCAATAACCATTCTGACATTTTTGTACGCTTTTACAAATCTTAAGTTTCCTTCGCCTGTAATTTTTTTTTTTCAATTCCTCGTACAAGTCACTTTTTACCTCCGCTAGTACAAATATGTGGTCACACTTTGCTATTATAGATTCTATATAGATTCGTAGGATTGTAACAGTTTCTTACGTGGAACCAACCAACATGTGCCAGGCGAAAACAAAAGTCGGCTAGTGACCCGACACAATGGAACGAAGGCCACTGACACCACCTAATGCAACCACATCCTACTTTATTTTTGGAATTAAATCGTGTTTTTTTTTTTTTCAATATTTTGTGTTGTCTATCGGTAGCCCTTTGGTGCGTAGCCAATGCGTACCGTTTTTTAACCTATCGATAATCGATATATTAGTTAGATATATAGGTAGGGGAACTATCGCACTGTATTGTCGGCTCGCAAATCATTAACGATTAATATCGTGCCCATCATGGTCGCGACACCTCCATACTGTGGTACGGAATGAATTGTGAAAACAAATTTCCTCCCCTCGGTTGCTATATCGTAATACTCCTTTCTTACTGCATTTTTGTAAAGTAATTTTTTACTGTGGTAAGAACCGCCCACCCTAAACCCATATCTTGCCGATATGTTTTTTTTGGTCTCCAAACAATATATCGTGACCCTTCATATTCAATAACCGATAACATTTGTTATCGAATATATTGCGATAAGACTTGCTAGATAAACAACTCTACCAATTTGGAATCTGACACGAATTCCCCTTCCGCAACCTAAAACGTGATGCAAAATGACTCTTTGTGCTTCACAATATGAAACACCATACGAGAAAGCCACCATGCGGAATGTACAAACATTTGTTGTATACGATGTGTTCACCAATGTTTGTACACTTTTAATTTAGCTTTCGTCAAAAGATCACGAAAAATATTCATCTACATGAAAATTATTGATAAGAAACATGAAAATATCATGGTCTGATAATACACATACAGTTGTAGAGATATGAGTAACAATACGTTTACACATGGTACATTATCCAAAAAAGTGAGTAACGTTGGATAAAATTCTCTAAATCAATTAGATGCGCATTCATTTTGACGTTCATTTGAAAATGATTATTGAAAAACTATGGTAGCTTTTAAATAAGTGTCATCCTAGCGCGAGTAAAATAAGTTCTATAAAGTCCTCTTTTTTTTATTCATCAAGTCCAATGGTGTTTTAACTGTAACGTATTTTAAGAAGCATTCACAAAAGAATGTTCATTTTCATGAAAATTATGGATTGGAAATTCTACATAAGCAAGGTTTGAACCGATGCATATACATTGTGTAGAGAAAATAACGATAAAAATACTTACACATTGATTTGTTCTCTTTTGAATTTGGGGCCACACTAAGTCAAATTATATATAAAAAAATAGTACAATAATTTTATAATCAAATTTGTAATATATTTTAACCTTGACAAGGTTACTCTTATGAAGGTTAGTGCCCATGTGTTGAAGTAAGATTTTTTTTCTCGCCGTTTTCCTTTAGAACTAAATCCTTCACAAATACAATGTTATTTCGTATGAAGGAATTTTAAAGGTCGAAGTACAATTTACATTATCTTGACACTTAGTTTGTACTCGGGTTTCATGGCTTAGAATCATTGCCATACCTTCAATTCCGTGTCCCCCATTTGTACCAAAATCGAGGAAGCCTCTATTTAGTTTTTGACTAACCCACTTTCAACGAGAGCAACTGCCACCCTAGCATACAAATAGATAACTTGACTGCACTCTTGTGCAGTGTGGACTCTTTTGAGTCCACAACAAAAAGAATCACTAAAAACGCCCAACCAGACGATTAGTTATGGAGTGGCAAAGATGCCAATATTTATACTAGCTTGTTGGGAGAGAGGCGGCTACCTCCTCAATCCACTAAGTCCTAAACACTCTCACAACCTCTATCTACTAATGTACGAAACCAATCAAAAGACTATACAGTACAGAAAGGTACTGCGGCCGATGTACTTTCTATACGGCCTATGTACCACAAGGCCATGGGGTGGACGCCTGTCTCCTCCGGACTTGTTCTCACGCTTCTCGGGATTCCCGCTTCCCAATGACATCTCGCCACGTGTCGCCAGGTCATGTTACATCCGAAAACCGCCAAAGCGGCCATTTCGGGATCTCGGCGATGATGTGAGCCGTCGGATCCAAACCGGCTTTAATTCCTAGCCATTCAAAAACAAATGTGTGGTACATTTGTTTCCTGCGTACTTAATTCTATACCTACTTTCTATGTATCCTAATTGAAATTCTGTTAATCAGATTAGTCGTAAATCTAAAGTTTAAATAGCTATCGAACCTATGTATCCTAACGAACTACACGACACACACGTAAGGGTTGACGGTTACGCCTCGCCCTACTTGTCGGAGGTTCGAGTCTTGCAGGACTTAACCTTTTTGGTTGAGAGTGACTTAGGTTACTCTTAAGCCCTGCCTATGGAGAAAAGGCAGCCATGGCTCCACCGCCCTATTTGTCTTTCAGTGACTACAACAAGTATGGGGGCTAGAGAAAGAAGGTGGAGGCAGGATACTTCTGCTTTTCTTTTCCTTTTTATTATAATTAAGACCTAGAAAAGACATCCCCTAAATTTAGTGATTTCAACACTCCCCTAATTTTCTGGTCTAATCTTAATTTCTCTTTTAATCCACATTTTTCTCTACAGTACTTTAGCTTGGGAGATGGCACAAGCTTTGTCATCATATCAGCCACCATTTCCTTATCACTCCTATACACCAAATTCACAATTTTATTTTCCACTTTTTCCCTCACAAAGACCAATCTTATAACCATATGTTTAACTTTGAAATGATGTTTTGGATTGGCTGCAATTGCAATTGCAGCCTGGTTATCACAAAACACTTCATGCACTCCCTTTTTCATGTACCCCAATTCTTGCAACAAAGACTTCACCCACATCAGCTCTTTCACAGCAGAACAAGAGGCCATGTACTCAGCCTCCATAGTGGACTGAGCAACAACCTTTTGTTGCTTCCTGCTCCAACAGCAAACACCTTCCCCCACATACAATACATATCCAGAAATGCATCTTCTCATAGATGCATCCCCATAACTGGCATCACTCCAAGTAGTGATGTCAGTGTGCTCCCCTCCCAAATGTAACCTTAGATCCCTAGTTCTCATTAGGTATCTCATTACTCTCTTGGCTGCCTCCCAGTCTCTCTTCCTAGGATCAATAAGACTCATACTGAGGACTCCAACTTCTGCAGCTATATCAGGCCTGGTACAATTCATAAAGTAAATCAAAATTCCTACAACCTGTCTGTAAGGAATAGACTTCATAAACTGCCTCTCCTCTGGACTCATCTGATCATCTAGCATTCTCACTCCTCCTTCTACACTCTCATCACTTACTTTCTTCAAGTCCATGGGAGTGGTACAACTGTTTGCATTCTCCATCTGAAACTTCTCCAGCATATTTCCTATAGCCTCTTTCTGAGTAATTCTGATTATCCTCTTCCCCCTATCTCTTTCCATTTGAATTCCCATAATATATTTAGCCTCCCCTAAATCCTTCATGTCAAATCTGCTTCTCAGATTTTTCTTTAGCCTATTTATCTTCTCCATAGACTTACTCAATACCAGCAAATCATCCACATAAATTGCAATAAAAATTACACCATTCTCATCCTCAAACATATAAATAGAATGGTTAGAACAAATCCGAATATACCCAGACTAATAAGAAACTCATCTAGTTTCTTATTCCATTGTCTGAGGCCTGCTTTAGTCCATATAAGGACTTTATAAGTCTGCAGACTTTACTTTCCTCTCCTTCTTCTACAAAACCTTCTGGTTGCCGCATGAAGATTTCCTCCTCCAGTTCACTGTTGAGGAAGGCGGTCTAAATATCCATCTAATGTATCTCCATGTCTTTCGCTGCTGCTAATCTAAGGAGAATCCTCACAGATGGGAATTGAACTACCGGAGCAAAATTCTCCTCAAAATCTATCCCTTCTTTTTGGGTGAACCCTTTTGCCACCAGCCGAGCCTTATATCTCTCAATGGTGTTATCTAGGTTCAATTTCAGTTTAAATCCATATTTACAACCAATAGGTTTTCTGTCTGGTGGACAGTCCACTAGCTCCCAAGTATTTGCCTCCATGATTGAAGCCATATCATCATTTATGGCTCTGACCCATCTTTCTTTCTCTAGACTTTCCATTGCCTCCGAGTATGATTGAGGCTCATCTGGGTGAGAAAGCTTTGTTACCTTGTGAGCAGCCTGTTTTTCTTAAAGCCTTTTGCTGCTCCTCCATCCTCCCTCAAAATCTGAAGCTGGAATGGAGGGAAGTCTTGGATTTCTTCAAACTGTCTCATCAGCTCCCCTATCCATGGAAACCGGTTATGTCTCCTCTTCCTCTCTCTCCTCAAAGTGTGTAGGAATATGAGGGGATTCTGGTATATCTCCCCCATCTTTTATCTCCCCTGAATCTGTAATCATGTTTTAACTTGTGTCCCTTATAGGAAGATCTAAATCCTCCTCACTCTCGGACTCAAAACTGATTCTGATTTTCTTAGTGTATTTGAACGGATCAAAGGACTTCCCTTCATCCATGATAACTAGATGCTTTACCATAATGATATCTTGTTTATTTAAGTCATAGACTCTATATCCCTTGGTATCCTCATCATATCCCACAAAATATCCCGGATTCACTTTAGCATCTAGTTTCCATTTTTTCTTCTCTGTGTCAAGATTGTAAACTTGACTACCGAATACTTTCAAGTGAGAAATATTCGGTTTCCATCCAACCCATCTCTCGTACGGGGTCATTCCTTTAACAGCTTTGGTGAGGACTCTATTCTTAATGTAGTTAGCATAGTTCATGGCCTCTGCCCAAAATCTTCTTCCTATTTTCTTAACTGCCAACATGCTGCACACACTATCTCCCAAAGTACGGTTTAACCTCTCAGCTACCCCATTCTATTCTGGATTATTAGGTACGGTTTTCTGATGCTGAACTCCCTCATCTCTCAAATAATCCTTAAATTGGTTAGAGGTGTACTCTCCCCCATTATCACTCCTTATTTTCTTAATAGGGGTAACATGCAACTTCTCACTCCAGGCTTTGTATACTTTAAAGTATTTTGGTGTATCAGACTTTCTTTTCAAGAAGTAGACTCTGGAATATATGGACCAATCATCGGTAATTGTCAACATATACCTCTTTCCCCCAACCGAAGGCACTCTTGCTAGTCTCGAGATATCTTTATGGACAAGATCTAGTACTTTCTCACCTCTATATGTGGCAGTTTTGGGAAAGGGAAGAATGTGAGCCTTACCTTGGGCACAGCCACTACAATCATCCATCATCTCATTATCCCCAAACTGAATGCCCTCTACTCCAACCATCTTCTTCATTTCCCTCAGCCTATGAAAATGCACATATCCCAAATGCTTATGCCAGATCATCAAGCTCAAGACACCACCATAGTAAGCATTCTTCTTTTCATTACTCAGGTTAAGCCTAAACATTCCTTACCTACCCTTATCTGTTGTGAAGTAGACTTCATCTCCATACTTTGCTGTAAAGACTCCCTTTCTAGTGAAGGTATCAAAATCCTTGTTATCTAATACAGAAGTAGACAGAAGATTCTTACTCAACTGAGGAATGTAGAGCACAACTGAGAAGGTGAGAATAGAAGTCTTACCCTCCACTAAGACTTTGAGATCTTCCGAGCCCACTAGATCTGTGGTAACTACTCTCCCATCCCCATACTCTATTTCCACAGTAGGGATCTTTCTTAGCATAGTGAAGTGGTGCCTGTCACGACACATATGCATGGATGCACCTAAGTCAATGATCCATCCCACCTATGGAGCTTCCCGATTGGCTCCAAGGGCACACTTCTTTTTCCGAGGGATCTCCTTCTCCTCTAGATTCTCGTCAAGAAAAAGCTCCCCATCCTCCTCCTCGGTCTCTCCTTTCACTCGTGTGACCAAAAGTGCTTTCTTCTTCCCTCCGGAAGATCCCCCTCCACAATTTTCTTGAAGCTTCAGCTCCGAAATCTTGATGCAATGAGCTATGAAGTGACCCGGCTTTTTGCAGAAATGACAAAGGCCCTTTGGAATTGTAAAAGGGTTACAGGAATTGAGTACTTAGTGGCTAGGGCTAGGCTGCTATAGTTGCGATTCCAGAGCAGCGTACCTGCGATTCGAGACCAGCGCAGCATAGCAGCATAGCAACTTAGCAGCGTAGCAACTTAGTAGCGCAGAAACATAGCAGCGCAGCAGAGCAACGCCGAAGAATATAGATCGAGCGGTATAGTTCTATAAGAATGTTTGGATAGATCTCGGTTGACCGTGAAGTTCCACGTGTACATTTGTATAGTACTTGGTTGACTAATAGTTAGCTAGTTTAAAAAGTGAAGTAGGCTTAGTGAGTAGACACTCTTGTTTGAGTAGACCTTCGCAGCGAGCGCAAACCTTGTACTCTCTCCCAAGTAATAAAGCGCAACTTGTCTGTCAGTGTTGTGTACTCGTACTGTTACTACGTGAAGATCCTTCGTATTTTCCGCTGTGGATTGTGGCGTGCTGTGTGTACTATTGTCCCTTTTACACTAGTATCAGAGCTATTCCCTGTGCTTGACAACATGGATGAACACGGCGTATCCACTACATAAATGTTAGCGCAAGTTCTAAAGGAGTTAGAAAGTGTTAGATTAGGGAATGCGTAGCTGAGCAACACCGTCGTAGCCTTGGAGTCTCGTCTTGGGGAGCGACCCCATGGAGGCATGGAGAGAGACTTCAAGAGACTGAAATTAAGACTTCCCGACGAGTTTGACCCTGCAAGACACAAAAACCTTGACACATGGCTATTCTTCGTTGCAAACTATCTCGAGAATTTTCCTAGTCTATCGGATCGGAAGAAGATTCACTACGCGGGTGGTCTTTTTAAAGGGGGAGTGGGGGCATGGTGGAGGGCTTTTGGTGGAGGATGATGAGATACCGACTACCTAGGCACTCTTCGCTCAACTTCTCCGCGACGCTTGGCAGCTCGTCAACACGATGAAGGCAGCAAGAGATAAGATCGCAATATTGAAGCAATGAACCTCAGTGTTCGAGTTTACGTAGCGGTTCTTGGAGTGCAAAGTTCATATACCTACGATGATGGAGGATGAAGTTGTTGTTCGCTACGTGAAGGGGCTTATATCATCTATTTGTAGGGATGTGGAACAATGGCTTGCTTGGGAAAGCATGACTCCAACTCTCTTGGCAAGCGGACCGATTCGGTTGGCTTTAACCTCCAGAGACCTTATCACTATCGGTGGAGCAAGAGCCGAATAAACCGACGACAGGATGGTCCAACCCCCATGGAGCTTGGCGCAATTGAAGAGGATAAAGAAGTGGTCAACGTCCTGCGGAGAAAGAAGAAACCTACCAAGACCAAGACCAACTACTTATCCCCCAAGGAGCTTAAGGGGAGGAGGCAAAATGGCCTATGCTTCCAGTGTGGTTCCCCAGATCACATGGCTGGAGAATGTCCAAAACCGAAAGGTCCCAAAAAGGGAAAACTTAACGTTTTGAGGTTAGCTAGAGAAGGAGGAGACCCTTTGATATTTCGGGGTCAAATCGGAGTGAACGCAACTAACTTCATGGTGGACTCTGGAGCATCGGGGAACTTCATCAATGAGGTGAACGTGAAAAGGTTGAAACTTTCTCTTGTGGTGCTAAAAGATCATCAGTCAGTACAATTGGTCGACGGAAGTTCCTTATCGATTACCCATCGTACTCCGAGGTTACGCGTCAGAATTGGGAAATTTCGATGGTATGACACGCTTCATGTATTACCTCTTGGGGACCATGAAGTAATCCTGGGGAAACCGTGGCTGCAAAAATGGAATCCGACGATCGATTGGCAAAGTGGCGATATGAGAGTGAAGAAAGGAGAAGAAGAGTTTGACATAAAAGCGGGAGCGGCTGGTAAGGGAGCGAAAGAGGGACGCCTACTTTCGGCCTTATAGGTTAAGAGGGCACACAAGAAAGGGGAAACGATTGGTATGGCGGTTGTCTAGCCAATGGAGGAGGCGAACAAGGAGATCCCGAAATATGGAAGAAGAAGGACCCCGACTTCCACTCAAAAAAAAGTGACAACCCTACAAAGATTTCCGAAGAGGCCCGGAAGTCGTGACAAAACTTCTTGAGTATGAAGATGTATTTCCCCGAAGCTCTCGAAGGATTAACTCCGAAGCGCGAAGTAGACCATAAGATAGAACTTGTTCTTGGAGCGTAACCCTGGCTTTTTGGATGTACAAGACGAGTTACACCAAGTTGGACGAACTCAAACTCGCGTAGTTAGTCGAAGCCGGAGCAATTAAACCGAGCAAGTCACCGTATCGAGCCCCCGTTCTTTTCGTAAACAAGAAAGATGGAGGTTTCCGTATGGGTATAGACTACTGAGGGCTAAAAAACCTAGCAGTGAAGAATGCGTACCCTTTATCGAGGATAGACGAATTATTGGATAGACTGCGAGGAGCTCAATCTTTTTCGAAGATACACTTACGGAGCAGCTACCACCAAATTAGAATTGCCGAGGGAGATGTCTGTGCAACTCTGAGACCTCCATAAGTCCTCAGAGTAGACAGCTTCCAAGAAGCCTCTAGGATAATCCTGACCCCTTTGTGTTTCAGCAAAAATAACTGCCATCCTGGCAGACAAAATCCCTGACCACCTGCACCCATGTGAAGGCAAGACTCCCCTGAGTCGATAGCAAAAAGAATCTCTGAATTTGCTCCCCTGAGCAGTAAGTTATGGAGGGTCAAAGTTGACCTTTTATACAGAAGCTCTCTGGGAGAGAGGGTCCTATCTTCTAAATTTTTCTAAGTCCTATCTCTCTCACAGACTCTATCTATTGATGTATGGAACCAATCAGAATTGAGTTCCGTACTCAAAAGTACAGCTGCCGGTGTACTTTAGGTATGGACATTGTACGACATGGCCTAAATGTCGACACATGTCATATCCGGATTCGTTGCCATAATCTCCGGAGATTCCGCGATCCAATGTAATTTCGCCACGCGTCATCCGATGTGGCGATGGCCACAAACCGCCGAAATCTTCCTCCGCGATCTCGGAGCTAATTGCGGCCGTCCGATTAGAATGTATTTTAATCGTAGCCGTAATAAATATATGTGCGGTATTTGTTTCACTTACGAAACAAATGCGCGGTATTGATTCGTCATCCGTACCGTAATCCGTACCGGATCTATGTATCACGTAATCAATTATAATTAAATAAATTATCGTACGTATACATATTTAAATACTTATCAAACTATATACTACGTTACACTAATCATAGACTTAACGGCTAAGGCTACCGGTTATCCTGTCTGCCGGCCGGTAGGTACAAGGATCAATTCCTGTCGGCGGCACATACCTTTTAAATAAATAAACCCTAACTAATATAAATTTCCCGTAAACCTCAGGATAGCCTAGGTAGCCATGGCTCTAGCTTCCTCTTCAATTTCTCAGTGACTGCAACAAGTTTGAGAGTTGGAGAGAGAAGTTAGAGATAGACTGCCTCGGCTTCTTTATTTCTTTTCAGACCTAGAAAATACTTTTAAACCATTAGTTTCTACAGTCTGAAAACCGGCGTTTAGAACTCGTTATGGTCATTTCCAATTTCAGGTAATGTTGTTCGGGTTGACTAATGCACGGGCAACTTTTATGCATTTAATGAATTCCATCTTTCGGCAATATCTGGACGCATTTGTTATCGTCATCCTAGATGACATCATGGTGTATAGCCCAAGGCTGAAAGAACATATAAAGCATCAACAGACGGTCTTACAAGTCCTTCGGGAAAATAAGTTGTACCCAAAGAGAAGCATATGTGACTTCTTCAAGGAGAAAATTGATTTTCTATGCCATATGGTGAGCCGGGACGGAATCGCAGTGGATCCGAACAAAACGAGGGCAGTGTAGGAGTGGCCGCAGCCAGCGAATATTACGGAGTTACGAAGCTTTTTAGGATTATGCTATTACTATCGACGTTTTGTCGAGGGTTTTGCAAAAATCGTTGCACCACTCACTGAGACACTCAAGAATGACGTGCCCTTTGATTGGAAATCGGCGCACGGGGCTGCCATTAGCACGCTAAAGGAGCGGTTGGTTACAGCCCCTGTGTTAGCTGTTCCCTTCCCGGACTTACCTTGGAGGATAATCACCGACGCTAGCGATACGGCTATTGGAGCAATCCTTATGCAGGATCAAGGGAAAGGCCTTCAACCCATTGCCTATTGTGGAAAAGAGAGGTATTTTGTTGTCTTTCTTGTGGACTTACTGCAGTCCTCATCTTATCGTAGTCACTGAGGATCAGCAAACAGTCATGGCTGCCAGCTGCAACTAAAGGAGACAAGTAGATCATTGAAGTAGATCATTCAGTACATATTTCTCTGCAAAATGTAACTGCCCCCTTATGAGATTTGAACCAGTGACCTCTGGGGGATGACCATACGGACCAGCCATGTGCCTTATCCGGTAAGTCTTGAAGAAATCGATACATGCATATGGCGCGATGTTTATTTAAAGTTATGCCGCACCGAATATTTCATTTAACTAATTACTTGACGATTTTTGCATGGAAACATACCAGTCCGCACGAAATCAGGACCGCACGAAATATAGGAATTAACATTTAATTTCGATAGACTAAATCAAATGTCCAAATCTGATCGAACGACTCACAGTGGAGCCAGAATGCCGAAATAGCCGTTTGGCAATTTGTGGACAGGATGTCGGTGGATGACACGTGGCAACATATGGCTGGATAGCATATATCACGAGAGGAGCAACTACGGTTCTGGATCTGACACGCGTCAGCGGAACGGCCATGCCGTATTATGGCCGTACTAGAAGTACAACGCTACCTGTACCTTCTTGTACTTTACAATCTTATGATAGGTCGAAGTACCTTAGTAGTAGACTTAGAGAGGTAGTTTAGGACTTAGAATATTTTTGGTTTTCCAGCCTCTTTCCCAAAGTGCACTTGTATTTATAGACCAACTTTGGTCAGCCACAACTTAATGCTCCGGTGAGCAAATTCAGTGATTCTTTTTGCAACGGACTCATGGGAGTCCACGCTACACATGGGTGTAGTTGGTTAGAGTTTTTGCGTCCTAGGGTGGGACTTATTCATTGTCAAATTCAAAAGTGCATATATTATCCTAGAGGCTTCATATAAGCTGGACATTGTGTGTACCAATGGAGGTCACAAAATTACACGTTATGTGCCCACCCTCTAGGGTGCCAACATTCAATGGAACAGGGTTCATTTATTGGGAAACTATGATATGGGGTGCATTGTTTGAAAAAAGGCTTTGGGGCATTGTGAGTGGTCGAGTGCGCCGGCCATCCGCAAAATTTTGAGTTCCATCAGGGTTTGGATGATCTCGGTTCACAAGAGGATCTACGAGGGCAGAGGTAGTAGAGGATGTTGGAGGAAGCATCGTGTCGGACATAGGGAAGGAGAAGGGGAAGGAGAAACTCACACCGATGCCTACTGGATCGATTCCGATAGCAGATGTTCTGAAAACCAAGGTTAATGATAGTGAAATATGGGATTTCAACAACACCGTGGCGACTCATTTATTCTCGCGCATCTCACCCAAGCAGTGGCAACACCTCATCTTCATGTTGACAAGGCAAACGAGTTGTGGGAGGCTCTTGTGAACATTTACAAGAGTGGTACAATTTAGCAGCAGAAGTTGGCAGATCAGAAGATACAAGCATATGTATACAAAGGGGGAAAGATGTTAGATTTTTGTAATGACTTGGCTGGGTTATTTATGGAGTTGGAGAGTGTAGGGAAATGGGAGACCGAGAAAGAAAAGGTAAATACTTTGTTGATGAAACTTCCAGATGATTATGAAAACATTGTTAACAGGGTTCAGGACTTGCCAAATCATCGATGGATCTGGAACTCCATTGTGGGAATGATTTTGGTTTGGGAAAGCACGATTGAGATTCGGAGAGGAGGAAAGAGTGTTCAGGCATTTGCTGCTGGTACTATCTAGGGGGATAAGGATTCTAAGCAACCTTATCGGAACTTTGGTGGAGGAAGAAGAGGAAACTATGACGGGTGTAGACCAAGGGCTCGGAAGGGGCTTTGCCATTTTTGTAAGAATCCGGGACACTACATGGCAGAGTGCACTAAGTTGACGGAGTTGAGATTGAAAGAGGAATCGATTGGAAAATCGGCCGGAAGGAAAAAGAAGGCGTTCATTGCGACACAAGTCGCGGGAGAGGATACCAATGATGACGATGGAGAACTTCTCCTCGACGAGGAGTTGGAGGTGAAAGGTGAGCCGGAGATTCCAAAGAGGCAAAAGTGTGCTTTCGGTGGAGTGAAAGAAGCTCCTCAAGAAGGATAGATCATTGATTCTGGAGCCTCTATGCATATGTGTAGAGAAAAACCATTGTTCACCAAAATGAGAAAGATCCTTATAGTAGAGATAGAGTATGGGGATGGGAGAATAGTGACCACTAATTCAGTGGGATCAGTGGATCTGAGGGTCCTAGTTGATGGAAAGACATCTATAGTCACTTTTTCTGATGTTATTTTTATTCCGGAGCTAAACAAAAATGTTATCTCTACATCGGTCTTAGATGATAAGGGTTTTGAGACTTGTACTAAGAAAGGAGTCTTCGTTGCTAGCTATGAGAATGAAGTGTACTTCACAGCTGAAAAAGGTAGCCAAGGAATGTTTAGGCTGAATTTGAGTAATGGAAAAACGGGAGTTTACTATGCTGGTGTAAGTGATTTAATGATGTGGCATAAAAGATTGGGACATGTGCATATAGATAGATTGAAGGAAATGAAGAAAACAGGTGTAGTTGAGGGCATACATTTTGGAGATAATGAGACTTTGTATGATTTTAGTGGGTGTGCTTAAGGAAAGGCCCAAAGATTACCTTTTCCAAAAGCCGCAACATATAAGGGTGAAAAGGTTTACTCCCTTTATTTTCTAGTCAATATTTAATTTCAGACCACACTTCTCCCTGCAAAAAATTAGCTTAGGGGAAGGCACAGGTTTGGTCATCGTATCCGCTACCATCTCACTATCTAGTCTGTACTCTAAACTGATTTTTTTGTTTTCTACTTTTTCTCTAACAAAGTTGAGTCTGATGTCCATGTGTTTGGCTTTAAAATGATGTTTAGGATTGGCAGAAATAGCGATTGCTGCCTGATTATCAAAAAATATTTTATGCACACCACTTTTAAGGTGACCAATAGGGGGTAATTCACTTCTAATGAATTTGAGGATTGCTTGAAAGAGGAATGGGTTCAACATCAAAAGATAGTCCCAAAGAACCCACAACAAAATGGTGTAGCTGAAAGACTAAATCGGACATTAAGTGATAGTGCCCGTAGCATGTTGATAGATAAAAAAATTAGGAAAAGCTTTTGGGCAGAAGCAATGAATTGTGCTAACTATCTCAAAAATAGAGTCCTTACCTCAACTGTAAAAGGTTAAACACCCTATGAAAGATGGACCGGGAGAAAACCTAACATATCACACTTAAAGGTGTTTGTAAGTCAAGTGTTCAGTTTAAACACAAAAAAATCTGATTGGAATTTAGATGCTAGACGAAAGCCGAGATACTTGGGTATGATGAGAATGTAAAAGGGTATAGAGATTATGATCTCGGAAAAGAAGACATAATTCTAGTGAAACACTTGGTAGTTATGGACGAAGGAAAATCCATAGATCACTTTAAGTACACTAAACCGGTCAGAATTAGAATTGAATCCGAAAGTGAATTAGATTCAAAAAATACTAACCGAACTCCAGTTCAGCCTGACTTTGCAGAAGAAGAGGAAAAATTGACTGAGAGTGATCCTCTCTTGGAGTCACAATATCCGGTTCAAACCGAGGAAAAAAATGAAGAAAAACTGAAAATGGAGGATGAACGTCCGGAGATGGACTTCCCGGATAGGGGAGAAGGCGAAGTTGTTCGGAGAAACCCAAGATTACCCTCCATTCCAGCATCGGAGTTTGAAGGAGGAAGGAGAAGCAGCAAGAGACTTCAAGAGAGACAAGTGAACAACAAGGTAACTAAGCTGTCACATTTGAGTGAACCTCGGACTTACACGGATGCGGTTAATAAACCGGAAGGTTGTAGATAAGTGACAGCTATTAATGATGAGATGGCTTCCATTATGGAAGCAAACACTAGGGAGTTGGTGGATTGTCCTCCGGATATAAAGCCTATAGGATTCAAGTGGGTATTTAAGTTGAACACTATCGAGCGATACAAGGCTAGATAAGTGGCAAAGGGGTTCACACAGAAGGAGGGAATAGATTATGAGGAGACCTTCGCTCCGATTGTTAGATTCCCCTCCGTCCGGATTTTACTTAGTCTCGCGGTAGCGGAAGACATGGAAGTGCACTAGATGGACATCAAACCCGCTTTCTTACACGGAGAATTGGAAGAAGAGATTTTCATGAGACAACCGGAAGGATTTGGGGAGAAAAGAGAAGAAAGCAAGTTGTGTTGATTGATGAAGTTTCTTTATGGACTAAAGCAAGCTCCTCGCCAATGGAACAAAAAGTTTGATGAGTTCTTAACGAATTTGGCATATATCCGGATCAGTTCGGATCATTCGATCTACTTATTTGAGGATGAGGAAGTTATAATTTTCATTGCCATATATGTTTGATGATTTGCTTGTGTTAAGTAAATCAATGGTGAAAATTAATAAATTGAAAAAGGATCTAACAAGTAGATTTGAAATGAAAGATTTGGGGGAGGCAAAATACATATTGGGAATTCAAATGGAGAGGGATAGAGAAAAGAGGATAATTAGACTAACTCAAAAGGAAGCAATTAAGAACATGCAGGAAAAATTTCAAATGGATAAAGCAAATAGTTGTACGACTCAAATGGACTTAAAGAAGGGAAGTGAGGGGAGCTCAGAAGAAGGAATCTTGATCTTAGATAATGAGTTAGGACCTGAGGAAAGTAAGTTCATGCAAACTATTGCGTACAGACAGGTTGTCTGTAGTTTGATCTATTTTATGAATTGTACTCGTCTTGATATTGCAGCAGCTGTGGGAGTATTAAGTAGGAGTCTGAATGATCCTAGAAAGAAAGATTAGGAAGCGACCAAAAGGGTCATGCGGTTATTGATAGGAAAAAGAGATCTATGGTTGCATTTCCGAGGGAATAATAGTGACATCACCACTTGGAGTGATGCCAGTTAGGGGGATGCTCCGATGAGGAGGTGTACTTCTGGGTATGTGTTATATGTTGGGAATGGAGCTTGTTGTTGGAGCAGCAAGCAACAAAAGGTGATTGCTCAATCCACTATGGAAGCTAAGTATATGACCTCTTGTTCGGCTGTGAAAGAATTAATGTGGGTGAAATCTTTGCTTCAAGAATTGGGATACATGATGGATGGAGTGCAAAAGATATTTTGTGACAATCAAGCAGCAATTGCAATTGCAGCAAACCCTAAACATCACTTTAAAGCAAAAAATATGGATATTCGTTTGAGCTTTGTGAGGGAGAAAGTTGAGAATAAAATCATTAGTTTGGAATATAGACCTGATGGTGAGATGGTAGCAGATATGATGACTAAATCGGTTCCTTCTCCTAAATTGTTATTTTGTAGGGAGAAGTGTGTACTGAAGCAAAAGATAGACTAGAAAATAATGGGAGTGTTGAAAAGAGAGGGATTTTGTAGTCTTTCTTGTGGACATACTGCAGTCCTCATACTTGTCGTAGTCACTGAGGATTTGCAGACAACCATGGCTGCCATGGTTGCCTGCTGCAGCTAAAGGAGACAGGCAAATCATTCAGTACAGATTTCTCTGCAAAATGTAATTGCCCCCTTATGAGATTTGAACCAGTGACCTTTGGAGGATGACCGTACGGACCAGCGATGTGCCTTATCCGGTAAGTCTTGAAAAAATCAATACATGCATATGGCGCAATACTTATTTAAAGTTATGCCGCGCCGGATATTTCATTTAACTAATTAACGATGATTTATGCATGGAAACATACCTGTCCGCATGAAATTGGGACGGCACGAAATATACGAATTAACATTTAATTTCTATAGACCAAATCAAATTTCCAGATCTGATCGAACGGCTCACAGTGGAGCCAGAATGCCGGAATAGTCGTTTAGCGATTTGCGGATAGGATGTCGATAGATGACACGTGGCAACATATGGCTGGATAGCAGATATCACGAGAGGAGCAACTACGGTTCTGGATTGAACATGCGTCAGCGGAACGACTATGCCGTACAATGGCCGTACTAGAAGTACAGCGGTACCTGTACCTTCTTCTACTTTAGAGTCTTATGATTGGTTGAAGTACCTTAGTAGTAGGCTTAGAGAGGTAGCTTAGGACTTAGAATTTTTTTGGTTTTCTAGCCTCTCTCCTAGAGTGCTCTGTTAATATTTGACCAACTTTGGTCAGCCACAACTTAATGCTCCGGTGAGCAAATTCAGTGATTCTTTTTGCAACGAACTCAAGGGAGTCCAAGCTACATAGAGGTGTAGTCGGTGAATGTTTTTGCGTCCCAAGTGGGACTTATTCATTGTCAAAGTCAAAAGTGCATATATTATCCTAGAGGCTTCACATAAGTTGGACATTCTGTGTACCAATCGAGGTCACAGAATTACACCTACGATAGTCAAAAACTAAAGGCAACAGAGTTTAACTGGGTCACCCATGAAAAAGAGACAATTGCGATCATCAATGCGCTAGAGATTTGGAAATGATACATACAGGGAAAACGGATCACAAGTAACACGGATCACCACGCCCTACAATATCTGCAAACTTAGCCGAATTTTTCCAAGAAACAAGTGCGTTTGATGACGTTTCTTCAGACATTCGGACCGGAACTTATCACTGAGTATAAGCTGGGAAAATCGAACCCAACGGATGTGATGCCAAGAAGACCCGGAGTCGCTGCGCTGGTAGAAGAGCACCGACCGCAAGAATCGCAGCATGTAAACGTAAACTTTATGAAAGAGAACACCGCAGCATCGACCGCAACGGAATGTCCGAAACTCAGCGTAGTCACCAGTACAGTGCAAGTGGACGAAAAGTGGTTAAACAAGATTAAGGCCACCTACGGCGACTACGACACACTGAAGGAACTCATTAATTGGAAGGTACTAGTTTGAACCGCTAATGGTATGTGGCGGTACAGACCGAGTAAATCAATACGACTGTATGTTCCGACAAATATAGAGTTAGGTCATACAATTCTTAGAATGAGTCACGATGAGCCGCTCAGTGGACATTTTGGGCGGGAAAAAACAACCGCGCGTGTCGCTGAGGCGTATTAATGGCCAAACATGACTCGCGACATTGCGGAATATGTCTGGACGTGCGACTCGTGTAAGAGGAACAAATTGGAACGAGGGCAACAAAGTTTGTTACACTTCCTTGCCATACCATTTTTTCCTTGGGACGCGATTTCGATGGATATTATCGTAGCTTTTCCGCAGACGAAGGAGGGCTAGGGCTCAATTTTTGTCGTCGTGGATTACTTGACAAAAATGGCCCATTTCCTACCCACATCAACCACATCCACTGTCGAGATATCGCGGACTTATTCTTTCGGGAGATATTCCGCCATCACAGAGTTTCAAAGAGGATCGTCAGCGACCGGGATCGCAAATTCGTGAGCCACTTTTGGCGAGATCTATTTGCGCTGTGTGGCACGCATTTGGCCATGTCCACAGCCTACCACCCTCAAACTGATGGTCAGGCTGAAAGGGTGAATCAAACTCTAGAGGGAGCGTTGCGGGCTTATATCTCGGTGCACCAAACGGAATGGGTGGACCATTTAATAGGGATCAAGGTGGTGTACAACAGTGCGGTGCACTCGTCTACGCATGCTACGCCATTCTCACTTAATGGATGACAACCCACTCTTCACCAAAACTTACGGGTAGCGGATTGCCATACGCCGGCAGCTCTGGATTTTGTCAAAACGCTGGAAGGAAACTTGGAAAAGGCGAAGAAGGCACTACAGTTCGCAAAGAATCGCCAAAAGTTGCAAGCCAACGCTCACCAGAAGGAGGTCATCTTTGGCGTGGGGGAAAAGGTTTGCCTTAATATAGCAAACCTCGCCATGCCGGGTGCTTTCTTTAAGAAGTTCGCACCGAAATTCACGCGCCCATTCACGGTTCTTTCCCGTGTGGGCGAAGTGGCTTATTGTTGTTTTTGAAGATTTAGTTTCGTGCGTACGTGAAATTTGGTGCGCACGCGACGTTTCGTGCGTATATGTTTACCTAATGTACTGTGGAGGTTTGAACAGATTTGCAGTTTGGGGGAGTAAGTGTACAAGTTGAATTAATGCGACGTAATGAACAAATTGAGTGGTACGGAATGCGTTGGGAAATGGGCGGGGGATCCCGAAGCGATCCGATATGAAATGTCTGAAATATTTGAATATGTATGCCGACGGTACGGAGCGTCATATTTGGATTGCTGTACTTTATTTGCGACAGGCGGCATTTGTCCCAAATGACGCGTACTTTTCATGTGACACGTCGCATTTAGTACAAATGACACGGTTACGGTACATTTAGATTTGGATAACATGACGTCGCTTTGTCAAGTGGATTTTGAGACCACGCGGCGCGACATCAAGGGTGCCGAGCAAGAGGTACGGACGGTGGATATAGGCCGCCGTTATTTTTCAAGTAGTGGAGACGCGAAATCGCGTCATTCACAAGAAACATATTTTGGACGTCCCGGATTGTTTGACGAAAATTGAGGAGTTTCGTTGGATGACTCAGCATGACTCAGCATACTATTTGGTGTCGGTGTAAATATTACGAGTAACATTGTTTTGTCTTTTGTATCATTACAAATTAGTGTTGATTATGATGTTTATATTTAAGTGATCAATTAGGGTTTTGATAGTTTAATTTGTGTGTGTACAATATCATACTTGTAGACAAGTGTACGCTTACGATTGCTTGACTCTCAGGTGTACGCTTACGATTAGTTTACTCTTACTAAAAGGTTATTATGCGTAAATAGGATTTAGTGACAGTAACGTAATTTACGTTGGTTGTTTTGACACTTAGTCATTATTTGACAGCTCACAAGTGAATATATAGGAATGAGCTTGGTTAGGAATTAATAATCAATGTTTGTTAAGAAAAGTAGGGACCAAAGATGTAGTATTTTAGGGTTATCGATTAGGTCATGCATTTGAGTGTTATATTTATTGATATACTTTTGTTTATTTAATGTTGATGTGTGATTGCACTTTTATTATTATTTATTTATGTTATTTTATATATATGTTTGTTATGCATTGTTTATGCATTTGTTGCCTTAAGGTTTGTTTATGCTGACTATTCCATCAAACCTTAGTTGTTGTCATAGGGTTTATTTATGTTGATTATTCCATGAAACCCTAAATGTTGTTTGTTGCGTCTGTGTACGCATATGGAGGATACATTTCAAATGATTGTTCATTGGCCTAGCTTTGCTTAGCTTACTGGGTGATAGTTTGGGTGGCTTCTGCGGTCTATTTTAGACCAAAGAATAACAGGTTATGGGCCCACACCCCATCTATCATATGTTAGGTTGAGTCGAGATAGGTTTGTGTCACACGCATTGTAGCGGGTTAATTTTGTTCTTGCTGGTTGTATTGCAGTAATGGTGTCTATGTACCCATGTGATCGGCCTTATCATAGTGTTGGTATGTGTCGAGTTTAATCTTGAATCGCCCCAAGGGTTAACTTAGTTTTAGTGCCGAAATATCTACCCTCAATGAAAATGATTTATTTTTAGAAAGGATATTTTATTTTATTTTTGAAAAATACATGTTTATTTTTGGTGAAGCGTTTCGAAATGTGGAAATTTGACGCTTTAGTGGAGAGATGTGGAAGGTGGAGTTTCGACGTTTGGGGGAGAGAGATCCGAAAGGTGGAGTTGTGGCATTTTGGTGAAAGATCCAAATTTGTGTATCAATGATTATAGGATGTTATGAGATTTTATTTTTGGGTTGTTGGTAGTTTTCGGGAAATGTAATATTATTGGAGCTTTTGGGAATATGTGGGAAACTTAGAAAAAGAAAAAGAGAAAATTAGTGGATTTTATTTTTACTTATTTTTAATGTTTTTATTTTGTGGATTAAGTACGAGGTTTGAGTAATTTAGGAAATTTGAAAGGTTTTTATTTTTTTTTTAAATGTTGTGGTAGTTTGAGGAATGTGGGATTTTGTTGGAAGTTTGTTTATTTCGGTAGAATTGTTTTTGGGAAAATAGATTTTAATTTATGTATTTTTAATGGGAAATTTTCAGATTTAATTATTAAATGAAGAGAAAAATATTGAAATCTATATTTGTTTTAGTTAAGGTAGAAGTTATTTAAGTGGGGATATTTTGTTAGTGTGATCTTTTGGCTTTAATTATTTAGTTGACTTGAGATAGAATTGTGGGAAGTAGATTCAGATTTAGATATTGGTAGGAAATTAATTCTGTTGTAATTGGAAAATAAAAAAAATTATTATAAAAGCAGGAAAGTATATGGAAGCCGGCAGGCGTTAGTGGAACAAATTAGGAAGGAAAATTTTGCCGGAGGCAATTTGGCGGTCCGGATAGAAGGCGTGGTGGTGGTGGCGTGATGACGTAGTTTCATGGAGTGTGACAGATGATGACGTGGCATCATGGAGTTACGAACCTAAAGCTTCGGGGGAGTGTTGTTTTTGGAAGATTAAGTTTCGTACGTGCATATGTATTTACCTGATCTACTGTGGAGGTTCGAAAAGATTTGCGGATTGAGGAATTAAATGTAAGAGTAAAATTAATGGAGTAATTGAGTGGCGCGAAATGTGATAGAAAATGGACGGGGGATCGCGAAGCGATTACGTGAGATAATCGACGAAGATGAAATGGTACGTCGCACGTAAAGAACATAATGCGACAGGTGGGATATATGGAAAAGAACGTCGCCGGTACATAGAATCTTTTTGGGACAGGTGTACTTATTTTTGGCAGGCGCATTTATGACGAGGAACAAAATTGCGGTACGAACAATTTCGGATGGTTTGACGTGGTTTCGTCAAGTGGATTTTTATGACCACGCGGCGCAACATCAACGGTGCCGAATAAGAGTCACGGATGGCGGACAAAGGCCGCCGCTATTTATCAACTATTGGGGATGCGAAATTGCGTCAATCACGCAATATTTGTTTTTGGACGTTCCGGATTGTTTGACAAAATTTGAGGAGTTTCGTTGAGTGACTCAGCATGAGTCAGCATACGATTTTGTGAGATTTTGTGTACCTGTAAATATTTGGAACAACATTGGTTTGTCCTATGTGTATTATTAAAATAGAATTGATTATGGTGTTTATATTTATGTGGTCAATTAGGGTTTCAGCAGTTTAATTTATGTGTATGTAGTGTCGTACTTGCAGACAAGTGTACTCTTATGATTGGCCGACTCTCAGGTGTACACTTACAGTTAGGATTAATTGTCGTAGTAGGTTATTAAGGTTAAATAATATTTAGTGGAAGTTACGTTGGTTAATTTGACACGTAGATTTAATTCCTCAATCCGCAAATCCTTTCGAACCTCCACAGTATATCAGGTAAATACATACGCACACAAACATGCGCACGCACGTACGAAACTTAATCTTCCAAAAACAACAAATCCACGATGAGCACGCGCATATGTGCGTACACGTCGCAAGGGCCGTGTGCTTTCCTCCAGGGTGGCTGTGAATCCGCGGAAATCATCCCGTCACGCTCCCACCATCAAAGTTTGTCGTCGCCTTTTTGTCATTACGTTTTGAAATCTTGGGTGGTACATTTAATGCCCCTCTATACGAGTCATTAATTACCTCCGCTGGTACGTATATTATCTCCGCTCGTACAGATATTGCGTTCTGACATTGCATTCGAAGATTCTTTCAAGATTTTAAGCATCGAATATTAACCTACGTGCTACCAACCAGAATGAGCCACGCAGGTTTTACAGACGCGACCTAATGGAAGGCACGCTAAAATTTTCCGTACAATTACTCGGACGCCTAATGGAAGTCCACCATTGTTGTTCAAAACGTATTATACGCATGATTTGAACGCTCATACAATACGTAAAAACTGGAGAGGTTGATTTGAAAAAATCGTAAAAAACGTTAATGAATTTTTTCCGTACAAATCCGTACATGTTAAACAAATTGAATTGAACATGTACCGCAGTTTGTACGCTTTACGTCGAAAAATAAGATATATTTAAAGGGAATCGCTAATCGTTGAGACGATTTTTGTTGCGCGCAGGTAGTTGCCAGAAACTATACATTTGAAGCACAGTTTTGTACAAGTTACATACCTTTAAGTTCAAATTAGACGGTCAATCCGTCGAACAACTTTGATTGGCGGAATATGGCAACGGCGGATAAAAAAGTGTCGCGCTTGCGATCGTCAACCGTCATAAAAAAAAATTCACACGGTCGGCGCAGGTTTAGTGTAACAAAGCTGCGGCAGCCACATATAAATAAAATGGTTGCGCGGAGGTAGTTCACACTGACATTTGACTTGGACGGTGACACAAATTAAAAGACGACGTACAACATGTATGAACTCGCACGAAACGAAATAAACTTAGTACAAAACAAAAAAGCGTACCCGCTTTTAAATATCGATGAAACTAAAATGACGCGTTTTTTATATGAAGTTTTTTATATGGCCAAATGAAGTCACACTATTTACGAATCAACAGCTCTACAGAACATACTTCAAAGGTTCAGCGTTCCGATTCGCGAGTAGATTTCATTTTTGCAACTAAGTCAAATGTGTGTGAACTACCTGTACGCAACCATTTTATTTATATGTGGCTGCCGCAATTTTGTTTCACTAAACCTGCGCCGGCAGTGTGAATTGTTTATTTTTCATGGCGGTCGACGTTCGCAAGCGCGACAGTTTTTTAACCGCTGTTACAATATTTCGCCAGTCAAAGTTGTTCGACGGATTGACCGTCAAATCGAAAATCAAAGGTACGTAGCTTGTACGAAATTGTACTTCAAATGTACAATTGTTGACAACTACCTGCGCGCAGCAAAAATCGTCTCTGCAATTAGCAATTCTTTATTTAAATTGTTATTACTCCTCATGCATGCATCGGAACGTCTACATCATCTAGTTACGGTCAATCTTTTCAGCGGTTAGTATTTAATTACGTAAGCCCAAGTTCAAATCTTACAAAATGCTCATTTTTTGTCAGAATAAAACTGTCTAACTACTACAGTGGCGTCGGTTATGGCGTCTTCCTTGAGTTTTCGCTTTAAACTGTTGAAGTATTTATGGCGGCTTCTTTTCCAAAATTTAAAGAAGACGCCCGTACACATTTTGAACTTACGGCGCTCACATAGTGTGACACCGCAGCGTCTCTTTTTGGAAATGTCCGTAGATGTGACGCTAAATTTCAGTACAATTTTGTGTACATTCTGGTCAGTTTATTGAACAGAAAGTACCGATACGTGCATCAAATCTTTTCGTCAATTTTCGTACAGTTTCTGTAAATATTCGTACAGTTACCGAAATTTGTTTATAGTTTCCGTAAATTTTCAGTTTTAGTTTAGTAGACTTTTTTTTGCGATTATTTGAGATGTCACGTACAATACGTAGAAACTGGAAAAAAGGAAAAAATTGCGTGTATTGAACAACTAGGAAGTCCACCCTATGTTTTACACATCACATTACCGTAGCCGCCATAGTGTGTGTTCACACTGCTGACGTCTGAACACGTGAGAACAGGTTCGCGCGATTTTCTGTAGCTTTTATGACTACGAATCAAATCCGAGCGTTTTATTAAGAAGGCCCGTGGGAACGAAAGAAAAAAAAAATAACAGACCAATAGACAGAGAGCAACTGAAAAACCGAACACGCGGGAAAAATCAAACCCTAAGGGGAAAAACTGAAAAACAAAAATTATCTTAAAATGAACGAAAAACGCGGCGAAACCGCACGAAAAACTGCACAAAAAACTTACAGTTCGAACTTCAAGCTGCAACTGATGTCATTATCTTTCTAACAATTTACGACAACATATGGTGTCAAAATAACAAAAGCACAAAATCACAACCCTAATTTCCCCAGTATTCGCC
>JBBHKE010001935.1:206108-218085 GCA_037447655.1 Zygnema cylindricum
ACTCATAGTATTTCGTTTCGAAGATCACTCCCCCGAAGGATTACTCTTATTTGGTTGAATACTACACAACAAGAAACCAGATTTTATCTGGCGTCTTCGGTGGGTTTGATAGTACGTTTTTCGATTCGTTTTTATCCAGCTGCAGATGTTGTCATAGGGTTTATTTATGTTGATTATTCCATGAAACCCTAAATGTTGTTTGTTGCGTCTGTGTACGCATATGGAGGATGCATTTCAAATGATTGTTCGTCGACCTATTTTTGCTTAGCTTTTTGCATGATAGTTTGGGTGGCTTCTGCGGTCTATTTTAGACCAAAGAACAACACATCATAAGTTGGTTTATTCTCATTAGGAAGCCCCCTCACTAGAAGCTTTGCTTTATGATACTCAGCAAAAAAACCACCTGAGCATGCATTTTCCGCAACCAAAAGTCTAAACTTATTGCAATATTCCGCCATGTTTCCGCCTATATATTTATATTCCCAGATTTGCCCAGCAGTTATAAACTCATGCTGAGTATTAGCTCTAGAATATGTCTTTTTCAAAGCATCCCAAATCTGTGATGCTTTAGTTGTCTGAATATATGTCATATGCAGCTCCTTAGATATCATTAGTTTTATAAGATGAAGAGCCTATTTATTCTTTTGAACATAGTTGGCATCAGTTTCAGCCATAGATCCATTAACAATATGAAAAATCTTCTCTTGTACAAAGTAAGACAAGACAAGATTTCCCAATACAAATATTCCCTCCCATCAAAAACCAGAATTCATGAAGGTGGGCCCTTAACATGTTGTTTTGAGAAAACAGCCGGCACCAAAGACATTGAGGATGCTGATGTAGTCATCTCAAAACCAAACGAAACAGGAAACTCTCACAAAGATTGGTCTAAAAATACACTAACTTTAAGACATCTATAGGTCCTCAGAGTAGAGAGCTCACACGAAGCCTCTAGGATAACCCTGAACCCTTTGTGTTTCAACAAAAAAAACTGCCACCCTGGCAAACAAAAACTCTGACCACCTTCACCCAAATGAAGGCAAGACTCCTTTGAGTCTATAGCAAAAAAAATCTTTGAATTTGCTCCTCTGAGAAGTAAGTTATGGAGGGTCAAAGTTGACCTTTTCTAGAGAAGCTCTTTTGGAGAGAGGGTCCAATCTCTCAAATTTTTCTAAGTCCTATCTCTCTCTTAAATTCTATCTACTGAAGTACGGCACCAATCATAATAGGTGTTGTATAGAAAGGTATATGTGCCGTTGTACTTTTTGTACGGCTATTGTACGACATGGCCAACAAGTCGACACATGTCTCTTTTGGATGCGTTCTTGTAATTCTCGGAGATGGCGTAATCCAATAAGGTTGTGCCACGTGTCAATTGATGTGACGTCGACGACAAACCGCCGAAAACCTATTCCGCAATCTCGCCATACTTCACGTTCGTCCGATTAATCCAAATTTTAATCGTAGCCTTCATAAATACTTGTGCGATATTTGTTTCTTCTTCGAAACAAAGTGCGCGCTATCTGTTTCGGATCTTCTGTACGCCGTTCAACTTAGACTGTATCTATGTCCAAATATCGCGTTAAATGAAATAGCCTATGTGTGCGTGTTTATATAATTATCAAACCCTATATAGAACAACCTTGATCTTAGACTAATTGGCTAAGGCTACTGGCTACCGGGGGCTTTGTCAAAGAACAGGTACCAGGTTCAAATCTCGGATCCGTGAATTACTATTTTTATAAATCTACGAATTTAATGTGTGTCCTCGTTTGGATAGCATAAGCGGCCATAGCTCTATCTCCCTCTCCAACTTTCAGTGAATGTGACAAGTGTGGGAGCTGGAGAGAGGAGTTATTGACTGACTGCTTCTGCTACTTTTCTACATTTTACAAAACCTAGAAAATACTAAAATAACCTTTAATTTCTAAACTCCCCTTATTTTCTAGTCACTCTTTATTTTAAGGCCACTCTTTTGCCGGCAGAAGATTAGTTTAGGGGAAGGCACAAGTTTGGTCATAATCTCTGCTACCATTTCACTAACTGGTTTATACTCCAAACTGATTATCTTGTTTTCTACTTTCTCCCTTACAAAGCTAAGTCCATGTGTCTATGTGTCCATGTGTTTTGCTTTAAAGTGATGTTTAGGATTGGCAGAAATGGCAATGGCAACCTGATTATCACAAAAAACTTTTTCGACACCTCTCTTAAGATGACCAAGCTAACCAAGCAAAGACTTGACCCACATTAATTCTTTTAACGCACAACAAGAAGCCATGTACTCAGACTCCATGGTGGATTGAGCAATGACCTTTTGCTGATTGGTGCTCCAACAGCAAGGCCTATCACCGATATACAAAACATATACACACGTGCATCTCCTCATACGAGTCTCCCTATATCTGGCATCACTCCAAGAGGCGATGTCAATATTGTTCCCACCCAAATGCAACTATAGATCCCTAGTCCCTATGAGATATTTAAAGACTCTCTTAGCTACCTCCCAATTTTTCTTAGTAGGAGCATTCAGACTCCTACTTAGTAATCCTACAGCTCTGGCTATGTCCAGACGGGTACAATTCATCAAATATATAAGGCTACCCACTACTTGTCTATAAAGGATGGTCTACATAAATCTTTTCTATTCTAGGCCTACCTCATCATCTACGATTATAACTCCTTCCACACTCCCCTCACTTCCCTTCTTTAATTCTATAGGAGTGGTACAACTATTAGCCTTGTCCATTTGGAATTTTTCTAACATGTTTCTAATGGCCTCTTTTTAAGTTAATCTTATTTTATTTCTATCTCTGTCTCTCTCTACCTGAATTCCCAAAATATACCTTGCTTCTCCCATATGTTTCATCTCAAATCTTCATTTTAGATCATTTTTCAACTTACTTATCTTATTTATTAATTTACTTAAAACAAGCAAATCATAAACATAAATTGCAATAAAAATAATTCCTTCCTTATCTTCATCATATAAATGGAGTGATTTGAGCTGATCCGAATATATTCCAAACTTGTAAAAAACTCATCGAGCTTCTTGTTCCATTGCCGGGGCACCTGTTTCAACCCATACAAAGATTTGATCAATCGGCATACCTTGCTTTCCTCCCCTTGCTCCATAAATCTCTCGTGTTTTCGCATAAAAATTTCCTCTTCGAACTCTCCATGTAGGAAGGCTGTCTTGATGTCCATCTGATGCACTTCCATGTCTTTTGCTGCCGCAATACTGAGAAGTATCCGAACTGAAGGAAACTTGACGACTGGAGCAAAAGTCTCCTCGTAGTCAATTCCCTCTTTCTGGGTAAACCCTTTCGCTACTAACGGAGTCTAGTAGCGGTCAATGGTGTTATCCGGGTTGAGTTTCAGCTTAAATAACCATTTTTACCCTATTAGCTTCCTGTCAGGAGGACAATCCACTAATTTCTATGTATCGACTCCCATAATTGAGGCCATCTCCTGATTAATGGTTGTCTTTCACCGGTTTCTCTCATGACAAGTCATTGCCTCATTATAAGTTTGAGGTTCATCATGGTGAGATTGTTTAGTTACCTTATTGTTCACTTGTCTCTCTTGCATCTTTTCCTACTTCTTCTTCCTCCCTCAAACTTTGTTGTGGGAATATATGGATCTTTTGGATTCTTCCAAACAGTTTCTACTTCTCACCTATCCTTTGCTTTCGGGTCGATTTCCACCACGTTTTCCGCTTCGGTTGGAGTTGATACTAGGGGTTCCACATTTGAGTCCTTCTCGATCTGATCTGTACCCGCAACATCATCATCTTCTTGAAATCTTGGATAGTTAGGAAGCTCAAAGTCATCAGAATTTTCTGCCTCAAATGTGATTCTGACTATCTTTGTATGCTAAATAGGATCTATAGATTTCCCATTATCCATAACCACTAGATGCTTCACTTGGATAATATACTCTCTTTTGAGATCATAGACTCTATATCGTTTTACATTTCATCATATCCTATTAGATATCCTGGATTTTCTTTTGGCTCTAATTTCCTGTTTGACCGATCTGTGTGTAAATTGAACACTTGACTACAAAAAACCTTTATGTGTGAAACATCTGGTTTTCGGCCAGTCCATCTCTCAAAGGTTATTGGCCTTTTACTGCTGAAATAAGAACTCCATTCTTGAGATAATTTACACATTTCATTGCTTCGACCCAAAACTTCTTTCCTATCTCCTTATTTGACAGCATACTCTTAGCACTATCACTCAGTGTTCTGTTTAATCGTTCAACTACACCATTTTGCTTAGGATTTTCAAGAGTTGTCTTTTGGTGTTGCACTCCATTTTCTCTAAAAAAAACCTCAAACTGGGAAGTGGTATACTCTCCACCATTGTCACTTGTTACTCCCTTGATTGAGGTTTCATGGAGTTTTTCACTCCATGCTTTATATTGCTTAAAACATTCTTGAGCCTCTGACTTATTTTTCAAAAAATACACCCTAGATTACCAAGACCAATCATCAGTGATAGTCATCATAAATCTCTTCTCTCGGGTGATGGCACTCTAACCGACCCCGAAATATATGTGTGTATTAAATCTAGAATCTTTTCTCCCTTATAGGTGGCAGTTTTTGGGAAGGGTTACCTGTGTGCTTTACCTTGAGCACATCCACTACAATCACTTAGATTCTCACATTCACCGAGTTGAATCCCTTCCACTACTCCCATCTTTTTCATCTCTTTTAACTTATCTAGATTCACATGCCCAAGCCTCTTATGCCACAACATTATATCATGAACACCAGCATAATAAAGTTTCTTATTTTCATTGCTTAAAATCAGTCTAAACATCCCTTGGCTACCCTTTTCAGCAGTGAAATATATTTCCTCCTCAAAACTAGCAGTAAAGACTCATTTCCTAGAGCTTATATCTAAACCCTTATCATCTGATAAAGACGTAGAGATGAGGTTTTTGTTCAACTTCGGAATAAACAATACATCCAAGAATGTAACTATGGATGTCTTTCCTTCTAGTAACACTTTCAGATTTTTCGATCATACAAGAGTAGTAATGACTATCCTCCCATCCACGTACTCTATCTCTTCGGTGGGATTTTTTCTTATCTTAGTGAACAGGTGTTTATCTTTTCACATGTGCATGGTGGCACTTGAATCTACAATCTAGCCTGCTTCACCTTTCAACCCACCGAAAGCACATTTATGCTTTTGTGGAATTTCGACCTCGTTTTTTGCTTCCAACTCCTTATCCAATAGGAGTTCATTGTCCTCGTCCTCGGATTCCGCCTAATGTAACTAGGTCACAAGGGCCTTTTTATTTCCTCTACGGGGTCCATTGTTCTGCCCCTCTTGTAACTGCAGCTTGGTTAACTTAGTGCACTCTAAAATTATGTGAGCTTTGTACCTACAGAATGCACTGCTCACAAGTAACCACTAAGATATCATCAACCCACTTTTGTTTCCCCGATAGCAACTGCCACCTTTGTAGGCAATGACTTTGACCAGCCTCATCCTTGTGTGGATAAAACTCTCATGAGTCCAACGTAAAAAGAATCATTGAATTTGCTCCCGGTTGGCCAAAGACAACCTATTTATACAGAAGGTCACCTAGAGATAGGCGTCTCAAACATTACTAAGTCCTAGTCTGCCTCATCTCAGCTACCTATTACTAAACCCTAATCCAATAGGAACACTATTTTTTACAAAAGGTACAGTGGTTGATGTACTTATTGTATGTCTTTTGTAAAACGTGGCCTTCAAGGTGACGCTTGTCAAATCCGGAGCCATGGTTCCTCTCCCATCTTGTGTGGTATCCAAATAGTGTGACGCCACGTGGCATTACGTGATGCTATTTCCAAATGCCACCAAAAGCGCATTCCGGTTGGGGGCTGCAACGAAGGTTGTCCGATCAATTAAATTTACACGTTTAAATTCTCGTTCGTGCATGAATTGTTTCATATGCGTCTCGTAGTCAGTTTGGTGTGAATTTGCCGATGTGTCACAGTTTAAGTACGTATGAAGTCTATTACGTTCATTGTTTCGTAGTGCCTTAATGGTAAAGGCATCCGGCTATACATAATCTATAGGTTCAAGGTTCAAATCTAGTAGAAGGCACAATTTTGGTAAAATGCCACTCGACTTTAGTCTGCACCTTCTAAATAACTGGGTAGCCATGGCCTGTCTTTCATTCTCTCTCTCTCTCTCTCTCCTTTAAAGACTAAAATAAAATAAAGACAAGATATAAATTACCTTTTTCAACAATCCCCTTAATTTTTAGCTCTCTTTCTCTCAACCCACAACCATTTATGCAATAAAATAATTTTGGTGAAGGAACAACTTTGGTCATCATATCAGCCAGCATTTCCCCATCCGATTTGAACACAAGTTTGATAATTTTGTTTTCAACTTTTTCTCTCACAAAGCTAAGCCTTATGTCCATATGTTTGGCCTTAAAATGATGCTGGGGATTTGCAGCAATTGCAATTGCAGCGTGGTTATCACATAAAATGTTTTGCACTCCATTCTTCATAAATCCCAATTCTTGCAGCAAAGATTTCACCCACATTAATTCTTTCACAGCTGTGCGTGAAGCCATATACTCAGCCTCCATTGTAGACTGAGCGAAAATTTTTTGTTGTTTGTTGCTCTAGCAGCATGCACCCAACCCAATTTGCAAAACATATCCAAAAGTTGACCTTCTGAGTGGCACATCTCCATAACTAGCATCACTCGAAGTGGTGATGTTAGTATTCTCTCCTCCCAAATTTAACCATAATTACCTTGTTCCCACAAGATATCTCATTACCCTTTTGGCTGTCACCGTGCCTCCCAGTATTTCTTTCTCGGATTATTTTGACTTCTACTATAAACTCCTACAGCTGCTGCTATGTTCGGACATGTACAATTTATAAAGTAGATCAAACTTCGTACAATTTGTCCATAATGATTATTCTGCATAAATTTATGTTCGTGTAGAGTTATATGATTATCTAGGACTATTAGTCCTCCTTCACCATTCCCCTCACTAACCCTTTTAAGTTCCATAGGAAAAGAGCAACCCTTGGCTTGGTCCATCTGAAATTTTTGAAGCATATTACCGATTGCTTTTTTTTGTGTTTGTTTGATTATTTTCCTGTCTGTATCCCTTTGGATTTGTATTCCTAAAATGTACTTGGCTTCTCCTAAGTCTTTCATATCAAATCGACTACTCAAAATTCTTTTTTGTTGATTTATTTTCTCAATAGATTTACTCAAAAGAAGCAAGTCATCCACATACACTGCAATTGAAATTTCACCATTTTCATCTTCAAAAAGATAAATGGAGTGATTTGAGCTGATCCGTATGTAACTTATACCAGTAAATAACTCATCCAATTTTATGTTCCATTGTCAGGGCGCTTGTTTTAGCCCGTATAGTGATTTAATAAACCTTTACACCTTGCTTTCTTCTCCCTCCTCTACAAATCCCTCCCGTTGTTTGATGAAAATTTCTTCTTCTAGTTCCCCATTTAGAAAAGCAGTTTTTATGTCCATTTGATGTATTTCCATGCCTTCCGCTGCAGCTATACATAAAAGGATTATAACTGAAAGAAACCGGACTACCGGAGCAAAGGTCTCTTCATAATCAATTCTCTCCTTTTGAGTATATCCCGTTTGTTACCAATCTAGCGTTGTACCTTTTTATAGAATTATTTGGGTTCAATTTTTTTTAAGAACCCATTTACAACCGATTGGCTTTCTATCCGGAGGACAATCTACTATCTTCGATGTGTTTGCCTCCATTATGTAACTCATTTCTTCATTAATAGCTTTTATCCATCTATCCCTTTCCAAGCTATTTATGGCTTTTAAATATGTTTCAGATTCTTCCGGATGAGACAACTTGGTTAACTTACTATTGGCCATTCTCTCTTGAATAGGTTTGTTGCTTCTCTGTCTTCCCTCAAATTTTGATGCTGATATTGAGGGCATCCTCGGATTCCGTTTGGGTATAACTTCATCTCCCCTATTCGCTAACTGTGGTTTTTCTTTAGTTTCAGTTTGAAGTGGAGCCTCATGCGTCTCCTCACTTTCTTCTCATTTGAATTTCCTGCAAATTCAATTTCTTCCTTGTTTGTTTTTGAATTATTTCAAGGTCAGGATTAAAATCCAGATCCGAAAATATCCTGATTTTAACTTCTTTGGTGTATTTAAACGGATCTATGGATTTTACTTCATCCATAACTACAATGTGTTTGGCTAAGATTATATCCTTTTTCTTTAGATCATACACTTGGTATCCTTTGCTATCTTTATCATATTCGACCTAGTATCCTGGCTTTCCTCTTCCTTCTAACTTCCATTTGTTTTTGTCATTATCCAAGCTAAACACTTGACTTCCAAACACTCTCAAACTACATAAATCTGGTATTCTGCCGGTCCACCTCTCATATAGAGTTTCATTTTTATTAGCTGAAGTAAGAATCCTATTTTTGATGAAGTTTGCATAAATTATAGCTTCCGCCCAAAACCGCAAGCGTATCCTCTTATCAGTTAGCATACTGCTTCACATATCACCAAGTGTTCTGTTTAGTCTTTCGGCTACTCCATTTTGCTCCGCATTATCGGCAACAGTTTTTTGATGATGAATTTCTCCGTTTATTAAAAACTCTTTAAACTCATTTGAGGTGTAATCCCCCCCATTATCACTTTTTACTTCTTTTATGGGGGTCTCATGAACTTAAACACTCCAAACTTTATAATCCTTAAAGTACCGCAAAACTTCTCACTTATGATTAATGAAATATACCTTAGTATTTCTAGACAAGTTATCAGTGATGGTCAGCATATACCTTTTCCCTACGTGTGAGTGATATCTCGTGTTGAAATTATTAGATTTATGAGGTATTTTCTAGGTCTGAAGTTATTAGTAAAAACAAGAAAAGTAAAAACACAGGCAGCCTGCCTCCACCTCTTCCCTCTACCCCCCATATTTGTTGTAGTCACTAAAGGATAAAGACGGTGGTGGAGCCATGGCTACCTCAGCTCCATAGGCACGATTTAAGAGTGACCTAAGTCACTCTCAACAAAAGGCTTAGTCAGGCAGGACTCGAACCTCCGACCGGCAGAGCGTGGCGTAGCTGTCAGCTCTAACCGGTCTGTCGTAGGAGTTTGTTACATTACATGGGGTACGATATTTATTTAAACATTGAACATAACACTAATCCGATAAACCTAACTGTGAAAAGGAAACATAGAGACATAGCTGATTCAGTGCGTTCATCTAATCCGCTGCACAAAGTAAATGAGTCGGACATTTATTTCAACGACGTGCATTAAAAGTCAGTCTTCATCTGACGGCGCTAATCGTCGCCGAGGTCTCGGAATAGTCACTTTGTTAGTTTTGGGATGTGGCGTGACGTGGCGTGACCTAGTGATACGTGGCAAGATTGAATTGAGCAGCAGAGATTTCGGACGACATATGGACGATTTAGACGGCGACATGCGTCCACTCCATGGCTTTGTCGTATAGAGTCCGTATATAAAGTTCACCGCCCACAGTACTTTTTCGTAATTTACGGTATCTTGATTGGAGCGTACTTTAGTAAATAGGGTTTGTGAAAGAGATGTAGGACTTGAATATTTTTAGATAGTCACCTCTCCCTTTGGAGCTTTGTATATATTGGCATTTTTTCCGGCTCAAAACTAATTCGCTCGTGTGCCGTTTTCAGTGATTCTTTTTACTACGGCTTAGGGAAGTCCATGCTGCACAGGGGTGCAATCAAATTGTCAGTTTGCCTTTTTGGGCAGCAGTGGTTGTGGCTTGAAGTAGGTTAGTTAAAAATTATCTAGAGGCTTCCTATATTCTATAGTCTAATGGAGGACACGGAATTGCAGATTATGGGCCCACCCTCTAGGGTGACCACCTTCAATGGATTTGGGTTCATCTATTAGGAAGCCAGGATGATGGGGGCTTTTTGCGAGAAACGATACTAGGGTATCGTTAGTGGACAAGTGAAATGTCCACCTTCAGGAATTCCACCATGATTTGGAGGGGTAAGGTTTCCTATAGCAGCGACTGCTTTCGCGGAGGAAACAGATGATGGGGACAGGAGTTTGTCCGAAAAAGGAAAAGGGAAGAAGACACCCCTCACCCCTATTGCCACGACACCGGGAGCAGCGGCCGTGAAGACCGTGGAGAACGATACTCAAATGTGGAAAGACATAAACATGGCTGCAAAAAACTTCATTCTAAGGCACCTCAATCAAGCTTTGGCCACACCTCACTTTCACATTTAGAAGGCCAAGGAGTTGTGGGTGAGTTTGGTGGAGATCTATAGAGGTGGTACTATTGAGGAGCTCCAATTGGCTGAGCAAAAGCTATCTTTCTTGTTTGTATATGGAGATGGAAAGTGTCGGATGGACAAGTACAATGAAAATGAAAGTTAACACTCTCATCATGAAGTTACGAAACGAGAATGAGAATGTTGAAATTTATAGATTTCTAGAGTATTTTCTAGGTTTAAATATGGTTTTATGAAAGGAAAAAGAAAAAGGACGGACAGCCTGCCTCCACCTCCGCTCTCTAGCCCCCATACTTGTTGTAGTCACTGAAGGAAAGAGAGAGAGGTTGATCCATGGCTGCCTTAGTTCAACAGACAGCTATTTTTAGTAGGTTACTAAAAATATACTTGACGGACCTGAGATTTGATCCCGGTACCTGCGGTTCGTCAAATCGACCGGTAGCGGTCAGCTTTATCCTAATAGACTAGGACCAATGCTAAGTGCTATGGTATGTGATAGATATATATTTAGTTCGAAAGGATAAAGTTCATTTAACTAAAACTGTTTACGGCGTACATATATACAGTTTTATAAAGTACGTCGTACGACGCTAATTCAAAACGGATACCACGCATTTTATTTCTACATCGGAACAAATATCGCGCAAGTATTTATTCCGGCCAAGATTACGTTTCGCATATAATCCAACGGCGCACATCATCGCCGAAATCCCGGAGTGGTCACTTTGGCATTTAGTGACGTGGCATCACCTGGCGCCACGTGGGGAGACATCATTCGGTCGCGGGAATTCCGAGGAACGTACGGATGAGTGGAAAGTATACACGCGTCCACTAATGGCCTTGTCGTACAGAGGCCGTACATAAAGTACATCGGTAGTAGTACTTTCTAGTACTATACAGTTTTGTGATTGGTTCGTACAGGCAGTAGATAGGAGCTGTGAGAGGGAATTAGGAAAAACTAGGACTTAGGAAAATTTAGGTAGATAGTCCTCTCTCTCAGAGAGTTTGTATAAATTGGCATCTTTGCCACCCTATAACTTATCGCCTGGTTGGCCGTTTTCTGTGATTCTTTTTTCTACGGACTCAGGGGAGTCCAGGCTACACAGGGGTGCAGTCAAATTGTCAGTTTGCCTTCTTGGGCAGCAGTGGTTGTGGCTTAAATTGGGTTAGTTAAATACTATCTAGAGGCTTCCTGTATTCTGTGGTCCAATGGAGGACACAGAATTGCAGGTTATGGGCCCACCCTCTAGGGTGCCCACCTTCAATGGATCTGGGTTCATCTATTGGGAAGCCATGATGATGGGAGCTTTGTGTGAAAAACGATATTGGGGTATCGTCAGTGGACAAGTGAAACGTCCACCTTCAGGAACTCCACCAGGATTTGGGGGAGTAAGGTTTCCTGCAACAACGGCTGCCTCGTTGGAGGAGGCAGATGATGGGGACAGCAGTGTGTCCGAAAAGGGGAAAGGGAAGGAGACACCCCTTACTCCTATTGCCACAGTATCGGGAGCGGCAATCGTGAAGACCGTGGAGAACGATACTCAAATGTGGGAGGATGTAAACATGGCTGCCAAGAACTTCATTCTGAGGCACCTCACTCAAGGTTTGGCCACTCCTCATCTTCACATTTACAAGGCCGAGGAGTTGTGGGTGAGTTTGGTGGAAATTTATAGAGCTGGAACTATTCAGGAGCTCTAGTTGGCT
>JBBHKE010001935.1:221682-374700 GCA_037447655.1 Zygnema cylindricum
GTTTGAGAGACTCTCTCTCCTGATAGATGGATTTAAAAGGATTCAGGATCAAAAAGGATTAAGGGAGAGTGTCGAGGATAGATGACGGACATGCTTGGTTAGTGTTTTGACATATCATGATCTTTCATGATGACGGCTACATGAAATACATGCCGGAAACATGCTGTTCCGGTAATCACCTGCGCACATATGAAAGGTGAGTAGGCATGCAAGGAGCCTTAAGGGCGCTGGCTTACTACAGAGGGGTGCACCGCGGTCCACTACGGTGCAGTGATTTACGGTTTCACTGGTGCTGTGAGAGGGAATTAGGAAAAACTAGGACTTAGGAAAATTTAGGTAGATAGTCCTCTCTCTCAGAGAGTTTGTATAAATTGGCATCTTTGCCACCCTATAACTTATCGCCTGGTTGGCCGTTTTCTGTGATTCTTTTTTCTACGGACTCAGGGGAGTCCAGGCTACACAGGGGTGCAGTCAAATTGTCAGTTTGCCTTCTTGGGCAGCAGTGGTTGTGGCTTAAATTGGGTTAGTTAAATACTATCTAGAGGCTTCCTGTATTCTATGGTCCAATGGAGGACACAGAATTGCAGAGAACATAGTGTACCAAAAGAAAAATGAGTGATATTGCATGGAAGTGGAATATAGTGGTCTGGATGATACTTGTGTAGGAAAACACTATGGAGATTAGGTTAAGAGGAAAGAGCATTCAAGCTCTAGTTGTAGGAGGGGACCGATGGGGGAAAGACACGAAGAAACCGTACAAAGGGGAAAGAGATCAGTGTGGAGGACCAAGGACCCCAAAGGGCCTTTGTCATTTTTGCAAAAAGCTAGGACACTTTATCCCGGATTGTGTCAAGTTGTCGGAGCTGAAGCTCCGAGAAAACCGTGGAGGGGGTTTTTCCAGAGGGAAGGAAAAGGCACTTGTGGTCACAAAAGTGATAGGAGAAACCGAGGATGAGTCTTCTGAGGAGGATGGGGAGCTTCTTCTTGACGAGAGTCTGGAGGAGAATGAGATCCCTCGGAGACAGAAGTGGGCCCTTGAAGCATCTCGAGAAGCTCCACATGAAGGATGGATCATTGACTCAAGTGCATCCATGCATATGTGTTGTGATAAGAAACAGTTCATTAAGCTAAGAAAGATCCCTACTGTAGAGATAGAGTATGAGGATGGGAGAGTGGTTACTACAGATCTAGTGGGATCAGTAGATCTCAAAGTCTTAGTGGAGGGTAAGACTTCTATACTTACATTTTGAGATGTACTCTACATTCCTCACCTGCGTAAAAATCTTGTCTCTACGTCAGTGTTAGATGACAAAGAGTTTGATACCTTCACTAGAAAAGGAGTCTTTACAGCTAAGTATAGCGATGAAGTTTACTTCACATCAGATAAGGGTAGCCAAGGAATATTTAGGCTTAACCTGAGTAATGAAAAGAAGAATGCTTAATATGTTGGTTTTCCTAAGTTGATGATTTGGCATAAACAATAGGGGCATGTGCATTTTGATAGGTTGAGGGAAATCAAAAAGCTTGGGGTAGTAGAAGGAATTCAATTCGGGGATAATTAAATGATGAATAATTGTAGTGGCTGTGCTCAAGGTAAGGCTGACAGACTTCTGTTTCCTAAAGCCGCCACATATAGAGGTGAGAAAGTACTAGATCTAGTCCACACAGATATTTTGGGACCTCAAAATGTTCCTTCGATTGGGGGAAGGAGGTTTATGTTGACAATTACCAATGACTGGTCTAGATACTTTAATGTCTAATTTTTTAAAAGCGAAGTGTGAAACATCAACTTACTTCAAAGAATATAAAGCTTGGAGGGAGAAGTTGCATGGAATCCCCATTAAGAGGATAAGGAGTAATAACGGGGGGGAATATACCTCTAACCAATTTGAGGAACACTTGAGAGATGAGGGAGTTAAACACCATAAAATCATACCATATAACCTGGAAAAAAATGGGGTAGCTGAGAGGTTGAACCGACAAATGGGAGATAGTGCACTTAGTATGTTGGCCGACAAGAAAATAAGAAAGAGATTTTGGGCAAAGGCCATGAAGTGTGTCAACTATATTAAAAATAGAGTCCTTACCTCAGCGGTAAAAAGAATGACACCTTATGAGAGATGGGTGGGAAGGAAACCAGATATCTCTCACCTTCAAGGATTTGGTAGCCAAGTTTACAGTCTCGACAGGATAAGAAAAATTGGAAACTAGATGCTAAGAGAAAACCTGGATACTTTGTAAGATATGATGAAGATGTCAAGGGATATAGAGTTTATGAGTTAGCAAAGAGAGATATCATTAAAGTCAAACACCTAGTTATCATGGATGAAGGGAAGTCATTTGACCCTTTTAAATATACCAAAAAGATAAGGATCAGATTTGAGTTTGAAGGTGAAGACTCCATCCTTCTTCAAAGGGAAATGAGTGAAACAAGGATTACCGATTCAAGGGAGATCCAAGACACAGACAATCCACCGGAAACCTCACATATTCCTATGGACTTCGAGTAGACAGAAAAAGGAGGGATAGGAACCGGCTTTCATGGATAGGGGAGCCGATGAGACAGTAAGGAGAAATCTAAGACTCCCCTCCATCCCAACTTTTGAGTTTGAGGGGGGGAGAAGGAGCAGCAAAAGGATCCAGGAAAAATAGGGGGCTCACAAGGTAACTAAGCTATCTCACCCAGATGAGACTCAATCATACTCGAAGGTAGTAAACAGTCCAGAGAAAGACAAATTGATTAGAGCCATAAATGTTGACATGGCCTCCAACATGGAAGCAAATACTTGGGAACTAGCGAACTATCCTCCAGACACAAAAACTGATTGCCTGTAAATGGGTGTTTAAACTAAAACTGAACCCAGTTAATACTATTGAGAGGTATAAGGCTCGATTAGTAGCAAAGGGATTCACCTAAAAGGAGGTGATTTACTATGAGGAGACTTTTGCTCTAGTTGTTCAGTACCCATCAGTAAGGAATCTCCTCAGTATGACAGCAGCGGAAGACATAGAAACACACCAGATGGATATTAAGACTGCTTTTCTTAATAGTGAGTTAGAGGAAGAAATTTTCATGAGGCAACCACAGGAATTTATGGAAGAAGGAGAGGTGAGCAAAGTTTGCAGGCTCATAAAGTCTTTATTTGGACTGAAGAACGCTCTCCGATAATGGAACAAGAAACTAGATGAGTTTCTCACCGGTCTGGGATATATCTGAATGAGCTCTGATAATTCTATCTATATGTTTGAATATGAGAATGGTGTAATTTTTATTGCAATTTATGTGGATTGTAGAAATTAATGGTTTTAAGTATTTTCTAGGTCTGAATAGAAAGAAAGAACCCGAGGCACTCTACCTCTAACTTTTCTCTCCAACTCTCAAACTTGTTGCAGTCACTGAGAAATCGGAGAGGAAGCTAGAGCCATGGCTACCTAGGCTATCCTGAGGTTTACGGGAAATTTATATCAGTTCGGGTTTATTTATTTAAAAGGTATGTGCTGGCGGCAGGAATTGATCCTTGTACCTACCGGCCGGCAGACAGGGAATAGCTGGTAGCCTTAGCCTTTAAGTCTAGGAGTCATGATTCGTAGTATGTAGTTTGGTAGTTATTTAAATAGGTACACGTACGATCATTCATTTAACTATAATAGATTACGGGATACATAGATCCGGTAATATATAAAGTACGGATTACGGTACGGACTATAAATCAATACCGCGCATTTGTTTTGTAAATCAAACAAATACCGCACATGTATTTATTACGGCTACGATTAAATTAGATTCTCATCACACGGCCGCAATCAACGCCGAGATCGCGGAGGAAGTTTTCGGCGGTTTGTGGCTATCGCCACATCGTATGACGGGTGGCGAAATTTCGTTGGATTGTGGAATCCCCGGAGATTATGACATCGAATCCGGATATGACATGTGTCGACATTTAGGCCTTGTCGTACAATATCCGTACCTAAAGTACACGGGCAGCTGTACTTTTGCGTACGGAACTCAATTCTGATTGGTTCCGTACATCAGTAGATAGAGTCTGTGAGATAGATAGGACTTAGAAAAATTAGGAGATAGGACCCTCTCTCCCAGAGAGCTTCTGTACAAAAGGTCAACTTTGACCCTCCATAACTTACTGCTCAGGGGAGCAAATTCAGAGATTCTTTTTGCTATCGACTCAAGGGAGTCTTTTCTTCACAAGGGTGAAGTTGGTCAGAGTTTTTGTCTGTCAGGGTGGCAGTTATTTTGGCAGAAACACAAAGGGGTCAAGGTTATCCTAGAGGCTTCTTGGAAGCTGTCCACTCTGAGGACTTATGGAGGTCTCAAAGTTTCAGGTTATGGGCCCACCCTCTAGGGTACCAATCTTTAATGGAACTGGCTTCATATACTGAGAAAGTATGATGATAGGAGCTCTATGCGAAAAAAGGTTTTGGGGGATAGTGAGTGGACGATTGGGGCGTCCATCAAGTCTTGGAATTCCTCCAGGGTTTAAAGGAAGCAGATTCACCAGGAAAGAGGATTCACCTTCAACGGAGGAAACAAATGAAGGAGAGGTGGTGGACAAAGGAAAGGAGAAGGAGGCGACCACACCAATAGCAACTGGTTTAGCATTCATGTCACCTATTCCGAGGAACGAGGAGAATGATACTGAAACCTGGGACTTCAACAATATGGCGGCAAAGCACTTCATCCTACGCCATCTCACTCAAGGACTTGCATGTCCTCATTTGCAGGTAGAGAGGGCATCCGATCTTTGGATGGCTCTCATAGAGATGTACCGAAGTGGTACGATTCAACAACAACAGTTGGCTGATCAGAAAGTTAAGGAGTATGTATACAAAGGGGGAAATATGTTGGATTTTTGCAATGAGCTTGCTACAGTCTTTATGGAGCTAGAGAGTGCGGGAAAAGTTTTTAGTGAAAAAGAAAAGGTTAAGTGTTTACTAATGAAGTTACCTGATGAGTTCGAGAACATTGTCAACCGTGTGCAGGACTTGCCGGACTCAAGGTGGATATGGAATGATTCTCGTTCGGGAGAATACGATTGAGATCCGAAAGGGAGGAAAGATTGGCCAAGCCTTGGCAACAGCGACCGATTGGAGGAACAAGGATTCCCGAAAACCAGTCGGAAACTATGGGGGTAGGGAGCAGAAAAAACAGGTTGACGAGTTCGAACCAAGGGCTCTCAAAGGTTTATGTCATTTTTGTAAGAAACTGGGGCACTATATGGCAGAGTGCACCAAGCTAACCGAGCTTCGGTTAAAGGAGGGGCAGACCGGTGGTACCCCGAGAGGAAAGAAAACGCTTTTGTCACACAGGTACTTGAGGCGGAATGCGAGGACGAGGACGATGAGCTCCTTTTGGATGAGGAGTTGGAGGCGAAAACTGAGGTTGAAATTCCACGAAGGGAGAAATGTGCTTACGGTGGATTGAAAGGTGAAGCAGGCTTGATTATAGATTCAGGTGCCTCAATGCACATGTGTAAGGATAGGCACTTGTTCACTAAGATAAGAAAGATTCCCACCGTAGAGATAGAGTACGGGGATGGGAGGATAGTCACCACTACTCTTGTAGGATTGGTAGATTTGAAAGTGTTAGTAGAAGGAAAGACATCCATATTAACATTCTCCGATGTATTGTTAATCCCGGAACTGAACAAAAACCTTATCTCTACATCTGTATTAGATGATAAGGGTTTTTTTACTAGCACTAGGGAAGGAGTCTTTACTGCTAGTTTTGAGGAGGATGTCTATTTCATTGCTGAGAAAGGTAGTCATGGGATGTTTAGGCTGATCTTAAATAATGAAACGAAGAAACTTTATTATGCTGGTGTTCATGATATTATGATGTGGCATAAGAGGCTTGGGCATGTGAATCTATATAAGTTAAGAGAGATGAAAAAGATGGGAGTGGTGGAAGGGATTCAGTTTAGTGAGAGTGATGATATAAGTGATTGTAGTGGGTGTGCTCAAGGTAAAGCACATAGATTACCCTTTCCTAAAACAGCCACCTACAAGGGAGAAAAACTTATAGATCTAGTACACACAGATATTTGGGGACCGGCTAGAGTGCCCTCACCGGGGGGGAAGAGATTTATGATGACTATAACTGATGATTGGTCTCGGTATTCCCGGGTGTATTTTTTGAAAAACAAGTCAGAAGTTGAGGACTGTTTTAGACAATATAAAGCATGGAGCGAAAAACTCCATGAAACTCCAATCAAGAGAGTAAGGAGTGACAATGGTGGAGAGTATACTTCTAACCAGTTTGAGGATTTTTTGAGGGAAGATGGGGTTCAACACCAAAAGACAATTCCAGAAAATTCGGAACAGAATGGGGTAGCTGAAAGGTTAAATAGAACACTAAGTGATAATGCTAGAAGTATGTTGTCGGATAAGAAGATAGGAAAAAGGTTTTGGGCAGAAGCAATGAACTGTGTTTATTACCTCAAAAATAGAGTTCTTACTTCAGCTATAAAAGATCAAACACCTTATGAGAGATGGACAGGCCGGAAACCAGACTTATCTCATTTAAAGGTTTTCGGCAGTCAAGTGTTCAGTCTAGATACTGATCGGTCCAATTGGACGCTAGATCCTAAAAGAAAACCGGGATACTTATTAGGATATGATGAAGATGTTAAAGGATATAGAGTTTATGATCTAAAAAGGGAAGATATAATCTTAGTAAAGCATCTAGTAGTTATGGATGAAGGAAAGTCTGTGGATCCCTTCAAATATACAAAGTCAGTAAAAATCAGATTTGAGTCAGAAAATTCTGATGACTTTGAGCTTCCTAACTACCAGGTTTTAGAGACGATGACATTCTTGCAGGAACAAATCAGACCGAAAAGGACTCGGCTGTGGAAAATCCAGTGACAACTCTACCCGAAGCGGAAGACGTGGTGGAAATTGATTCGGAATCAAGGGATAGGGGAGAAAGCGAGTTTGTTCGAAAGAATCCACGAGAACCATCTATTCCGGCCTCAGATTTTGAAGGGGGAAGGAGAAGTAGTAAAAGACTGGAAGAAAAACAGGTTAATAACAAGGTAACAAAACTATCTCATCAAGATGAACCTCAAACTTATGGAGAGGCGATGACTTGTCCAGAAAGAAATCGGTGGAAGACAGCCATCAATGAAGAGATGGCCTCAATTATGGCAGCCGATACTTGGGAGCTGGTGGATTGTCCACCTAACCGAAAACCAATCGGTTGTAAGTGGGTTTTCAAATTAAAACTGAACCCAGATAACACAATCGAGCGCTACAAGGCCCGACTAGTGGCAAAGGGATTTACACAAAAGGAGGGAATTGACTACGAGGAAACCTTTGCCCCGGTGGTCAGATTTCCCTCCGTCCGCATACTTCTCAACCTGGCAGCAGCGGAAGACATGGAAGTGCACCAGATGGACATCAAAACAGCCTTTTTGCATGGAGAATTAGAAGAGGAGATCTTCATGCGATAACCCGAAGGGTTTGTGGAAGAAGGAGAGGAGAGTAAGGTATGCCGGCTGATTAAATCTCTTTATGGTTTGAAACAGGCGCCTGGACAGTGGAATAAGAAGCTTGATGAGTTTCTTACCGGTCTAGGATATATTCGGATCAGCTCAGATCACTCAATCTATGTTTTCGAAGATGAGGAAGGTTTTATATTTATTGCAATTTATGTTGATGATTTGCTTGTTTTAAGTAAATCAATGGAAAAAATTAATAAACTGAAAACCGATCTTAAGGGGAGATTTGAAATGAAGGATATGGGGGAAGCAAAATATATTTTGGGAATTCAAGTAGAGAGAGACCGAAAAAGAAAAATTATAAGATTGACTCAAAAGGAAGCAATAGAGAACATGCTTGAAAAATTTCAAATGGATAAAGCTAATAGTTGTACAACTCCAATGGAGTTGAAGAAGGGAAGTGAGGGGAGTGAGGAAGGAGGAGTCATAGTCTTAGATGAGGAATTATCTCCTGAAGAACAAAAGTTCATGCAGACTATTCCTTACAGGCAAGTAGTGGGAAGTCTAATCTATTTTATGAATTGTACCTGGCCGGATTTAGCTGCAGCTGTAGGAGTGCTGAGTAGAAGTCTAAATGCTCCCACTAAGAAGGATTGGGAGGCAGCTAAGAGAGTTCTTAGATACTTAATAGGAATTAGGGATCTATGGTTGCATTTGGGTGGGGAGAATACTGACATCACTACTTGGAGTGATGCTAGTTATGGTGATGCTCCGATGAGGAGATGCACTTCTGGATATGTATTATATGTGGGTGATGGGGCTTGCTGTTGGAGTAGCAAATAGCAAAAGGTCATTGCTCAGTCCACCATGGAGGCTGAGTATATGGCCTCTTGCTCTGCTGTAAAAGAATTGATGTGGGTCAAGTCTTTGCTTGGTGAACTTGGTCATCTTAAGAGTGGTGTGCATAAAATATTTTGTGATAATCAAGCAGCAATCGCTATTTCTGCCAATCCTAAACATCATTTTAAAGCTTAACACATGGACATTAGACTCAGCTTTGTTAGAGAGAAAGTAGAAAATAAAATAATCAGTTTAGAGTACCGACCAGATAGTGAGATGGTAGCAGATATGATGACCAAACCTGTGCCTTCCCCTAAGCTAATTTTCTGCAGGGAGAAGTGTGGTCTGAAATTAAAGATTGACTAGAAAATAAGGGGAGTGTAGAAATTAATGGTTTTAAGTATTTTCTAGGTCTGAATAGAAAGAAAGAAGCCAAGGCAGTCTACCTCTAACTTCTCTCTCCAACTCTCAAACTTGTCGCAGTCACTGAGAAATCGGAGAGGAATCTAGAGCCATGGCTACCTAGGCTATTTTGAGGTTTATGGGAAATTTATATTAGTTCGAGTTTATTTATTTAAAAGGTATGTGCCGGCGGCAGGAATTGATCCTTGTACCTACCGGCCGGCAGACAGGGAATAGCCGGTAGCCTTAGCCGTTAAGTCTAGGAGTCATGATACGTAGTATGTAGTTTGATAGTTATTTAAATAGGTACACGTACGATTATTCATTTAACTATAATAGATTACGGGATACATAGATCCGGTAATATATAAAGTACGGATTACGGCACGGACTATAAATCAATACCGCGCATTTGTTTCGTAAATGAAACAAATACCGCACATGTATTTATTACGACTACGATTAAATTAGATTCTCATCGGACGGCCGCAATTAGCGCCGAGATCGCGGAGGAAGTTTTCGGAAGTTTGTGGCCATCGCCACATCGGATGACGAGTGGTGAAATTTCGTTGGATCGTGGAACCCCCGGAGATTATGGCATCGAATCCCGATATGACATGTGTCGACATTTAGGCCTTGTCGTACAATGTCTGTACCTAAAGTACACCGGCAGCTGTACTTTTGCGTACGGAACTCAATTTTGATTAGTTACGTACATCAGTAGATAGAGTCTGTGAGAGAGATAGGACTTAGAAAAATTAGGAGATAGGACCCTCTCTCCCAGAGAGCTTCTGTACAAAAGGTCAACTTTGACCCTCCATAACTTACTGCTCAGGGGAGCAAATTCAAAGATTCTTTTTGCTATCGAATCAGCGGAGTCTTGTCTTCACAAGGGTGAAGTTGGTCAGAGTTTTTGTCTGTCAGGGTGGCAGTTATTTTTGCAGAAACACAAAGGGGTCAGGGTTATCCTAGAGGCTTCTTGGAAGCTGTCCACTCTGAGGACTTATGGAGGTCTCAGAGTTTCATTGATGATATACTTGTGTTGAATAAATCTTTGGAAAATATTAATAGGTTAAAGAAAGATCTTAGATGCAGATTTGATATGAAAGATTTAGGTGAGGCAAGATACATTTTTGGGATCCAAATGGAGAGAGATAGGGGGAAAAAGATTATCAGACATACTCACAAAGAAGCAATAGGTAATATGCTTGAGAAATTCCAGATGGAAAGGCTAACAATTGTACCACTCACATGGACTTGAAAAATATAAGTGATGAGAGTGTAGAAGGAGGAGTGATGATCTTAGACAATGTGATGAGTTCTGAGGAGGGAGAGTTTATGAAGTCTATCCCTTATAGACAATTCGTACGAAGTTTGATCTAATTTATGAACTGTACCAAGCCGGACATAGCGCCAAGAGTAGGAGTCCTCAGTAGGAGTATAAATGACCCTAAAAAGAGAGACTGGGAGGCAGCCAAGAGAGTCATGAGATATCTGGTGGGAACTAGAGATTTATGGTTGCATATGGAAGGGGAGCAACCTGACATCACTACATGGAGTGACGCCAGTTATGGGGACGCACCTATGAGAAGATGCACTTATAGGTATGTGTTCTATGTGGGAAAAGGTGCTTGCTGTTGGAGCAGCAAGCAAAAAAAAATGGTTGCTCAATCTACTATAGAGGCTGAGTACATGGCCTCTTGTTGTGCTTTGAAAGAGTTGATGTGGGTCAAGTCCTTGTTGCAAGAACTGGGGTATATGAACGAGGGAGTGCATGAAGTGTTTTGTAATAACCAAGTTTCCATTGCAATTGCAGCTAATCCAAAACGTCATTTTAAGGCTAAACATATGGACATAATTTGAGCTTTGTGAGAGAAAAAGTTGAGAATAAAATTGTGAATCTTGTATATTAATCTGATGAGGAAATGGTGGCTGATATGATGACAAAACCGGTGCCTTCTCCTGAGTAAAAATATTGCAGAGAAAAGTGTCGATTTAAACTAAAGTTAAAGTTAGAGTAGAAAATAAGGGGAGTGTTGAAATTATTAAATTTATATGGTATTTTCTAGGTTTGAATTTTATTTGTAAAATCATGAAAAGTAAAAGCGCAGGCAGCCTGCCTCCACCTCTTCTCTTTACCCCCTATAATTTTTGTAGTCACTGAATGATAGATAGGGTGGTGGAGCCATGGCTGCCTCAGCTCTATAGGTAGGACATAAGAGTGACCTAAGTCACTCTGAACTAAAGGTTGAGTCCGGCACGACTCGAACCTCCGACCTGCAAAGCGTGGCGTAGCTGTCAGCTCTAACCGGTTTGTCATAGGAGTTCGTTATGTTGATTTGCGGTAGCTGGTGCCCTTAAAGAAGAAGAAGAAGAAGCAGCAGCAGCAGTTGCCATAATCAGAATCAAAGTACAAAGAGGAAACTCTCACGAATACCCACAAATAACCAACTTCACAATGAAGTCCCAAGCAAACCAGACACACACTGGGTCTGCAAATTTTCCACAATAAAGAAAATATACCAAAGAAAACACATGCAAAATTTCACAAAGTTTTGCCTAAGATCACTATGATCTTATAATTCAAAAACCCCAAAAACTACTTGGCAGTTTTCATATAAGGAAATCATAGCTTCCAAAATATTCTAAGTCCTACATATACAAGTGATCCTTCAGGTGATCTAAATCGTACCACAATTACTGTGATCCACTGATACATTAAATCTTTACCAAACTAAACCTTTAGTGTCTGTTGTACAAAGTATTTACATCAATCTTTTAACTCTAGCCGCCGCTAAAGTGCGCAACAAAAGTTCGTTCTCCGAAATGACGGCGCAATCAATATTTCTCTTCCAAGAATGACAGCGAACTCCGTCCGCCGTCCACGCATTCGTTACCCACTGAATATTAACCTCTATGTGTAAATCCGGTCCCCAAATGAATTTGTACTTCGTCGTCCAGATCAAACAACCTTAACTCCCTCACGGACCGACACGTGTGCTTGAGGTGTATCAAGTCTGTGTACTCTCTTAAGAGTTATATACAACACTAAATCTTGTCTACGACAATTCATCTTTCACACAAACTGCTATGGCTGCGGTGCTCTACCAACGTTGGTGTGATGTTTTAGAGCAGCGCAGCTGTTCACTCAAGCTATTACAGCTACGGTGTTTTACTAACGTAGCTGTGGTATTAGAGCAGCGCACCATGACAGCATAACAACGAATTATAGAGAGGATTACCAGTTTCTAGCTGCGATGTCAAACTTAGCGTAGCATGGCAGTTTAGCAGTGAGAGAAAGAGAGGACTAAAGGTTTCCAAAAACAACACGTTACATTATATGGGGTACGATATTTATTTAAACATTGAACAGAACACTAATCCGATAAACGTAACTATGAAAAGGAAACATATAGACATAACACATTCAGGGGGTACATCTAATCCGCGGCACGAAATAAATGAGTCGGACATTTATTTCAATGGCGTACATTAAAAGTCGTTTTTCATCCGACGGCGCTAATCGTCGCCGAGGTCCTAGAATGGTCACTTTGGCGGTTTTGGGATGTTGCGTGACGTGGCGTGACCTAGTGATACGTGGCAAGATTGAATTGAGCAGCAAAGATTCTGGACAACTTAAAGACGATTTAGACGGCGACACGCGTCCACTTCATGGCCTTGTCGTACAGAGGTTGTACAAAAAGTACATCGGCCACAGTACTTTTTAGTGCTGTACAATATCTTAATTGGAGCGTACTTTAGTAAATAGGGTTTGTGAGAGAGATGTAACACTTAGAATATTTTTAGACGGTCACCACTCCCTTTGGAGCTTTGAATAAATTAGCATTTTTGCCGGCTCATAACTAATCGGTTGGTTGGCCGTTTTATAGTGATTCTTTCTGCTACGGACTTAGGGGAGCCCTTGTTGCACAGATGTAGTCAAATTGTCAATTTTCCCTCTAAGGGAGCAATGGTTGTGGCTTGAAGTGGGTTAGTTAAAAACTATCTAAAGGCTTCATATATTTTGTAGTCCAATGGAGGATACAAAATTACATCTCGCTGGTCCCCACACATCTGTGTATAGAAGCTGCAAGACCTTCTCTCTCTTATAAGTGGCAACCTTTGGGAAAGGAAGTCTATGGATCTTCCCTTGTGCATAACCACTACAATCATCTACCATATCAGATTCCTCCAACTTTATCCCATCCATTATTCCTTTGGTCTTCATTTCTCTTAAACTATCTACATGCACATGTCTAAGTCTCTTATGCCACAACATAATATCACTTACACTAGAGTTGAGGGCACCTTTCTTTTCATTGCAAAGTACAATTATGAACATTCCCTGGCTACCCTTTTCAGCTATGAAATAGACCTCCACTTAAAAACTAATAGTGAACCTACCTTTCTTAGTTATTGTGACGAAAACTTTCTCATCTAAGACATCTGTAGATATCAGATTTTTGCTAAGCTCGTGTATATATAGCAAATCTAAAAGAGTGATAATGGAGACTTTCTCTTCAACTATGATCTTTAGATCCACTGATCCTACAAGGTTTGTAGTCACAACTCAACCATCCCCAAATTCTATCTCAACAGTGGGGATCTTCCTCAATTTTTTAAACCACCTTTTGTCTTCGCACATATGCATAGATGCTCCCGAATCGATGATCCACCCTTCCTACGAGGGTTCTTTCTAACCTTCAAATGCACATTTTTGTTTTTTTGGTATTTCCACTTCACTATCTCCTTTCTTATTGTGGAGAAGCTCCACCATCTCTTCTTTGTTGGTGTTCAATTACCCATATTTCATACTTAATTCTTTCAATCTGGTGTAATCAACCTTGTAATGTTCTGTTGTTCTGCAAAATTGACAAACGCTTGTCTTTGAAGCTCCCATTTCTTGTTCATTGGGTTGTCCTCCTCGTTTTCCCTTATAGATAACGCCCGAACTATCCTTTTTGGCCACCGTATGTGGTGGGCCCATAACCTGAAATTCTTTGAGCTCCGTTGCCCCACAAAATGCATAGTTCACAAGTAGCCACTAGGATAGCATCAACCTACTTTGGTTTCCCCGATAATAACTGCCACGCTAGCAGGCAATGACTCTGACGAGCCTCACCTGTAGGAGGATAAGACTCCCTTGAGTCCAACGCAAAAAGAATCACCGAATTCGCTCCCCTGAGAAATTAGTTATGGTTGGCCAAAGACTGTTGTCCATAGCTTATTTCAACCATGGATTACTCACGGAAACACCCACGGACTACCTCAAAAACAGCTGTGTTTCAGACGACACAGATTACTCCACAATAAACAAAATGATCTCAAACTGAACCAATATACAGTATACCATATACCCTGTAAACTCCCAAAGTAACAGCCAAATCCACCACGGCATCTAGAAGATATAACCTCCAGAGTTTCTCAAAAATAGCTGACAGCTTCACAAACTAACCACTTAGACTATTCACAGAATCTTACAGAGATACTAGAATACAATGAAACTTCACACACGTATAGATTCTATATCATAGAATAACTCCACAAAGTTTCACATGAAAGCACCAATCACAGTGATCACACCAACAGGTCAAAGATGCAGAAAACAGTCTGCCATAGCTTTGATTAACTTGACTACGATGCATAAAATAATCTAAGTCCTGCAAGTTATACTTAGAGTACGGAGGCATACCAGCTGTACTGTATCTACTCTAATAACCTAACTAGTCAAAAAGACAAACCTATGTTGTACAGAATATTTACACCGTACTCTTCGTAAGTCAGAAACTAAGCTACCACTAAGCTTAATCATCACTACTTGAAATCTATCCTATTCATATTATCCGTAGTTGCGCTGGCTGCGCTTTCCGTACGGATCATGAAGATAGCCGCAACTGCGTTGACTTAACTGCGTCGCAGCTGCTCTGTACCGGCGGCGCCTATTTCAACATTTCGTTTATTTTACATCGGATTGCTTCGCGATCCGCCGTCCATTTGTCATTGCTTGTTCACACCACTCAATGAGTCTTTTACGTAACTTTAATTATCAATCCGTTCGCTCCCCCAATCCGTGAATCTATTCAAACCTCCATATTAAATCTAATTAGCAGTTACGCACGAAACTGACTTTTCAAAACAACACTCCCCCGAAAATTTAGTTTCGTGCATCCAGAAAAATATGCAGCGTGTAATGCTATGTTGCTACGCTGCGCTAGTTTGACATCGCAGCGCAGTATGAATACAAAGTGCAGCGTGTACTGCTATGCTGCTACGCTGCGCTAGTTTGACATCGCAGCGCAGTATGAATACAAAGTGCAGCGTGTACTGCTATGCTGCTACGCTGCGCTAGTTTTGACATCGCAGCGCAGTATGAATACAAAGTGCAGCGTGTACTGCTCTGCTGCTACGCTGCGCTAGTTCGACACCGCAGCTCTAGCAGCTGCTCCTTTCACAATTAACTTCCTCCTCATAGCCTCATCTACTGAGAACTAAAGCTTTCAATTTCAACACTCCCCTAAAGCTTTAGACTCACTAATCCATGCAGATATTTCTACCCTAATGGAAATACAAACAAAATGAAGAATGTAGAATATTTAGAGACTAAAAATTCCCTATCAACCTCTACTACTAATGATTCATAAACGTTAGTTAAAACAATACATCACCACTGTTTTGCTGACGTCGCCACGTCCCATTTGTCTTGCTGAAAACCACCACCTTGCAGAATTTGTCCTGTAACAGCTCCCCGTAAGTTATAAATGTGAAACTGTCCCTTCACTCTGGTAGTAACACCTCCCCAGTTAATCCGTATTTCCACTCGTCTTCGTCACTTAGCCATGTTATCAAATTCGCCGAAAAATCAACCACCTACACACTTTTATCGAACAATTGTTGCACATTCTCTCCGGTTAAATACTTCCACGCCATCCACTTCCTTAGATGTATGTTACTGACGCTACTACACCAAATTCTCATGAAATTTCCTGTAAATTCATTCAAGTCTTCCCATTTTCCCGTTACACATCCCCTCACTGTTTCCGGTTGTGTTCTTCGGTGTGATCGATTTCGTAACATGCTTGTTCTCCAACTGTTTTTCCGCAATCTATCTCTCTTTCTTGGTTTCTTATGACTATCTGATCTGTTCAAAATTTTTCCATGGTTTCCCTTCCCACTACCTCTATATAGTGTAGTTTTTCTTACTGATTTTTGGTTTCTTTTCATAGATATGGAACTTCTCTGAAGTGTATGTATATTCAATATTTTCCGTATGACCCTCTTTTCAGTTAGCTGCACTTTCCTCTTCCTACGATTCTTTTTTAAGTTATGACTTTTTCGGCTCTCATGAACTATCTTCCTTAGCCTTATTTTCTGAACACTTCTCCTCGGTTTTTCCTGGATTTCAATAATTTTTAAACCCACAGTGTTTTCCACTTCCGATGTTAATTCCCCATTTTGTGTCAATTCACACTTTCCTATCTGATCATTTAGTTCTTCTCTTTCTCTAAGTTCTGTTTGTATTTTAGTGTTCTCTTTTTCTAAGAAATATTCTTCAAACAATTTTAAGTTTACTTCTTTAACTCCCCTTACTTCAGGAATCTCTTCTCCCTCTATGTTATTCTCATACACCAGTTTATCACAAGAAGAAGTCACACAACCCGAGTCTTTTTCACACTCGTGTGTTTCCTTACTGTTTTCGGTGATAATATTTTTTGCCGTTTCTTCCGCTTCTATGTGCCTTTCACTTCTATCGACTTCTCGTATTCTAGTTGCCCCTTCCTTTAGTAAGTTTATGTCACCCACCAATCTATCATAAGACATATTGAAAGTAATCTGATCCTTTTCTGTCACCTCTTTCTCCTCATTCCGAACAACACAAAAGGTCGGTAAATAAATAAATTCGTTAACACACGGTGCATGCCTATTGTCATTTGTCGAGTCTAGTCCTTCACTCACGAAAGCACTTGATTCCTTTTTTGTTGGGGTACGATTTAGGTTGTTGTTCCATCCATCTTTGAAATTTCCTGTAACACATGCACTTTTATACGATGGATATACCCTGAAGGTATGTCCTAAATCATTACAATAAAAACAACTCTTTGGTCGATCTCCGAACTCACCATTACTTTTAAATTTCTGAAACTGAGACTTAGATTCCTTTATATTCCTTTCACTTGATAAGACCCTTCTATTAGCCTCTTCATCTAAAATAACTCGTCTAGCTACAGTTACGCTCCAGTAATTTTTATCAACTAAAGTCAATCGATCTAGTGCACTCTTATATTCTTTAGGTAGACTTCTCATTAAAAAGATAGCTTGTTGAGCATCTGTAAAGTTGCCTTCTGCCAAATCATTTTCTGCAAATAAAACTTGTAAGTCAATACAGTGTTTCTCCATACTACCTCCTACATACTTGTGTTCAACTATTTTGGTAACACTACTAAGCCAATGATATAAAGAAGTCTTTGCATACATACTTTCTAAGCACTTCCATAATTCAGCTGCCTTTTTAACACTTATGTATGACATTACTAAATCCTCAGTCAAGGAGTTCTTGATAACCCTTAGACACTCATGATTTTTCCTTTTCCATTCATTTGATGTTTCGGCCAAGGTACCGTCCACCACATCCATTAGCTCCATCATCTCGAAGTAGCTCTCGAGCGCACACTTCCAGTAGTGATATTTTGATCCATCAAATATAGGTAGCCATGGGTGTGGGCCCATAACTTGTTGTCCATAGCTTATTTCAGCCATGGCTTACTCACGGAAACACCCACAGACTACCTCAAAAACAGTTGTGTTTCAGACGACACAGATTACTCCATAATAAACAAAATGATCTCAAACTGAATCAATATTTAGTATACCATATACCGTGTAAACTCCCAAAGTTATAGCCAAATCCACCACGGCATCTAGAAGATATAAGCTCCAGAGTTTCCCAAAAATAGTTGACAGCTTCACAAACTAACCACTTAGACTGTTCAGAGAATCTTACAGAGATACTGGAATGCAATAAAACTTCTCACACATATAGATTCTATATCATAGAATAACTCCACAAATTTTCACATGAAACCACCAATCACAGTGATCACACCAACAGGTCAAAGATGCAGAAAATAGTCTGCCTTTACTTTGATTAACTTGACTGCGATACATAAAATAATCTAAGTCCTGCAAGTTATACTCAGAGTACGGAGGCATACCAGCCGTACTGTATCTACTCTAATAACCTAACTAGTCAAAAGGACAAACCTCTGTTGTACATAATATTTACACCGTACTCTTCGTATGTCAGAAACTAAGCTACCACTAAGCAACTACTAAGCTACCACTATCGTTTAATCATCATTACTCCAAATCTATCTTATTCATATTATCCGTAGCTGCGCTAGTTGCGCTGGCTGCTCTTTCCGTACGGATCATAAAAATAGCCGCAACTGCGTTGACTTAACTGCGTCGCAGCTGCTCCGTACCGGCGGCGCCTATTTCAACATTCCGTTTATTTTACATCGGATCGCTTCGCGATTCGCCGTCCATTTGTCATTGCTTGTTCACACCACTCAATGAGTCTTTTACGTAACTTTAATTATCAATCCGTTCGCTCCCCCAATCCGTGAATCTATTCAAACCTCCATATTAAATCTAATTAGCTGTTACGCACGAAACTGACTTTTCAAAACAACAAAGACAGCCTATTTATATAGAAGGACACCTCGAGAGAGGCGCTTCAAATATTACTAAGTCATATTCAGCCTCCTCTTAGCTACCTATTACTTAACCCTAATCCAATAGGAATACTATATAGTACAAATGGTACAGTGGCCAATGTACTTATTGTTCGACCAATTTACAACATGGCCTTCAAGGTGACGCTTGTCAAATCGGGAGCCATGGTTGCTCCTCCCATCTTCTGTGTTATCCAAATAGTGTGACGCCACGTGTCATTGCGTGAAGCTATTTCCAAAGGCCCCCAAAAGCGCATTCCGGGTGGCGGCTACATCAAAGGCCGTCTGATAAATTAAATTTACACGGTTCAGATTTGCGTTCGTGCATGAAATTGTTTCATATGCGTATCATAGTCAGTTTGGTGTGAATTTGCCGATGTGTCACAGTTTAAGAACGTATCAAATCTAAAACGTTCATCGTTTTGTAGTGCCTTAATGTTTAAGGCATCCGGCTATACATTATCTATAGGTTTCAAGTTCAAATCCAGTAGAAGGCAAAATTTTGGTAAAATGGCACTTGACTTTAGTCTACATCTTCTAAATAGCGAGGTAGCCATGGCCTATCTTTCATTCTCTTTCTTACTCTCTCTCTCATTAAAGACTAAACTTAAATAGAGATATAAATTACCTTTTTCAACACACACAACTATATAGTGCCATGGTTTCTTAGAAAAATAGCACAATTGGACTGATTTTTTTGCCCCTCTCCTCGATAATTTCCGACCGGTTTCCTAGAATCATTATTCCTCCAATCGGTCCCAGCTGCGAAGGCTTGCCCACTCTTTCCTCCCCCTTGGATCTCAATTGTATTCTCCCGAACGAGAATCATCCCTACCAATGAATTCCAAATCCACCTTGATTCCGGCAAGTCCTGCACACGGTAAACTATGTTCTCCAACTTATCTGGTAGTTTCATGAGCAAACAGTTAACCTTCATCTTTTTAGTTTTAACTTGTCCAACACTCTCTAGCTCCATAAAAAGTGTTGCAGGCTCATTTCAAAAATCTAACACCTTCCCCCCCTTGTATACAAATGCGTTAATTTTCTGATCAGCCAACAGGTGTTGCTGAATCGTACCACTCCGATACATCTCTATGAGAGCCACCCAAAGATCAGATGCCCTCTGTACGTGTAAATGAGGAGATGCAAGCCCTTGAGTAAGATGGCGGAGGATGAAGTGCTTAGCCGCCATATTGTTGTAGTCCTAGGTATCGACATCATTCTCCCCGTTCCTCGGAATAGGTGACATGAATGCCGATTCAGTTGGTATTGGTGTGACCTTCTCGTTCTCATTTCCTTTGTCCATCACCTCCATTTCCTTTGTATCTTCTGTTGAAGGTGGATCTGCATCTCCAGTGAATCTGCTTCCTGTAAATCTTGGTGGGATCCCAAGACTTGATGGACGCCTTACCCGTCCACTCACTATTCCACAAAACCGTTTCTCACATACAACTCTTCTCATCATACTTTCCTAGTATATGAAGCCAATTCCATTTAAGATAGGCACCCTAGAGAGTGGGTCCATAACCTGCAAATGTGAGACCTCCCTAGGTCCTTAGTGTAGACAGCCCACACGAAGCCCGTAGGATAACCTTGACCCCTTTGTGTTTCAACAATTATAACTACCACTGTGGCAAATAAAAACTCTGACCACCTTTACCCTTGTGAAAAGAAGACTCTCATGAGTCTTTAGCAAAAAGATTCTCTGAATTTGCTCCCCTAAGCAGTAAGTTATGGAGGGTCAAAGTTGACCTTTTGTACAAAAGTTCTCTAGGAGAGAGGGTCCAATCTATCAATTTTTCTAAGTCCTATCTCTCTCTAAAACTCTATCTTCTAAAGTACTGCACTAGTTTCAATATTGTGTCGTACAAAAAGGTACAAGTGCCGGTGTACTTTCTGTACGGCCATCGTATGACATGGCCAACAAGTCGACACATGTTTTTTTTTTATTCGTTCATGTAATTTTTGGAGATGTCGTAATCCAATATGGTTGTGCAGCAACTCGAAGACCTCTATTGGTACTCAGAGTAGGCAGCTTACCAAAATCTTTTAGGATAACCTCAATTCCTTCGTCTTTGTATGAGTATTACTTACACCCTTACAAAATACAAACTGATGAGACTGCACCCCTTGGAAGAGCAAACTCCCTCGAGTCTACTACAAAAAAAATCCTTGAATTTGCTCCTTTGAGCAATAAATTATCAATGGTCAAATATGACCTTGTAGAAACTAATGGTTTTATTAGTATTTTCTAGGTCTAAAAGAAATATAGAAGTCGAGGCAGTCTATCTCTAACTTCTCTCTCGAACTCTCAAACTTGTCGCAGTCACTGAGAAATTGGAGAGGAAGCTAGAGCCATGGCTACCTTGGCTATCCTGAGGTTTACGGGAATTTTATATTAGGGTTTATTTATTTAATTAAAAGGTATGTGCCGGCGGCAGGATTTGATCCTTGTACCTGCCGGCCGGCAGACACGAAGTAGCCGGTAGCCTTAGCCGTTTTATCTAGCGTAAGTGTTACCAAGCATATAGTTTGATAATTATTTAGCTATGTATACAAGCGATAAACCATTTAACTGTAATGAATTACGGGATACATAGATCCAGTAATATATAATGTACGACTTACGGTACGGACAAAAATCAGTACCGCGCATTTGTTTCGTAAATGAAACAAATACCGCGCATGTATTTATTACGGCTACGATTAAAGCCGAATTTAATCGGACGGCCGGGATTAGCGCCGAGATCGTGGAGGAAGATTTCGGCGGTTTGTGGCCATCGCCACATCGGATGATGCGTGGCGAAATTCCGTTGGATTGTGGAATCTCCGGAGATTATGGCACCGAATCCGGATTTGACATGTGTCGACATTTTGGCCATGTCGTACAATGTCCGTACATAAAGTACACCGGCAACTGTACTTTTACGTACGGAACTCAATTCTGATAGGTTCCGTACATCAGTAGATAGAGTCTGTGAGAGAGATAGGACTTAGAAAAATTAGAAGATAGGACCCCCTCTCCCAGAGAGCTTCTATACAAAAGGTCAACTTTGACCCTCCATAACTTACTGCTCAGGGGAGCAAATTCAGAGATTCTTTTTGCTATCGACTCACGGGAGTCTTGTCTTCACAGGGGTGAACTTGGTCAGAGTTTTTGTCTACCAGGGTGGCAGTTATTTTTGCTTAAACACAAAGGGGTCAGGATTATCCTAGAGGCTTCTTGGAAGCTGTCCACTCTGAGGACTTATGGAGGTCTCAGAGTTTCAGGTTATGGGCCCACCCTCTAGGGTACCAATCTTTAATGGAACTGGCTTCATATACTGGGAAAGTATGATGAAAGGAGCTCTATGCGAAAAAAGGTTTTGGGGGATAGTGAGTGGACGATTGGGGCGTCCATCAAGTCTTGGAATTCCTCTAGGGTTTAAAGGAAGCAGATTCACCAGGAAAGAGGATTCACCTTCAACGGAGGAAACAAAGGAAGGAGAGGTGGTGGACAAAGGAAAGGAGAAGGAGGCGACCACACCAATAGCAACTGGTTTAGCATTCATGTCACCTATTCCGAGGAACGAGGAGAATGATACTGAAACCTGGGACTTCAACAATATGGCGGCAAAGCACTTTATCCTACGCCATCTCACTCAAGGACTTGCATGTCCTCATTTGCAGGTAGAGAGGGCATCCGATCTTTGGATGGCTCTCATAGAGATGTACCGAAGTGGTACGATTCAGCAACAACAGTTGGCTGATCAGAAAGTTAAGGAGTATGTATACAAAGGGGGAAATATGTTGGATTTTTGCAATGAGCTTGCTACACTCTTCATGGAGCTAGAGAGTGCGGTTAAAGTTTTTAGTGAAAAAGAAAAAGTTAACTGTTTACTAATGAAGTTACCTGATGAGTTCGAGAACATAGTCAACCGTGTGCAGGACTTGCCGGACTCAAGGTGGATATGGAACTCAGTGGTAGGGATGATTCTCGTCGAGAGAATACGATTGAGATCCGAAGGGGAGGAAAGAGTGGCCAAGCCTTGGCAACAGCAACCGATTGGAGGAACAAGGATTCCCGGAAACTAGTCGGAAACTATGGGGGTAGGGAGCAAAAAAAACAGGTTGGCGAGTTCGAACCAAGGGCTCCCAAAGGTTTATGTCATTTTTGTAAGAAACCGGGGCACTATATGGCAGAGTGCACCAAGCTAACCGAGCTTCGGTTAAAGGAGGGGCAGACCGGTGGTACCCCGAGAGGAAAGAAAAAGGCCCTTGTCACACAGGTACTTGAGGCGGAATCCGAGGACGAGGACGATGAGCTCCTTTTAGATGAGGAGTTGGAGGCGAAAACTGAGGTTGAAATTCCACGAAGGCAGAAATGTGCTTACGGTGGATTGAAAGGTGAAGCAGGCTGGATTATAGATTAAGGTGCCTCAATGCACATGTGTAAGGATAGACACCTGTTCACAAAGATAAGAAAGATTCCCACCGTAGAGATAGAGTACGGGGATGGGAGGATAGTCACCACTACTCTTGTAGGATCGGTAGACCTGAAAGTGTTAGTAAAAGGAAAGACATCCATATTAACATTCTCCGATGTATTGTTTATTCCGGAGCTGAACAAAAACCTTATCTCTACATCAGTATGAGATGATAAGGGTTTTTTCACTAGCACTAGGGAAGGAGTCTTTACTGCTAGTTTTGAGGAGGATGTCTATTTCATTGCTGACAAAGGTAGCCATGGGATGTTTAGGCTGATCTTAAGTAATGAAACGAAGAAACTTTATTATGCTGGTGTTCATGATATTATGATGTGGCATAAGAGGCTTGGGCATGTGAATCTAGATAAGTTAAGAGAGATGAAAAAGATGGGAGTGGTGGAAGGGATTCAGTTCAGTGAGAGTGATGATATAAGTGATTGTAGTGGGTGTGCTCAAGGTAAAGCACACAGATTACCCTTTCCAAAAACAGCCACCTACAAGGGAGAAAAACTTCTAGATCTAGTACACACACATATTTGGGGACCGGCTAGAGTGCCCTCACCGGGAGGGAAGAGATTTATGATGACTATAACTGATGATTGGTCTCGGTATTCCCGAGTATATTTTTTGAAAAACAAGTCAAAGGCTGAGGACTGTTTTAGACAATATAAAGCATGGAGCGAAAAACTCCATGAAACTCCAATCAAGAGAGTAAGGAGTGACAATGGTGGAGAGTATACTTCTAACCAGTTTGAGGATTTTTTGAGGGAAGATGGGGTTCAACACCAAAAGACAGTTCCAGAAAATCCAGAACAGAATGGGGTAGCTGAAAGGTTAAATAGAACACTAAGTGATAGTGCTAGAAGTATGTTGTCGGATAAGAAGATAGGAAAAAGGTTTTGGGCAGAAGCAATGAACTGTGCTAATTACCTCAAAAATAGAGTTCTTACTTCAGCTATAAAAGATCAAACACCTTATGAGAGATGGACAAGCCGGAAACCAGACTTATCTCATTTAAAGGTTTTCGGCAGTCAAGTATTCAGTCTAGATACTGATCGGTCGAATTGGAAGCTAGATCCTAAAGGAAAACCGGGATACTTATTAGGATATGATGAGGATGTTAAAGGATATAGAGTTTATGATCTAAAAAGAGGAGATATAATCTTAGTAAAGCATCTAGTAGTTATGGATGAAGGAAAGTCTGTGGATCCCTTCAAATATACAAAGTCAGTAAAAATCAGATTTGAGTCAGAAATTTTTGATGACTTTGAGCTTCCTAACTATCCAGGTTTTAGAGACGATGACATTCTTGCAGGAACAAATCAGACCGAAAAGGACTCGGCTGTGGAAACTCCAGTGACAACTCTACTCAAAGCGGAAGACGTGGTGGAAATTGATTCGGAATCAAGGGATAGGGGAGAAGCCGAGTTTGTTCGAAAGAATCCACGAGAACCATCTATTCTGGCCTCAGATTTTGAGGGAGGGAGGAGAAGTAGCAAAAGACTGCAAGAAAAACAGGTTAATAACAAGGTAACTAAACTATCTCATCAAGATGAACCTCAAACTTATCGAGAGGCGATGACTTGTCCAGAAAGAAACCGGTGGAAGACAGCCATCAATGAGGAGATGGCTTCAATCATGGCAGCCGATACTTGGGAGCTGGTGGACTGTCCACCTAACCGAAAACCAATCGGTTGTAAGTGGGTTTTCAAACTAAAACTGAACCCAGATAACACAATCGAGCGCTACAAGGCCAGATTCGTGGCAAAGGGATTTACACAAAAAAAAGGAATTGACTACGAGGAAACCTTTGCCCCGGTGGTCAGATTTCCCTCCGTCCGCATACTTCTCAGTTTAGCAGCGGTGGAAGACATGGAAGTGCACCAGATGGACATCAAAACAGCCTTTTTGCATGGAGAATTGGAAGAGGGGATCTTCATGCGACAACCCGAAGGGTTTGTGGAAGAAGGAGAGGAGAGTAAAGTATGCCGGCTGATTAAATCTCTTTATGGTTTGAAACAGGCGCCTCGACAGTGGAATAAGAAGCTTGATGAGTTTCTTACCGGTCTAGGATATATTTGGATCAGCTCAGATCACTCAATCTATGTTTTCGAAGATGAGGAAGGTTTTATATTTATTGCAATTTATGTTGATGATTTGCTTGTTTTACGTAAATCAATGGAAAAAATTAATAAACTGAAAACCGATCTTAAGGCGAGATTTGAAATGAAGGATATGGGGGAAGCAAAATATATTTTGGGAATTCAAGTAGAGAGAGACCGAAAAAGAAAAATTATAAGATTGACTCAAAAGGAAGCAATAGGGAACATGCTTGAAAAATTTCAAATGGATAAAGCTAATAGTTGTACAACTCCAATGGAATTGAAGAAGGGAAGTGAGGGGAGTGAGGAAGAAGGAGTCATAGTCTTAGACGAGGAATTATCTCCTGAAGAACAGAAGTTCATGCAGACTATTCCTTACAGGCAAGTAGTGGGAAGTCTAATCTATTTTATGAATTGTACCCGGCCGGATTTAGCTGCAGCTGTAGGAGTGCTGAGTAGAAGTCTAAATGCTCCCACTAAGAAGGATTTGGAGGCAGCTAAGAGAGTCCTTAGATACTTGGTAGGAACTAGAGATCTATGGTTGCATTTGGGTGGGGAGAATACTGACATCACTACTTGGAGTGATGCCAGTTATGGTGATGCTCCGATGAGGAGATGTACTTCTGGATATGTATTATATGTGGGTGATGGGGCTTGCTGTTGGAGTAGCAAACAGCAAAAGGTTATTGCTCAGTCCACCATGGAGGCTGAGTATATGGCCTCTTGCTCTGCTGTAAAAGAATTGATGTGGGTCAAGTCTTTGCTTGGTGAGCTTGGTCACCTTAAGAGTGGTGTGCAGAAAATATTTTGTGATAATCAGGCAGCAATCGCTATTTCTGCCAATCCTAAACACCATTTTAAAGCCAAACACATGGACATCAGACTCAGCTTTGTTAGAGAGAAAGTAGAAAACAAAATAATCAGTTTAGAGTACAGACCAGATAGTGAGATGGTAGCAGATATGATGACCAAACCTGTGCCTTCCCCTAAGCTAATTTTTTGCAGGGAGAAGTGTGGTCTGAAATTAAAGATTGACTAGAAAATAAGGGGAGTGTAGAAACTAATGGTTTTATTAGTATTTTCTCGGTCTGAAAAGAAATATAGAAGTCGAGGCAGTCTATCTCTAACTTCTCTCTCCAACTCTCAAACTTGTCGCAGTCACTGAGAAATTGGAGAGGAAGCTAGAGCCATGGCTACCTTGGCTATCCTGAGGTTTACGGGAATTTTATATTAGGGTTTATTTTATATAATTAAAAGGTATGTGCCGGCGGCAGGATTTGATCCTTGTACCTACCGGCCGGCAGACAGGAAATAGCCGGTAGCCTTATCCGTTTAATCTAGCGGTAGTGTTACGTAGCATATAGTTTGATATTTATTTAAATATGTATACGTGCGATAAACCATTTAACTGTAATGAATTACGGGATACATAGATCCAGTAATATATAATGTACGACTTACGGTACGGACAAAAATCAGTACCGCGCATTTGTTTCGTAAATGAAACAAATACCACGCATGTATTTATTACGGCTACGATTAAAGCCGAATTTAATCGGACGGCCGGGATTAGCGCCGAGATCGCGGAGGAAGATTTCGGCGGTTTGTGGCCATCGCCACATCGGATGACGCGTGGCGAAATTCCGTTGGATTGTGGAATCTCCGGAGATTATGGCACCGAATCCGAATTTGACATCTGTCGACATTTTGGCCATGTCGTACAATGTCCGTACATAAAGTACACCGGCAGCTGTACTTTTACGTACGGAACTCAATTCTGATTGGTTCCGTACATCAGTAGATAGAGTCTGTGAGAGAGATAGGACTTAGAAAAATTAGAAGATAGGACCCCCTCTCCCAGAGAGCTTCTGTACAAAAGGTCAACTTTGACCCTCCATAACTTACTGCTCAGGGGAGCAAATTCAGAGATTCTTTTTGCTATCGACTCAGGAGAGTCTTGTCTTCACAGGGGTGAAGTTGGTCAGAGTTTTTGTCTGCCAGGGTGGCAGTTATTTTTGCTTAAACACAAAGGGGTCAGGATTATCCTAGAGGCTTTTTGGAAGCTGTCCACTCTGAGGACTTATGGAGGTCTCAGAGTTTCAGACCTTTTATATATGAGCTTCCTAGGAGAGAGGCGGCTACTTCTAATTCTCCCAAGTCCTAAACCCCTCTCCAATCCCTCTACTACTGAAGTACGGAGCCAATCTAATCATTGTAGAGTACAGAATGGTACTTGGCCCTGAGTACTTTTTGTACGGCCATTGTACGACATGGCTAAGAAGACGACCCTTATCTGGGTGCGCCATGGTATGTCCCGAAGATGCCGCTATCCAATGTCTTGTTGCCACGTGTCACGTGGTGTGGTTGTGACTGCAAACCGCCAAATCGTCCATTCCCCTATGCGGGCTTCTTTTTCTTCCGTCCGATTGATACGGCTTTAATTGAAGACCGTTAAAAATACAAGTAGTATTTCCGATGTAACTATATCTAACTATTTCTATGTGATTGTTGTCCATTCGCCAGTTAAATGAACTTATATATTTCCATATCGTTAAGTAGCTTTAGTACCCTATATACCCCAACACAAGTGCTAGGCTACATGGTAACGATGCTAAGGTGTTTAGACGGACGGTAGGTACCACGATCAAATCATGGGTCCGTCAACCTTTTTGGCAAGTTTACAAAAATGATTGCCTTTTGACTCTAGGAGAAGCATAAGCAGCCATGGCTCTAGCTTCATTTCCAACCTTCAGTGACTACAACAAGTATGGGGGCCAGAGAGAGAAGTTAGAAGCAGGCTGCCTTTGCTTTTTCCTCCTCATTTTAGATCAATTAGGAAACCTAGAAAATAGAAAAACATTTAATTTCAACACCCCTATTATTTTCTAGTCACTTTTACGTTTAAGTCCACACTTTTCTCTACAAAAAATTAACTTAGGAGAATCTACAGGCTTTGTTATCAAGTCTGCCACCATCTCACTCTCTGGTCTATATTGTAGACTTATTATTTTGTTCTCCACCTTTTCCGTAACAAAGCTAAGTCTGATATCCATGTGCTTTGCTATAAAGTGATGTTTTGGATTAGTGGCAAATGCAATTGCTGCTTGATTATCACAGAATATTATCTGAATAAAACTCTTAAGATGCCCCAATTCACCAAGCAAGGATTTGACTCACATCAATTCCTTCATAGTAGAGCAAGATATCATATACACTTCTTGTATGGTGGATTGAGCAATGACCTTTTGCAGCTTACTGCTCCAGCAACAAGCACCATTCCCCACATGGAACACATATCTAGACGTACATCTTCGCATTGGAGCATCCCCATAGCTGGCATCACTCGAAGTGGTTATGTCAGTGTTTTCCCCAGCTAGATGTAGCCATAGATCCCTAGTTCCTATGAGATATCTGATGACCCTCTTATCTGCTTCCCAATCCCTTTTGGAAGGAGCATTCAGATTCGTATTTAGCACTCTCACAGCTTCTGCCAAATCTAGTCTGTTACAATTCATACAATAAATCAGTCTGCCCACTTCCTATCTGTATAGGATAGTCTGCATAAACTTCTTCTCTTCTGGTCCTAGTTGATCATCTAGAATTAGGATGTCTCCTTCCTCACTCCCCTCACTTCCCTTCTTTAGATCCATAGGAGTTGTACAATTGTTGGCTTTGTCCATCTGAAATTTTTCCAACATATTTCCAATTGCCTCTTTCTGAGTTAGTCTAATTATTCTCTTTTCTCTATCTCCTTCTACTTGTATTCCCAAAATATATCTTGCCTCCCCCATGTCTTTTATGTCAAATCTTCCTTTCAGATTATTTTTAGTTTGTTGATTTTCTTCATTGATTAACTTCAAATCATCAACGTAAATTGCAATAAAGATGACACCTTCAACATTTTCAAAAACATAAATTGAATGATCTGGATGTATCCCAGACCGGTAACGAACTCATCAAGTTTCCTATTCCATTGTCTGGGAGCATGTTTCAAACCATACAGAGATTTGATCAGCTAGCATTCCTTACCTTCCTCTTCTTGTTCCACGTATCGTTCTGGCTGTCCCATGAAGATCTCCTCCTCTAGTTCTCTATGCAAGAAGGCTGTCTTGATGTCCATCTTGTGTACTTCCATGTCTTCTACAGCAACCACACTGAGAAGTATCCGGACCGAGGGAAATTTGACGACCGGAGCAATGGTTTCTTCGTAGTCTATTCCCTCTTTCTGAGTAATACCTTTTGCCACTAACCGGGCTTTATACCGCTCAATAGTATTGTCTAGATTCAGTTTTAATTTGAAAACCCACTTACATCCAATTGGTTTTCGATCAGGTGGATAGTCCACCAACTCCCATGTCTCAGCCGCCATGATTGAAGCCATCTCTTCATTGATGGCCGTCTTCCACCAGTTTCTTTCCGGGCAGTTCATTGCCTCTCCATATGTTTGAGGTTCATCCGAATGAGATAGTTTAGTTACCTTGTTGTTAACTTGTTTCTCTTGAAGTCTTTTGTTGTTTCTTCTCCCTCCCTCAAAATCTGCGGCCGGATTAGATGGTTCCCGTGGATTCTTTCGAATCACCACCGCTTCTCCCCTGTCCCTCGGATCCAAAGCTGTTTCCACCACGTGTTTCGCTTCAGGTTTAGGTATCATTAGTGTTTCCAAGTCCAAGTCTTTCTCGTTCTGTTTTGAATCTGCAAGAAATCATCCAAACCTGCAAGAGTATCATCTTCTTGGAGACCCGGATAGTTAGGAAGATGAAAGTCATCAGAATTATCTGACTCAAATCTGATTCTCACTGACTTTGAGAATTTGAAGGGATCTACCGACTTCCCTTCATCCATAACTACCAGATGCTTTACTAGAATTATATCTTATCTCTTTAGTTCATACACTCTATACCCTTTGACATCCTCATCATATTCTAGCAAGTATCCGGGTTTCTCTTTAAGATTTAGTTTCCAGTTAAATTTATCTATATCTAAACTCAAGACTTTACTACCAAAAACCTTTAAGTGAGATAGATCTGGTTTTTGGACGGTCCATCTCTCATATGGAGTTTCGTCTTTCACCGCTGAAGTATGTACTCTATTTCTTAAATAATTAGCACAATTCATAACTTCGGCCCAAAATCTTTTTCCTATCCTTTTATTTGACAGCATACTCTGGGCACTATCATTCAGTGTCTTATTCAATCTTTCGGATACACCATTCTGTTCTGGGTCTTCCGGAACTGTCTTTTGATGTTGCATACCGTCCTCTCTTAAGAACTCCTCAAACTGATTGGAGGTATATTCCCCTCCTTTGTCATTTCTTACTCTCTTTATTGAGGTCTCGTGAAGCTTCTCGGCCCATGTCTTATATTGTTTGAAATACTCCAAAGTTTTTGATTTGTTTTTCAAAAAATATACCCGAAAGTACCGAGATGAATCATTAATAATGGTAAGCATAAATCTTTTCCCTCTGGGTGATGGCACTCTTGCTGGTCCCCAAATGTCCGTGTGTACCAAATCAAGAACTTTTTCTCCTTTATAGGTTGCTTCTTTTGGAAATGGTAATCTATGTGCTTTAGCGTGAGCACACCCAGTGCAATCACTTAAATTCTCATTTTCCCCAAAGCATATCCCTTCAACTACTCCCATTTTTTTTCATTTTTTTTAACTTTTCTAGATTCACATGCACAAGTCTCTTATGCCACAACATAATATCATTGACACCAGCAGAGTAAAGTTTGAGTTTTTCATTACTTAAAGAAAGTTTGAACATTCCTTGGCTACCTTTCTAAGCAGTGAAATACACATCTTCCTCAAAGCTAGGTGTAAAAACTCCTTTTATGGTGCTTGTTTCAAAATCTTTATCATCTAATATAGATGTAGAAATAAGGTTTTTATTTAAATCCGGAATAAACAATACATCGGAGAATGTAACTATTGAGGTTTTCCCTTCCACTTTGACTTTCAGATCTACCGATCCTACATAAGTAGTGGTAACTACCCTCCCATCCCCATATTCAATCTCTACTCTAGGAATCTTTCTCAGCTTAGTGAAGAGATGCTTATCCTTGCATATGTGCATAAAGGCACTTGAATCCACAATCCAACCCCCTTCACCTTTTAGTCCACCAAAAGCACATTTCTGCTTTTGTGGAATTTCGACTTATGTCTTTTCCTCCAACTCCCTATCCAAAAGAAGTTTGTCGTCCTCCTCATCGGATTCCTCCTCGAGTACTTGTGTGACAATTTCCTTTTTCTTCCCTTGTGAATGACCAATGGTCTGCCCTTCCTTTATCCAAAGCTCGGTCAGTTTGGTACATTCCGCCATGTAATGCCTGGGTTTCTTGTAGAAATGACAAAGCCCCTTAGGTCCCCATGTTCTTGACTCATCGGATTGATTTTTTTGGTCTTCCCCTGCATGACTTTAAAAGGGTTTTTCGTGAATCTTTGTTTCTCCAACTTGCTCCGGCCGCCAAGGCTTGTCCACTCTTAACTCCTCTCCGGATTTTGATTGTATTTTTTTGGACGAGAATCATACCAACTACCGAATTCCATATCCACCTGGAGTTCGACAGATCTTTTACTCGGTTCACAATGATCTCATACTCATCAAGTAGTTTTATGATAAGCAGTGAACCTTTGCCTCCTCGGTTTTTTCTTTTCTGGCACACACTAACTCCATGAAGAGTATAGCCAGCTTATTGCAGGAATCGAGGATCTTCTCTCCTTTGTGAAAGTATCCATTGATCTTTTGCCGTGCCTGCTTTTGTTACTGAATCATACCGCACCGGTATATATCTATAAGTGTATCCAGATCCGATGCCCTTTCCACTTGCAAATGAGGACTTCCGAGTCCTTGTGTGAGATGACGGAGGATAAAGTGCTTGGCCACCATGTTGTTGTAGTCCCAAGTATTGATGTCATTCTTCTAATTCCTCGGAATAGGAGACATGAAAAAAAAACTGGTTGCTATAGATGTGGTTTTCTCTTTTTCTTTCCCCTTTTCCATCACGATGTTTTCTCCGTCTTCTGAGTCCCATAATGGCGGTGGATCTGGTTTCGTAGTAAATCTGCTTTCTCTAAATCCTGGTGGGATAGCAAGAGCGGATGGACGCTTTACTCGCCCACTCACTATTCCCCAAAATCATTTCTCATATAGGGCTCCCATCGTAATACTCTCCCAATAGATGAACCCAGTCCCGTTGAATGTGGGCACCCTAGAGGGTGGGCCCATAACCTGCAACTTTGAGACCTTTATTAGTACTCAAAGTAGGCAGCCTACCAGAAGCCCCTATGATAGCCTCAAACCCTTCGTCTTTGTATGAGTATTAATGACACCCTCAGAGAATATAGACTGACCAGACTGCACCCCTAGGAAGAGCAGACTCCCTTGAGTCTACTACAAAAAGATTCCTTGAATTTGCTCCTTTGAGCAGTAAATTATCAATGGTCAAAGATGACCTTTTATAAAGGAGCTCCTTGGGAGAGAGGCGGCTACTTCTAATTCTCCTAAGTTCTAAACCCCTCTCTAATCCCTCTATTTCTAAAGCACGGAGCTAATCTAATCATTGTACAGTATACAAAAGGTACTTGGCCCGAAGTACTTTCAGTATAGCCATTGTACGGCATGGCCAAGAAGACGATGCCCCCCATATCCGAGTTCGCCATGGTATGTCCCGCAGATGCCGCTATCCAATGCCATGTTGCCACGTGTCACCTGGTGTGGCTGTGATTCCAAATTGCCATATCGTCCATTCCCCGATGCCGACCTTTTCCTCTTCCGTCTGATTGATATCGGCCTTAATTCAGGACCGTTAAAAATACAAGTAGTATTTCCGATGTATCTCTATCTAACTATCTTTATGTGATTGTTGTTCGTTTGTTAGTTAAATGAACTTCTATATTTCCATATGGTTAAGTAGCTTTAGTACCATATAAAACTCGACACAGGTGTTAGGCTACATGGTAACGAAACTAGGTTGTTTAGACGAACGGAAGGTACAAAGATCAAATCCTGGGTCCGTCAAGCTTTTTGGCAAGTTTACAAAAAGGGGTACTTTCTGACTCTAGGAGAAGCATAAGCAGCCATGGCTCTTGCTTCCTCTTCAACCTTTAGTGACTACAGCAAGTATGGGGCACAGGAGAGAAAAGTTACAAGCAGGCTACCTTTGCTTTTTCCTCCTCATTTTAGATTAATTAAGAAAGCTAAAAAATAGAAAAACTTTTAATTTCAACATGTGCCACGTGTTAATTGATGTGAAGTCCACCGCAAATCGCTGAAAACTTATTCTGCGATCTCGGCATGCTTCGCGGCCATCCGATTAAATTGGATTTCAATTATAGCCATCATAAATACTTGCGAGATATTTGATTCATCTTGAAACAAAATGCGCGGTATTTTTTTCGGAAGTTCCGTACAGCGTTCAACATAAACTGTATCTATGTCGTTAAATGAAATATCCTACGTGTGAGTGGTTATATAATTATCAAAACCTATTTGGTAGAACTTTGATCTTAGACTAATTTGCTAAGGTTACCGGCTACCGACGGCTATGATGGACAACACATACCAAGTTCAAATCTTAAGTCTGTCAATCACTATTTTTGTAAATCTACCAATCTAATGTCTGTCCCCGTCTGGATAGCATAGGCGGCCATGGCTCTATCTCCCTCAACAACTTTCAGTGATTTCCACAAATGTGGGAGTTGGAAAAAGGAGTTAGAGGCAGACTGCCTCTGCTTCTTTTCTACATTTTACAAAACCTAGAAAATACTAAAATAACCTTTAATTTCTAGATATAGCAACTTCAACAGTTGATTAAACACATCATAGACACAATAGCTCTGCAAATCTACCACAATGAAGATAATATCAGGTTGAACACACACACACAATTACAAGTATCTGCCTACAAAGATCTTTGAGATATTTACATATTAAAATGCCAAAAACAAGTTGTACAATTTTTGACTACAAAGTGTTCATAACTCCAAAAATAACTAAGTGCAGTAATTTTGTGACCTCCATTGGTCCACAAAATGTCTAGCTTATATGAAGCCTCTAGGATAATATTTGCAGTTTTGAATTTGGCAATGAATAAGTGCCACCCTAGCAGGCAAAAACTTTGACCGACTACACCCTTGTGTAGCTTGGACTCCCTTCAGTCCACAACAAAAATAATCACTGAATTTGCTCAACCGAGCATTAAGTTATGGTTGTTCAAAGACAGCATATTTGTACAGATGGCCTCTGGGAGAGAGAATTTTTTTCAAATTTTATCTAAGTCCTGAAAAACTCCTAATAGCTACTTTAAACTAATCAACATGAAGTACCCTAATTATGGTAAATACAAAGTACAGCAGCCGCCGTACTTTATGTACAGATATATTCGGCACCATTCCCGATCAACCATGTGGCAAAATAGGCTAATGGCATTCTGTCCCTTTTCTCTTCCGACATCCTATAGAATGATGCCACGTGTCATTTCCTCCCATTTCGCCGAACTTCTCCCATATAGTCGATCCGGCATACCGACACTCACGCGTGCCGTCCGTTCTTTTCAAGGTGATCAATTTCAGCCGTTCGATCTGACGGCGCGCCGAATAAATGTTGACCGTGTTGTCCACAGCCTATTTCAGCCATGGATTACTCACGGAAGACACCCACAGACTACCCCAAAACAGCTCTGTTTCAGACAACGCAGATTACTCCACAATATACAAAAGTACCTCAAACTGCACTAGTATGCAGTATGTACTAGACAATATAACCTCCCAAAGTTAGAGCTTGATCCACAAATGAATCCTAAAGATATGAGCTCCAGAGATTCCCAGACACAGCTGACAGCTTATCAAACTAACCAATTAAATCTCTCACATAATTCTAAAGAAACAGCAGAACAGAATGAAACTATAGAACCATATAATTTCTATATCATAGAACATACACACAAAGTTACATATCAAGATATCAATCAGAGTGATCACACTGACAGGTCAAAGATGCAGAAAAACAGTCTGCCATTACTTTGATCAACTCAGCTGATAATGAAAATAAACTAAGTCCTACAATTTATACTCACATAGCTATCTACTGAGCCCTACACTAATTAAATAAATACACGTGTATCTAAGTACTGTACTCGAATAAAGTCACTGTACGTCAGCGGTACGTCTACTGTAACGGAAGTACGTCTAAACCCTAATTATAACATCTATCCTATTTCACTATTGTAACACTAAAAATTAATTCACTATATACAAATTAAAGTTGCTTAAGATATTTACAAATAAGGGCCGTACATATATAGTGCCACTTGCTTTGTCAGCAATTGGCGAATCCGTCCAAAAGACCGTACACGCAAAACCGACATCTCTTGATAGCAAGTCGGTTGCGCAAAACGACGCCACCTGCTTTTCAATTGTCGTCCAGTCCGATTTTCTCCGCCGTTGACGTACGCGTGATCGGACGATTATATTAGCGTCCTGTAGCATTGTCCCAATGTGGTCCCACTTCGAATCGAGTCCGTCCACTCGATTCGTATCCACCGTTCATTCTTGTCGTTTGTTTCACCATATGTCACATGAGTCCAATCGACTGTGGTAATGCGGTACGAAGCACCTGAGTGCATACGGCGAGCTTCATCACTTGTGGTCTCGCACGAATCACGTCCGTTGACACGATCTGAATCAATGTTCCATATTGAACTTGTACAAGAAATTTACCGGATGTCTGGTCTAAACTATATCCGTTCGATTCTGCGAATCTGCTCGCTCGATGTTAAACGCGTGTATGTGAGTGTCGGCGCCATTCAGAAATACCTGCAAAATCCTCATCTGCTGACGCGTGTCCCTGTAGAAGTACAGTACACTCTTTTGTCCTTATACTATTGTAACACTATTAGGGGTCAGTACTAAATTGTGTATACCAAAAAACATTCTAAGTACTAAACCCTCTCTCACTGACCTATTTACTGAGTACTAAAGTTTTCAAATCACAACACTTTAGCTATTGCGTCGCTGTCTTTTGGTATTTCAAAGAGGCGGACAGACGGACAAGATGATGTCAACGGCAGGCACACATTTTCGAAAAAAAAAAAAACCACACCAAATATTATCACACGATGTGGAATAAAGTCTTCACTTAACATAATGACAATTGAACAAGGACAGACCATAAGAAGGATGGAAACAGGCGCATAAAATTGGAGGCGACAATAGCAGAAAGAAATATGAAATTCATTATATAACGGTGATCCCGTTTTACAAAAGAATATTAAACCACAAATGTCCTCGAGGCCATTGACCTACACTATCACTGTATGCATTGTCTCGGCTTGGATCTATAGCTAGAAAAGTATTATTTAAAGAATCTAAACAACCCAATGCTACACAACCTATCTATTGTCTAATGGGCAACATATCTAAAAGAACTATTTTTAAATGTCCAGCTGGAGACACCAAGAATATCAAATCCGCTTTGGCAAATTTTGACGCCTTTTTTCATATCCATGACGTCTTCACATTGTTGTACGGTGCTTCCTCAAAAAATGAGTGGCGGAAATTAAACACCCTTGGAGATGAAACAGACTAAGGCAAAGGGGAGGGAAAATCGACAGAAAATGAGAAAAACAGCAAGGGTAAGAGAAAAGGAGGAGAGGGGAAGGCGAGGAGCAGATATTTGGGAGAAGGGGAGGTGAAGTGCAGATTTGGGGAAAAGAGAGAGAGGGAAAGCAGGGCGAAAGGGAGGATTTTTGGGAGAGGGGAGGGGAAAGGCAGATTTGGGGAAGAAGGAGAGGGAAAGGAGAGGGAAAGGGAGGATTGTTGGGAGAGGGGAGGGGAATAATGAAAATAAACTAGGTCGTACAATTTATACTCACATAGCTATCTACTGAGCCCTACACTAATTAAATAAATACACGTGTTTCTAAGTACTGTACTCGAATAAAGTCACTGTACGTCAGCGGTACGTCTACTGTAACGGAAGTACGTCTAAACCCTAATTATAACATCTATCCTATTTCACTATTGTAACACTAAAAATTAATTCACTATATACAAATTAGAGTTGCTTCAGATATTTACAAATAAGTGCCGTACATATATAGTGCCACTTGCTTTGTCAGCAATTGGCGAATCCGTCCAAAAGACCGTACACGCAAAACCGACATCTCTTGATAGCAAGTCGGTTGCACAAAACGACGCAACCTGCTTTTCAATTGTCGTCCTGTCTGATTTTCTCCGCCGTTGATGTACGCGTGATCGGATGATTATATTAGCATCCTGTAGCATTGTCCCAATGTGGTCCCACTTCGAATCGAGTCCGTCCACCGTTCATTCTTGTCGTTTGTTTCAGCATATGTCACATGAGTCCAATCGACTGTGGTAATGCGTTACGAAGCACGTGAGTGCATACGGCGTGCTTCATCACTTGTGGTCCCGCACGAATCACGTCCGTTGACACGATCTGAATCAATGTTCCATATTGAACCCGTACAGTAAATTTACCAGATGTCCGGTCTAAACTATATCCGTTCGATTCTGCGAATCTGCTCGCTCGATGTTAGACGCGTGTATGTGAGTGTCAACGCCATTCAGAAATACCTGCAAAATCCTCATCTGCTAACACGTGTCCCTGTAGAAGTACAGTACACTCTTTTGTCCTTATACTACTGTAACACTATTAGGGGTCAGTACTAAAGTGTGTATACCAAAAAATATTCTAAGTACTAATCCCTCTCTCACTGACCTATTTACTGAGTACTAAAGTTTTCAAATCACAACACTCCCCTAAAAATTTAGACTCAGTACTTCACTCAGTCTACAGAACTGTCTCCTGTAATTCAGGTACATATTGAAGCAGGGACTAAGAAAATTTTTTTAAGTTCGGAAATAACCTTCACTACTAAACATCCAAAACTTTACAAAACAACACTCCTCCTAAGTTTTGGATGTGTTAGTGTTAAGCATACATATAGTAGCAACTCTAAGATTTTGTCAGACTTTCAGCCACTCCAATTTGTCTTCCATTTCAACAATGATATTTTGCTTTGGAGGCATCGATGTTTCCGCCTCAAAAATAACTTTTCCGGTCTTTTGTGTGGTCGCTTGTGGAGCTGGTTTCTCCAGTTGGTCTTCCGTAATCTGTACCTTCTTCTCGTTTTCTTACTACATTGTGATCTCCTCATAGACTTTGTACCGTTTCCATGATTGGCCTCCCCATTACCTCTATAAAGTCTGGTTTTTCTCACTAATATTTGATCTTTTTCAGTAGATCTACCAATATTATGACTTTTCCCATTCTCATAAACTTCCTTTCTGAACCTCATTTTCTGAAAAAACTCTACCAATCTTTCGCTGAATTTATTAATTTTTAAGCCCACGTTATTTTTCATCTCAAATGTTAATTCCCCATCTTGTGTGAATTCACCATTTTCTATTTCATCATCTTCCTCCCTTACTCTAATTTTTCTGTCATCTTTCCCTTTCTTTTCTCTAACTTTTGCTTTCACTTTATGTTTCTCCATATCTAAAGAATATTCTGATTTCAATTTTAAGTGTACTTCACTCCTTTTACTCCCCTTTCTTCAAGAGGCTCATCCCCTTGTAAGTCATTTTCACACACTAATTTATCACAAGAAAGACTCACAAACACCGAGTCTTTTTCACTCTTTTCTTTTTCCCCACTATCTTTGATAGCCACACTATTTTCAGTTACTTCCACTTCCACTTTCGGGTGCCCTTCACTCCCTTCAACTCCTCCTATTTTGATAACCCCTTCTTTTCGGAAGTTTGTGTCACTTACCAATCTGCCATTGAAAGCATTGACAGTAGACAAATCCTTTTCTGGTACCTCTTCCTCCACTCCATTTTTTGTGGCAACAAACTCTCCCTTTCCTTCCTCTTTCACCATATTCCGAAAAACGTAGACACTCGGTAAGTAAACAAATTCGTCAACAGAAGGTGTAAGTCTCCTGTCATCGGTCAAGTCTTGTTCCTCACTCATAAACGCACTTGTTTCCCTCCTTGTTGAGGGCCGAACTTGGTTGTTGTCCCATCCATCTATGAATTTTCGTGTAACACATGCACTTTTATATGATGGACATACCCTAAAGGTATGTCCTAAATCATTACAATAAAAACAGTTTTTAGGTCCATTTCCGGACATAGTGTTACCTCTAATTTTCCGAAACTGTGACTTAGAAACCTCCATATTCCTTTCAAAGACCTTTTTACTATCTTCTTCATCTAACACTATGCGGATTCCCATGCTTGAGTTCCAATCCTTTTTATCAATTTGAGCGAGTCTATTTGATGCATTTCTATAGTCACTAGGTAAGCCTCTCATTAATAAGACAACTTGTTGTGCGTCTATAAAGCTTCCTCCTGCCAAAGCATTTTCTGCAAATAATCTTTCCATACTAGTACAATACTCTACCATGCTTCCGCCTACATACTTATATCCAAAAAGTTTAGTGGCGCTACTAAGCCAGTGATACAAAGAAGTCTCCGAATACCTACATTCTAGACATTTCCATAGGTCAGCTGCATTTCTTAACTTAAGGTATGTCATTACCAATTTCTCTGTCAAGGATTTAACCCTTAGACACTCACGGTTCTTTTTCTCCCAACCACTTGATGTCTCGGCCAAACTCCCGTCCACCACATCCATTAGCTCCATCACCTCGAAGTAGCTCTCGAGCATACACCTCCAGTAGTAATAGTTAGATCCATCAAAAATGGGTAGCCATGGGCGAGGGCCCATAACCTGTTGTCCATAGCCTATTTTAGCCATGGATTACTCACGGAAGACACCCACAGACTACCCCAAAATAGTTGTGTTTCAGACAACACAGATTACTCCACAATATACAAAAGTACCTCAAACTGCACCAGTATGCAGTATGTACTAGACAATATAACCTCCCAAAGTTACAGCTTGATCCAAAAATGAATCCAAAAGATATGAGCTCCAGATTTTCCAAAAAACAGCTGACAACTTATCAAACTAACCAATTAAATCTCTCACAGAATTCTAAAGAAACATCAGAACAGAATGAAACTATACAACCATATAATTTCTATATCATAGAACATACACACAAAGTTTCATATCAAGATATCAATCAGAGTGATCACACTGACAGGTCAAAGATAAAGAAAAACAGTTTGCCATTACTTTGATCAACTCAACTGATAATGAAAATAAACTAAGTCCTACAATTTATACTCACATAGCTATCTAGTGAGCCCTACACTAATTAAATAAATACACGTGTATCTAAGTACTGTACTCGAATAAAGTCACTGTACGTCAGCGGTACGTCTACTGTAACGGAAGTACGTCTAAACCCTAATTATAACATCTATCCTATTTCACTATTGTAACACTAAAAATTAATTCACTATATACAAATTAAAGTTGCTTCAGATATTTACAAATAAGTGTCGTACATATATAGTGCCACTTGCTTTGTCAGCAATTGGCGAATCCGTCCAAAATACCGTACACGCAAAACCGACATCTCTTGATAGCAAGTCGGTTGCGCAAAACGACGCAACCTGCTTTTCAATTGTCGTCCTGTCCGATTTTCTCCTCCGTTGATGTACGCGTGATCGGACGATTATATTAGCGTCCTGTAGCATTGTCCCAATGTGGTCCCACTTCGAATCGAGTCCGTCCACTCGATTTGTATCCACCGTTCATTCTTGTCGTTTGTTTCAGCATATGTACATGAGTCCAATCGACTGTGGTAATGCGGTACGAAGCACCTGAGTGCATACGGCGAGCTTCATCACTTGTGGTCCCGCACGAATCACGTCCGTTGACACGATCTGAATCAATGTTCCATATTGAACCCGTACAGTAAATTTACCGGATGTCCGGTCTAAACTATATCCGTTCGATTTTGCGAATCTGCTCGCTCGATGTTAGACGCGTGTATGTGAGTGTCGCCGCCATTCATAAATACCTGCAAAATCTTCATCTGCTAACGCGTGTCCCTGTAGAAATACAGAACACTCTTTTGTCCTTATACCACTGTAACACTATTAGGGGTCAGTACTAAAGTGTGTATACCAAAAAATATTCTAAGTACTAAACCCTCTCTCACTGACCTATTTACTGAGTACTAAAGTTTTCAAATCACAACAGACCGTTGAATTTCACCGGTAAAATTTCCGTGTTGACCGTTGAATTTCGACGGTCAACATTCCGTGTTGACCGCTTAAATTTTCTTCTTGCTTGGCGAGCCTTCGATCGGGACATTTAATTTCGTCCGTCGAAATCAAATATCTGTTTCATTTATTTCGTAAGTCGCTAAAAAGAATATGTCGCCGTGCCGTTTTTAAAGTGTTATTAAACATAATGTATGTATCGAATCATCAAAACGTAACGGCTAAGGCGGACGCCTGTTCCGTACTGCCCTCATCCAGAGGTTTCAGGATCAAATCTTGTCTGTGTCATCATGACTTTTGCAAGAGCTTTGTCTTCTGTATATCTTCTCATCTATCTAAGGCAGCCATGGCTGCCTGTCAATTCTCAATGACTACAACAAGTATGACAATTGCAAGACTAAGAAAAAAAGGTAGAATACAAAATATCACTTTTCAACACTCCCCTTATTTTCTAGTCTATCTTTTCTTTCAGTCCAACCTTCTCCCTACAAAATTTTAATTTGGGAGAAGGAACCGGCTTAGTTATCATATCTGCTACCATCTCTCCATCCGGTCTATATTCCAAACTAATTATTTTATTCTCAACCTTCTCTCTAACAAAGCTCAAACGAATATCCATATGTTTTGCTTTATAGTGATGCTTAGGGTTTGCTGCAATTGCAATCGCAGCTTGATTGTCACAAAATATTTTTTGCACTCCGCTCTTCATATATCCCAATTCTTGAAGTAAAGATTTTACCCACATCAATTCTTTCACAGCCGAACACGAGACCATATACTCAGCCTCCATGGTGGACGGAGCAATCACCTTTTGTTGCTTATTGCTCCAACAGCAAGCCCCATTCCCAACATACAACACATACCCAAAAGTACACCTCCTCATCGGAGCATCCCCATAACTAGCATCACTCCAAGTGGTGATGTCAGTATTATCCCCTCCCAAATGCAACCATAGATCTCTTGTTCCTATCAAGTACCGCATGACCCTTTTGGCCGCTTCCCAATCTTTCTTCCTAGGATCATTCAGACTCCTACTTAATACTCCCACACCTGCAGCTATATCAGGACGAGTACAGTTCATAAAGTATATAAAACTACCGACAACCTGTCTGTATGGAATAGTTTGCATGAACTTGCTTTCCTCAGGTCCTAGCTCATTATCTAAGATCAAGAATTCCCGCTTCTGAGCTCCGTTCATTTCCCTTCTTTAAGTCCATTGGAGTCGTACAACTGTTTGCTTTTTCCATTTGAACTTTTTCAAGCAAATAATCAATTGCTTCTTTTTGAGTTAGTCTAATTGTTTTCTTTTCTCTATCTCTCTCCATTTGAATTCCCAAGATGTACTTTGCTTCTCCCAAATCTTTCATTTCAAATCTACCTTTTAGATCTTTTTTCAATCTATTAATTTTCTCTATTGATTTACCCAAAACAAGCAAATCATCAACATATATAGCAATGAAAATTATACCATCCTTGTCCTCAAATAAGTAGATAGAATGATCCGAACTGATTCGAATATATCCCAAACTCGTCAAAAACTCGTCCACCTTTTTGTTCCATTGGCGTGGAGCTTGCTTTAGTCCATAAAGGGACTTTATCAATTTGCACACCTTGCTATCCTCTCCTTTCTCCACAAATCCTTCCAATTGTCGCATGAAGATCTCTTCTTCCAATTCTCCGTGTAAGAAAGCGGTTTTGATGTCCATCTGGTGCACTTCCATGTCTTCCGTTGCCGCTAAACTAAGTAGAATCCGGACGGAGGGAAATCTAACAACTGGAGCGAAGGTCTCCTCATAATCGATTCCCTCCTTCTATGTGAACCCGTTTGCCACTAATTTGGCTTTGTATCGCTCAATGGTGTTATCGGGATTGAGTTTTAACTTAAATACCCACTTACATCCTATCGGCTTTCTGTCCGGAGGACAATCCACCAACTCCCATGTGTTTTCTTCCATAATGGAAGCCATCTCATCATTAATGGCTGTCACCCATATGTGGAATTTCTCAAGCATATTACCTATTGCATCTTTCTGAGTAAGTCGGACAATCTTCTTCCCCCTATCTCTCTCGATTTGAATCCCCAAAATATATCTTGCCTCCCCTAAATCCTTCATATCAAATCTGCTTCTAAGATATTTCTTTAACTTATTGATTTTTTCCAAAGATTTACTCAACACAAGCAGATCATCCACATAAATTGCAATAAAAATGACACCATTCTCATCTTCAAACATATAGATAGAATGGTCAAAGCTGATCAAGATATATCATAGACCAGTGAGAAACTCATCTAGTTTCTTATTCCACTATCGGGGAGGCTACATCAGTCCATATAAGGACTTTATGAGCTTGCACACTTTGCTCTCTTCTCCTTCTTCCATGAACCCCTCGGGTTGTCTCATGAAAATTTCTTGCTCTAACTCACCATTAAGAAAAGCAGTCTTAATGTCCATCTGGTGGATTTCCATGTCTTGCGGTGCTGCTAGACTAAGGAGAATCCTTAGTGATGGGAACCGAACAATTGGAGCAACTCCTCTTAGTCAATCCCCTCCTTTGGGGTGAACCCCTTTGCTACCAATCAAGCATTATATCTCTCAATAGTATTTTTTGGGTTCAATTTTAGTTTAAATACCAATTTTCACCCAACAAGTTTTTTGTGTGGAGGACAATCAGTTAGTTCCCAAGTATTTGCTTCCATGATGGAGACCATCTCATCATTTATGGCTCTAATCCATCTTTTTTTCTCCGGACTATTCACTTCCTCCAAGTAAGACTAAGGCTCATCTGGGTGAGATAGCTTAGTTCCCTTATGAGCGGCCTGTTTTTCCTGTATCCTTTTGTTGCTCCTTCTCCCTCCCTCGAACTCAGAAGCAGGAATGGATGGAAGTCTTCGATTTCTCCTCACTGTCTCATCAGCTCCTTTGTCCATAGAAGCTGGTTCCGGTGCCACGTCTTCTATCTCCTCGAAGTCTATAAGGGTATGTGAGGTTTCCGATGAGTCCCGTGTTATCTCGGATCTCTCATGAATTTGCAATGAAGGTTTCACTCATGTCCTTTTTCGGGAACAACTGAGTTCTCCTCACTTTCGGACTCAAATCTGATTCTAATCTTCTTTGTATATTTGAAGGGCTCAAATGACTTTCTTCATCCATGACAACTAAGTGATTGACCAGAATGATATCTTTCTTTGCTAAGTCATAGACTCTATATCCCTTAACATCCTCATCATATCCCACAAAGTATCCAAGTTTTCCCTTAGCATGTAGTTTCCAGTTTTTCCTATCCGTGTCAAGATTGTAAACTTGGCTACCGAATACTTTAAGGTGTGAGATATATAGTTTCCTTTCAACCCATCTCTCATAAGGTGTTACTCCCTTTACACCTAAGGTAAGGACTCTATTCTTAATGTAGTGGGCAAAGTTCATTGTTTCTACCCAAAATCTCTTTCCTATTTTCTTGTCGACCAACATATGGCATGAACAATCTCCTTGTGTTCGATTCAACCTCTCATCTACCCCATTTTGTTCCGCGTTATATTGTACAATTTTCTGGTGTTGCACTCCCTCATCTCTCAGATATTCCTCAGACTGGTTAGAGGTGTATTCCCCCCCATTATCACTCCTTATCTTCTTAATGCAGGTTTCATGCAACTTCTCACTGGAGGCTTTAAATTCTTTGAAGTAAGTTGATGCTTCAAACTTTGTTTTTAGAATGTAGACTCAAGAGTATCTAGACGAGTCATCGGTTATTGTCATCATGAACCTCTTTCATCTTACCGAAGGTACTTTTGCCAGTCCCCAAATATCTGTGTGGACCAAATCTAATACTTTCTCACCTGTAAATGTGGCGGCTTTGCAAAAAGGAAGTCTGTGAGCCTTACCTTGAGCACAACCACTACAATTATCCATCATTTTATTATCCCCAAATTGAATGCCTTGTACTACCCCAAGCTTTTTCATTTCCCTCAACCTATCAAAATGCACATGGCCCAACCGCTTATGCCAAATCATCAACTTAAGAACACCAACATAGTAAACATTCTTCTTTTCATTACTCTGGATAAGCCTTAACATTCATTCGCTACCCTTATCTGTCCTGAAGTAAACTTCATCACCATACTTAGCTGTAAAGACTCCCTTTTTGGTGAAGGTATCAAACTCTTTGTCATCTAACACATACGTAGAGACAAGATTTTTACTCAGCTAAGGAATGTAGAGTACATCTGAAAATGTAAGTATAAAAGTCTTACCCTCCACTAAGACTTTCAGATCTACTGATCCCACTAGATTTGTAGTAATCACTCTCCTATCCCCATACTATATCTCTACAGTAAGGATCTTTCTTAGCTTAGTGAAGAGTTCTTTATCACGACACATATGCCTGGATGCACGTGAGTCGATCATTTATCCTTCCTGTGAAGCTTCCCAAATTGCTCCAAGGGCATATTTTTGTCTGTGAGGGATCCACTTTTCATTCACACTCTCGTCAAGAATAAGCTCCCCATCCTCCTCAAAGGACTCATCATCCGTTTCTCCTGTCACTTTTTTAACCACGAGTGCCTTTTTTTTCCCTCTAGAGGAACCCCCTCTAAGGTTCCCTTGGAGCCTCAGCTCGGACAGCTTGACACAATCTGCAATGAAGTGTCCCGACTTTTTACAAAAATGACAAAGACCCTTTGGGGGCCTTGGTCCCCCAGAATGATCTCTTTCCCCTTGGTAAGGTTTCTTCGGGTCCTTCCCTCATCGGTTCCCTCTTGCTGCTAGAGCTTAAATGCTCTTTCCTCCTCTCCTAATCTCCATTGTGTTTTTCTGCACAAGTATCATCCTGGCCACTGTGTTCCATTTCCATGAACTATCAGGCATTTCTTGTACTCGGTACACTATGTTTTCGAACTCATCAGGTAACTTTATGATATGGGTGTTAACTTTCATTTTCATTGTACTTGTCCACCCGGCACTTTCCATCTCCATATACAAACAAGAAAGATTATTACAGTAATCTAACATCTTTCCTCATTTGTAAGTGTAACTCACTAACTTTTGCTCAGCCAACTGGAGCTCCTGAATCGTTCCAACTCTATAAATCTCCACCAAACCCAACAATAACTCTTCGGCCTTGTAAATGTGAAGATGAGTGGTGGCCAAAGCTTGAGTGAGGTGTCTAAAAATGAAGTTCTTGGCAGCCATGTTTACATCCTCCCACATTTTAATATCGTTCTCCGCAGTCTTCACGATCGCCGCTCCCTATATAGTGGCAATAGAAGCGAGAAGTGTCTCCTCCCCTTTCCCTTTTTCGGACACACTACTGTCCCCATCATCTACCTGCTCTGCTGAGGCAGTTGATGTTGTAGGAAACCTTACTCCTGTAAATCGTGGTGGATTTCTCGAAGGTGGACGTTTCACTTGTCCATTGACGATAATCAAGTATCATTTTTTGGCACAAAGCTCCCATCATCATGGCTTCCTAATAGATGAACCCATATCCATTTAAGGTAGGCACCCTAGAGGGTGGGCCCATAACCTCAAACTTTGTGTCCTCCATTTAACTACAGAGTACAAGAAGCCTCTAGATAGTTATTAACTAACCCACTTTCAATGGCAACCACTGCTACCTAAGTAGATAAGCAGACAATCCGACTGCACCCTTATATAGCATGGACTCCCCTGAGTCTATAGGAAAAAGAATCTCTAAAACCTCCCAACCAGGCGTTAAGGTTTAAGCCGGCAAAAATGCTAATTTATACAACCTCTCAAAAAGAGAGAAAACCATCTACCAAATTCTCTCAAAAAGAGAGAAAACCATCTACCAAATTTTTCTAAGTCCTAGCTTCCTCTCACAACCCCTACCTACTAACTGTATGAACCAATCACAATACTATACAGTACATAAAAGTACTATTGCCAATGTACTTTTTGTACGACTTTTGTACGACAAGGCCATTAAGCGGACGCGTGTCCATTTTCCACTCGTCTGTACGTTCCTCAAAATTCCCGCGAGCGAATGTTATTTCTCCACCTGGCGCTAAGTCATGCCACGTCACTAAATGCCAAAGTGACCATATCGCGATTTTGGCGATGGTGTGCGCCATTGGATTCGACTCGAAATGCAATCTCAGCCGTTATAAATACTTGCAAGATATTTGTCTCGTTGTCGAAACAAAATTCGCGGTATCTATTTCTTAACCGTACCGTACTCCGTACCGTACTTCGTTCCGTTCTCCGTACTTTACAAAAACTGTATCTATGCATGTTGTATATAGTTGTAGTTAAATGAATTAGTTCATTCCTAAATATATAAATATTTATCAAACCCTATAGCATTTAGCACTGGTCCTAGACTAATAGGATAAAGTTAACCACTACCGGCCAACTTGACAGACGGCACGTAACGGGATAAAATCCTCGATCTGTCAAGTATATATTTTGTAACCTACTAAAAATAACTCCCTGTTGAACTAAGGCAGCCATGGATCAACTACCCTCTCTATCCTTCAGTGACTACAACAAGTATGGGGGCTAGAGAGAGGAGGTGGAGGCAAGTTGTCCGTCCTTTTCTTTTCATTTTATACTAACATATTTAAACCTAGAAAATACTCTAGAAATCTATTAATTTCAACAGAGAATTGTCCAAGAAACTGATATGAGGATCAAGGTCATGGCGTTCATCTCCGGTAACCGGCTGATTAACTGAAAGACTACGGTTCAGGTGCAATACCCTCAAAGCGGCAATTGCAGCGAACTCATCGTCAAGGGGAGGGGCTTTGGGAACCTTATTAGGAAATGGAGAGGCTCTAAGGGCTTCATCAATCATGGCAGAAAGGATGCTGAGCCGTTCCTTGACTCGATGTGCATCATGTATGGTACTATCCAGAATGGTGAGAGCTTCAGCCATAATGGAGGAAGTTGTGTCTAGTAGAGGAGAGAGAGATTCTTTCTCGAAAGAAAGTGGAATATGGGAATTTTGTAATTTACCGTCCCGATTGTGGTTAAGCGTGCCTTTATCAAAAGTAGTTGCTCGTTGTTAGACGGTGGAATCGCGGAGGATTCGGCCAGCCAACGATGCCATGTGGACGACTGTCCTTGCCATCCTCGTGAACTGGGGTTTCATTTCGGCCATGAAGGCAGCAAATTGTTCCTTCATCATGGCAACCATCATGACTTGTAACTCGGCCATTTCCCTTTCTCGTCGAGAGATCTTAGGCGTAGTCGCCTCTCTCTTGGTCTCTCTATGAGGAGTGACCGGCTTGGCAGGACGGGTAGGAATTCCACCGTTCTAAATCTGATTCTAATACGAAAAACTAGGGTCCTTAACATGATAAGAGTGGATATATTGCCCTTTCTATTGGCAATGGGTGCATGTGGCTGACTTATCTGGGCACATGCGAGCATTGTGCCTTGTGTTTCCACATCGAAAACACAATCAGTTCGTTGAATTAAATGGCGCGTTTCCCATGGTTGGCGTCTTTGTAGGCCTATTAGAAGGCCACGGGTTCCTCGAAAGTGGTGGGGATTGGTCAAATTGGTTTCTTTGAGATTGTCAATTCGGGATTGTCATGAGCATCCCACCACGACTATTGCATCTCATACCTAACCGCATATTCAGCCTCTTGATCAAAGGTAAATTTCAGTATATATGTTTGACTGAGATGAGTCTGAATGAATATTTTTGATTGAGGAGGAAACTGTCCCACGAATTTCAGGACAGCCTCTACATCGGACATAAGGTCTAGTAAGGCTTCTCGAATGGTTTCCATTCGAGCTCGTAAAGCAGGGGCAGTCTCACCCGGCCTACGTTTGAAGTTGATCAACTCCTTAACTTGATCTAGATTTAGCATCCGTTGTTCTTCCTGGAGAAGATCAAACATGATTGATAGTGAGTCATGTAAAAGAAGTAATCCTCTCGGTCTAGCTGGAACCGCTGCACGGGCAGCCATACCATACTTTTGAGGAATCTCCGAGATGGCTGGATATAGCTCATCCCCATTAACATCCAATTTTGCAGGAACAGCTGCTTGGTAGGGAATTTTTACCAAGCCAGGAACAGCTAAGTGTCCTGCAAAGGGTGGAGAGTGCTCTGTCATTTGACAGATACTTTCATACTTCCGTGTGTATAAAGTGAGAGCCGAACCACGAAGGTATCGACCAAGGAGAGAAAAAGTGACCCTAAGGTCGAACCGGTCTTGATATCGGAAGGCTAAGTCCCTAATTTCTGTGTCATAAAGCATGCGGAAATGAGATAAGGACATGGTATCCTTCAATCCGAAAAAAACAGAATTGCATCCTACCCATAGATCCCTCAGAGGAGGAAGCCATGTCGTCAAAAGGAGGATGCACCGGTTGTTCCAAATTTGGACTAACCAGAAATTGAAATGTAATAGGATGAGAAAAGATTTCCTCTGAAAAGTCTTATTCGGTTTGATCTAGGTATGACCTAAAGGAAACTGATGATAATGAGGAGACAGTGGTCAATACTGACCAAATTGACGGAGATCTAGGGGCCGCAAACGAAACTGGTGCGTCCGTAGACTCGTGTAAACTAGAAAGATCTTACTGCGGTGGACGGAAAACTATCCCGCCGCGGGTAGATCCAGATGGATAACGTAAGTTATCCCAATCCGTGAGCATAAACAAAGAGAAAACCATCGATTATGACTGGATATTTCGAAACGACCTAACCGAGGTGCGTCAAATAACAGGCCAACCCACACAAAACATCAAACACACAAAAGCTCTAGCGAGACCCGGTGGTCAGATCTAGGAAAAAGTCGGAATACCAAAACCCCTACCCTGCAAACAATGGGGCAAGGTCGAAGGGCAAGATCTATAAAAACAAACAGAGAACTATCCAAGCACCTTTCGGTGCAGATCTACAACGCCACAAACACAAAATTGTCTAAACAGTGTCACCTACTGCAAGATCTATGAAAGAAAATCCAATCCAGACAGGTAAAGAAAACCTCAAGGCCACTCACGGCCAGATAGCATGCAAAATTCTCAAAAAGAAAGGTTCGTTATAGAACCAACCCACACCGATCCCTAACACGAGTGTCCAAATTACATAAAAACGCTCTTGCACCGGCAAGGCATCGTGATACTTACAAAACACCTTTAAAACTCTGGTGAGTACTAAAAGTGAACCGGACTTGGTCGAGGCAAGTCGGATTTTGCAAAGCTCGGTGGAATCGAACCCGCTCCGGTTTTGAATAAACGTGCCAAGAACCACCGCTAAACACCAAAGCAATTATATCCCGCCAGGGTAAGCTTATCGGCGCTATGCCACGCTATGCCTAACTAAAAAGCGGTGATAATTATAGGTGATAATTCATGCAATCTTAATATATAGAATATATATTTTTATTTTGTTAAGTTTTCTAAATGATTAAATTTGACAAGAGAAAAAGAAAGAAAATATCAAATCCCACACAAAATAAACATCCACTGGTTAACAAATTACGTTGCACTAAAAGAAAGAAATATGAGGAATATTGAGAAAATTTCAAAATAAAACACAAAATACGGTAAAATTGGGCAAAAAGGTTTCCGAAACCCTAATTCCACGCTGTAAAAATCAAAAATCTGTGACCAATAAATGGTAATATGCTGACCTAGGGTTAAAAATTAAAAAAAAAAACCCTGAATCTGCCCAAACCCTAAATCTGCGGCCCAAACCCTAAATCTGCAATCAAACCCTAATTCCGCAGATTAACCCTAAAATCTGACCCAGAATCAGACCTAAATCTGCAGACCAGAAATATGGCGCCAACAAGATAGGAGGCAAGGATCGAAAGAAACAGAGAAACAAAAAAAACAAAAACAAAATGTGTTATTTTTTTCTAAATAAAATTTGTAAATTTAAATATTTTTATAATTTTTTTTTTTCAAGACAAAAGTGAAAGCTAAATCACAAATGGTGAGAAAGTAGGGGAAAAACTCGTAGAAAGATAAATCCGGATCAAAAACCAAATCAAAAATAGGTGGAAGAAAATTTAGAAATGAAAAGATGGATTTTATATTGAAAATAATGTAATTTATATTTTTATTTTCTTTAGATTTTTGTTCTCACACCAAACTGAGAAGCAAAACTGAAAATGAAAGATAAAGTGGATGGAAAATGGAAAGACAAAAACAAGAATAAAAACTGAATATGAAAAGTAATATTTTTTTTATGAAATAAAATTTATATTTTTAATAATTTTTTTTTTTAAATAATAGACTTTTAGAAAATGTGATTTTGAAAAGTGTAGCTTTTGGACAAGAATACTAAGCCACGAGGTAGCCACTAGGCTCTCCGGTCTTTATCGTATTCTCTACAAGAGTTATCTTGAAGAGGCAGCAAAGCAAATAAACAATTTCAACCAAACAAGGAAAATTCCTAGAATCAAGTCAAAATTTACTTCCCCACTCCCAACCGAAATGCAAACAAAACAAACACAAACACTCCAAACCGTTCCGCTGCCCGTAGAAGGCGTAGCTGGATCCAGATGCCTCTCCACACGAACTTCACTCCACCACTTCCCAAAAATGACTCAAGTTGGAGGGAAACCTTCCAGACTTGGCTTTGAGCCGTGTGGATTAAAAAGCGCTGGCAGAAAACAAAGGTAAATGTTCTTACCCTATCTAGCCTCTACAGCTAGGTAGCAATAAGAGAGAGAAAACGTGAGCAATCGGTGAGAGAGAGCAAGAGAGAAGCTCAACCGCCAAGAGAAAATTATTGTCCAAAAGCTAAAATTCTCTAAGTCTAAGAATTAGCCTAAGTAGGAGCTACGCTAGGCCTAAGCAAAACTAGCCTACGCCTAGCCTACTTTACATGCATGAAACTACGTAAGATGTAGGCCAATAGGCGGCCAACATCATCTGCCGTACGCCTGAAAAAATCCACAGTCCGAGGGTAAAAACCCTCCCTAACTACATGTATGCGGGAACCTACATGGGTTCGCGACTTAAATAAAGAGAAGGAATCAATGCGTCGCCGATACTCCTGGAAATTGCGATTCGGCACCAAATGATTCAACGCGTCCATACTTCGAAATCGCGTGCATATGCACGAAACAAAGCATACCGCACGAAATACTCGAAATCGAAATACCTGCGCACGAAATAAAAAGTATCGCACGAAATTAGAATGGTTCAACAAACATATAAATAAATGAACTAACGCAAAATTTCGCACGTGCGAACGAAAAAACTAGACGTGCGTGCATCAAATCGTGCGTGCATGCATAATATCGCGTGTGCATGCATTAAATCGCGCGCACGTGGCTTAAACCGTGCGTGCATGCAAAATACCGCGCATGCATGCAAAATTCCGCGTGTGCGTGCAAAATACTGTAGAAATTAAAGGTTATTTTAGTATTTTCTAGGTTTTGTAAAATTCAGAAAAAAAGCAGAGGCAGTCTGCCTCTAACTCTTCTCTCCAGCTGCCACAGTTGTCGCAATCATTGAAAGTTGGAGAGGGAGATAGAGCCATGGCCGCCTATGCTATCCCGACAAAGACATATATTAGGTTAGTAGATTTTACCAAAATAAACTTAGCGGGCCCAAGTTTTGAACCTGGTACCTGCCGTCCGCCTGTGTAGCTGGTAGCCTATAGCCTTAGCTAACTAGGCAAAACCAGAGATATATGATATAGGGTTTGATAGTTATTTAACTGTTAACACGTAGGCTATTTTCATTCAACGGGATATTTAGACATAGATACAATTTGTAATGTAGTGCGTACAGGACATCCGAAACGGATACCGCGCATTTGTTTGGAAGGCGAAACAAATATTGTGCTAGTATTTATGACGGCCACGATTGTAATTTGGCTAAATCGGACGGCCACGAAGCATGCCGAGATCGCGCAATAGGTTTTTGGCGGTTTGAGGTCGATGTCACATCAATCGCCACGTGGCACAATCACATTGGATTATGGCATCTCCGGGGATTCTAGGAACGAATCCAAAAATGACATGTGTCGACTTTTTGGCCATGTCTTACAATGGCCGTACACAAAGTACACCGGCACCTGTACCTTTATGTACGATACACTATTATGATTAGTGCCATTCTTCACTAGATACAGTTTTAGAGAGAGATAGGACTTAGAAAAATTTGATAGATTAGACCCTCTCTCCCAGAGAGCTTCTAAACAAAAGGTGAACTTTGACCCTTCAGAACTTAGTGCTCAGGGGAGCAAATTCAGAGATTCTTTTTGCTATCCACTCAGGGGAGTCTTACTTTTACACGGGTGAAAGTGGTCAGAGTTTTTGTCTGCTAGGGTGAGAATTATTCTTGCTGAAACACAAAGGGGTCAGGGTTATCCTAGAGGCTTCGTGTGAGCTGCCTACTCTGGAGTCCTATGGAGGTCTCAGAGTTGCAAATACCGCGCTTTCGTGCGAAATACCGCTCGTGCATCTGAAATACAGCGCTTGCGTGCATTATATTGTGCGCGCATGCCGAATATCGCGCGTGCGGGTATGATATCGTGCGCGCGGGCAACCGACACGATGCGGCATGACCTCCATCACCCACATACAATACATATCTAGGAGTACATCTCCTCATCGGAGCATCACCATATGTGGCATCACTCCAAGTAGTGATGTTAATATTCCCTCCACCCAAATGCAACCATAGCTCCCTAGTTCTTATCAAATATCTAAGGACTCTCTTAGCTGCCTCCCAATCTCTCTTAGTAGGAGCATTTAGACTTCTACTCAGCATTCTTACAGCTGCAGCCAAATCCGGTTGGGTTCAATTTATAAAATAGATTAGGCTTCCCACTACTTGCTTGTAAAGAATACTCTGCATAAACTTATGTTATCCCGGACCTAATTCCTCATGTATGATTATGACTCTTTCTTCCAAAATCCCCTCACTTCCATTCTTCAACTCTATTGGAGTTGTACAACTAATAGTCTTATCCATTTGAAACTCTTATCCATTTGAAACTTTTCAAACCTGTTCCCTATTGCTTTATAATTTTTTTTTCTCTGTCTCTTTCTACTTGAATTCCCAAAATAAAACTTCCCTCTCCCATATCCTTTATCTCAAATCTCCCCTTAAGATCCGTTTTCAATTTATTAATTTTGTCCATTGATTTACTAAAACCAAGCAAATCATCAACATAAATTGCAATAAAAATAACACTTTCCTCAACTTTGAAAACATAGATTGAGTGATCTGAGATGATCCGGATAGATCCCACACCAGTAAAAAACTCATCAAGCTTTTTATTCAATTGTCAGGGTGCCTGTTTCAACCCATAAAGAGATTTAATCAGCTGGCATACCTTACTCTCATCTCCTTGCTCCCTAAATCCTTCGGGTTGTCGCATGAAGATCTCCTCTTCCAATTCTCCATGCAAAAAGGCTGTCTTGATGTCCATTTGGTGCACCTCTATGTCTTGCGCTGCTGCCAAACTGAGAAGTATGCGGACGGAGGGAAATCTGACCACCGATTAAAGGTTTCCTCGTAATCGATTCCCTCCTTCTGTGTAAATCCTTTTGCCACTAACTGGGCCTTGTAGCGCTCAATGGTGTTATCTAGGTTCAGTTTTAATTTGAACACCCACTTACAACGGAGTGGCTTTCGGTTAGGTGGACAATCCACTAACTCCCAAGTATCGGCTGCCATAATTGAGGCCATTTCCTCATTGATGGCTGTCTTCTACCGGTTCCTTTCTGGACAGTTCATCGACTCTCCATAAGTCTGAGGTTCATCCGGATGAGATAGTTTTGTTACCTTGTTATTAACATGTTTTTCTTGCAACCTTCTGCTACTTCTCCTTCCTCCCTTGAACTGTGTTGCCGGAATAGATGGTTCTCGTGGGTTTTTTCGAACAATCTCGGCCTCTCCTCTATCCCTTCATTCCGGGTCAATTTCCACCACGTCTTTCGGTTCGGGTAGAGTTGTCACACGAGTTTCCACGGGCGAGTCATTCTCAGTCTGATTTGTGCATGCAAAAATGTCTTCTTCTTTGAAACGTGGATACTTAGGAAGCTCAAAGTCATTGGAATTTTCTGACTCAAATCTAATTTCTACTAACTTTGTATATTTTAAGGGATCCACAGACTTTCCTTTATCCATAACTATTAGGTGCTTTACTAAGATTATATATTCCCTTTTAAGATCATAAACTTTGTATCCTTTTACATCCTTGTCATATCCTAACAAATACCTTGGTTTTCCTTTGGGATCTAGCTTCCAATTAGACGAATCTGTATCTAGACCGAACACTTGACTGCCGAAAACCTTTAAGTGAGATATGTATGGTTTCCGGCCGGTCCATCTCTCATAAGGTGTTTGGTATTTTATCACTGAGGTAAGAACTCTATTTTGCACAGTTCAGTGCTTCGTCCCAAAATCTTTTTCCTATCTCTTATCCAACAAAATACTTCTAACACTATCACTTAGTGTCCTATTTAATCTTTCGGCTACCCTATTCTGTTACGGGTTTTCTAGAAATGTCTTTTGTTGTTGGACTCCATCTTCCCTCAGAAAATCCTCAAAGTCGTTAGAGGTATACTCTCCACCATTGTCACTATTTACTCTCTTGATTGGGGTTACATGGTGTTTTTCACTCCATGCTTTATATTATCTAAAACATTCCTAAACTTCTAACTTATTTTTCAAAAAATACACCCTAGAATACCTAGACCAATCATCATTGATAGTCATCATAAATCTCTTTCCCACCGGTGAAGGCACTTTGGCTGGTCCGCAAACCTTTGTGTGTACTAAATCTAGAATCTTTTCTCCCTTATAGGTGGCAATTTTTGGGAAAGGTAACCTGTGTGCTTTACCTTGAGCGCATCCACTACAATCACCTAAATTCTCACTCTCACCGAACTGAATCCCTTCCACTACTCCCATCTTTTTCATCTCTCATAACTTATCTAGATTCACATGCCCAAGCCTCTTATGCTACAACATTATATCAGTAACACCAGCGCAATAAAGTTTCTTCTTTTCATTGTTTAAAATCAACCTGAACATTCATTGGCTACCTTTTTCAGCAATAAAATAAACTTCATCCTCAAAACTAGCAGGAAAGACTCCTTTCCTAATGCTAGTACCAAACCGTTATCATCTAATACAGATGTATGAAACTCTGAGACCTCCATTGGTCCTCAGAGTAGGCAACTCACAAGAGCTTATCTAGATAGTGCCGAATTCAAGTTGATTTAAACCCAAATGACTGACAATTTGACAGTGAGAATCCCAATACAGATTTACCTTTGTGAAAGAAGGCTTTCTGTGTGCTTAGTTTCCCCACAGAATGCAAAGTTAGAATATGAGAATTTGGGCATATTCACCCACTTTGAATTTCCCTAATAAATGCAGCCACCTTGGCAAGCAAAAACTTTGACCAACTACACCTTCGTGTAGCGTGGACTCTCGTGAGTTTGCAACAAAAAGAATCTCTGAATTTGCTCCCTTGAGGAGTTAGTTATGGAGGGTCAAAGTTGACCTTTTGTACAGGAGCAATCTCGGAGAGAGGCGGCTACCTACTAAATTTTCTAAGTCCTATCTCTCTCTAAACTCTATCTACTAACGTACGGAACCAATCACATTACTATGTCGTACAAAAAAGTAGAAGTGCTGGTGTACTTTCTGTACGAACATTGTACTACATGGCCAAAATGTCGACACATGTCATATCCAGATTTGTTCTCGTAATCTTCGCAGTTGCCGCAATCCAATGTTTACACGCCACGCGTTCTTTGACGTGGCGATGTTGGTAAAACGCCAAAAGCACATATTCCGCGATTGCGACGCGTATCGTGGCCGTTAGATCAAAACCGGATATAATTATAGCCGTTGAAAATAGACGCGCGATATTTGTTTGGCGGTTGAAACAAATGGGCGGTATTTGTTTCATACAATACATAAAACCGTACTCCGTACAATCTAAAACTCTATCTTTGCAGTACGTATCTCCTTTTTGTTAAACGAACTAGTCTGCGTGTAACTCTATATATATTTATCAAACTCCATATACCCTAGCACTCGTCCTAGACTTATAGGATAAAGCTAACTGCAATTCTGACGGGCGGCAGGTACCATGTTCAAATCCTAGGTCAATCAAATCTTTTGTAACTGTATCAAGATTGGCCTTCTTGTCCTCTTTGGACAGCCTAGGCATCAGATCTTTTGTAACTCTATAAAGATTGGCCTTCTTGTCCTCATTGGACAGCATAGGCAACCATGGCTCTAACTCCTCCTCTAGTCTTTAGTGACTGCGACAAGTGTGGGGACTTGAGAGAAGAGTTAGAGGCAGTTGTCACTGTCTCCTTTTTGCCTTATATTTTACAATCTGTAGACCTAGAAAATACTTTAATTTCACACTCCCCATATTTTTTAGTCTACTTTTCTTTCAACTCCCATCGAAAACAACAAATACACACACACACATATATATATATATATATATATATATATATATATATATATATATATATATATATATATATATATATATATATATATATATATATATATATATATATTTTTTTTTTTTTTTTTTTTTTTTTTTCCTTCATGAAGCTTTAAGCGGATACCTTGATATTTATGAAAGTGTATTAGATGATCTGAAATAATTTCGTCTTGTTGATCATACATTTTATTTTGCATGCCACATTTCATATATCGAGCAACAATTTTATCCACCTCCTCCCTTTTTTCATCCAAGCAAAATATACTATCCCTTTTGCATTTCCAACAGTCAGCCCCATCCCCAATATGCAACAGTACATCTTCATAAACGACATTACACCATGGAGTGATGTCAAATCCACCCCCCCCCCCAAATTTTCCCAAAAGCCACTAATCCCCATTTAGTTCCTCATAAGATCAACATCTTCCTTACTCATATTTATATCTTTGATAATTACCCCATTTTTTGAACTTTCCTCACTCTCTTCAATGGAATTCTTTACACTATCACTTTCTATTTTTATAACCAAAAAACATTTCTCCTCCCCTAAATCTTTCATTAAATATTCCTCTTCTCCCCTATCCTTGGAATTCGTTGAAGTTCCCCTTTCCGACCAGTTTTTCTGTTTGCAAAATATATATGAAACTATCCTCAATATTTTGAACTTCCTCAAGTTGCTCCTCTCTCTTTAATTCCCTTATACCTCCAAACGCACAACGTTGCTTTCGTGGAATTTATGTGTGCTTTTCTCTCTTCCCCATACTACTGATGCGGAGAAGCTCCAAAATATTGTCATCCTTTTTCTCCTCTTCCCCTTTTTCCTCCTCATCCACATTCCAACTTCTAAGTTCTTCTAAACAAGGGCATTCCTCCATATAGTGACCCGATTCCCTACAAAAAACACAAACCCCTCCTTTTAAAGCTCCCATTTCTTTTCCTCTCCCTCTCTTTTCACGAAAGTTCTGGTATGGTTTACCTTTGTCTTTTTTCATTTCATCATGCTTCCGCGAGTCACCATCGTTCCTCTCATCACGCTTCCGCTAATCACCATCATTCCTCTTATCATGCTTCCGCCTGTCACCACCTGCTCTCAGTGCATTGACCCTGTGACTTCCCCTACAAAGCTCTAAGGTGCTTTCCCTCACAAAAATCATCCCCATGGTAATGCTTCAAGTCCATGAGGAGCAATCCATTGCTTGTATACGGTAAATTCTGTCTTCGTAGTCATCTAGAAGTTTTATGATTAGTGTGTTAATCTTTCTCACCTCAGATTCTACATAGCCCGCACTAGCAAACTCAACATATAACGCAGCAATATCATTGCAAAACTCTATCATGCTACCGCCTTTATAAACATAGGCCTCTATTTCCTATTTTACTAATTGTTGCCTCTATATAGTTTCACTCTTATAAATCTGAATCAGTGTTTCTCAGATTTCTCAAGACTTATTTATGTTTAAAAGAGTGATAGCTATGGACTTAGACACATATCTAAGTATGAGATGTTTTGCTATAGTGTTTTTATACTCCCAGGTTTTACTATCATTTTCTTCAGTTTTAGTTATAACCCCTACAAATGGAATCGTAGCCGAGAGTCTAGCTCCCTTCACCATAGGTGTTCCTTTTCCCTTCTCCCCAATTCCCTCTTCTATGGAAATGATTTTCCCTTTACCTTCCGTTGCTTGTGAACTGTGGTTGGTTTTCTGGGAAGCTCCAGATGAATCTTCATAGTGAGTTCCACCGAAGCCTAGTGGCGGACACCTCACTTGTCCCAAAACAATTCTCTATAAGTGCTTTTCGAAAAGCAGTCCCTCCATCGTAAAATCCCAATAAATGAAGCATGTTCCATCAAACATAGGCACCCTAGATGGTGGGCCTATAATGTGAAACTCTGAGACCTCCATTGGTCCTCAGAGTAGGCAACTCCCAAAAATCTTATCTAGATAGTGCGGAATTCAAGTTGATTTAAACACAAATGTCTGACACCCTGCCACTAAAAATCCCAATACAGATTCACCCTTGTGAAAGAAGACTTTCTGTGTGCTTAGATCCCCCACAAAATGCAAAGTTAAAATATAAAAATTTGGACATATTCACCCACTTTGACTTTCCCTAACAAATGCAGCTACCCTGGCAGGCAAAAACTCTGACCGACTACACCCTTGTGTAGCGTGAACTCCCTTGAGTCCCCAACAAAAAGAATCTCTGAATTTGCTCCCTTGAGAAGTAAGTTATGGAGGGTCAAAGTTGACCTTTTGTACAAGAGCTCTCTCGGAGAGAGGCGGCTACCTACTAAATTTTCTAAGTCTTATCTCTCTATAAACTCTATCTACTGACGTATGAAACCAATCATATTACTGTGTCATACAGAAAAAGTACAGGTGTCGGTGTACTATCTATACGACCATCGTACTACATGGCCGAAATGTCGACACATGTCATATCCGGATTTGTTCGCGTAATCTTCGGAGTTACCGGATTCCAATGTTGACGCGCCACGTGTTTCTTGACGTGGCGATGACCGTAAAACGCCAAAAGTGCATATTCCACGATCACGGCGCCTATCGTGGCCGTCTGATCAAAACCGGATATACTTATAGCCGTTGAAAAAAGACGCGCGATATTTGTTTCGCGGTCGAAACAAATGCGCGGTATCCATTTCATACAATACATAAAACCGTACTCTGTACTATCTAAAATTGTATCTATGCAGTACGTATCTCCTTCCTGTTAAACGAACTAGTCTTCGTGTAACTCTATATATATTTATCAAACTTAATTTACCCTAGCACTAGTCATATACTTATAGGATAAAACTAACTGCTATTTTGACGGACGGTAGGTACCAGATTCAAATCCTGGGTGCGCCAAATCTTTTGTAACTCTATCAAGATTGGCCCTCGTGTCCTCTTTGGACAGTCTAGGCAACCATGGAGGAGTCTAACTCCTCCTCTAGTCTTCAGTGACTGCGACAAGTGTGGGGACTTGAGAGAAGAATTAGAGGCACAGTGTCACTGTCTCCTTTTTGCCTTATATTTTAAAATCTCTAGACCTAGAAAATACTTTAATTTTAACAATGTAGAGATGAAGATTTTGTTAAACTCCGGAATATACAATACATCAGAGAATGTAACTATGGATGTCTTTTGTTCTACTAACACTTTCAGATCTAACGATCCTACAAGAGTAGTAGTGATTATCTTCCCATCCCCATACTCTATCTCTATGGTGGGAATTTTTTTTATCTTAGTGAACAAGTTTTTATCGTTACACATGTGCATGGAGGCACCTGAATCTACAATCTATCATGCTTCATTATTTAATCCACTTAAAGCATATTTCTGTTCGCGTGGAATTTTGACATTTTTTTTTGCCTTCAACTCCTAATCAAATAGGAGCTACTCGTCCTCTGTTGATATTTGGGTATTTTCTAGGTCTTTATTAGATAGAAAAGAGGCGAGGCAGTTTGCCCCTGACTCCCTTCTCCAAGCCCCCACACTTGTCGTAGTCATTGAAGGCTGGAGAGGGAGCTAGAGCCATGGCTGCCTAAGCTCTCTTGAGAGACAGGAATAGATAATATAGGTATGTTTACCAAAATGGTATTTGACGGACCCAGGAATTGATCCTGGAACCTACCGTCGGTAAACCGTCCCGTAGTCGTTAGCTTTGTCCATTTAGTCTAGGGCTAGTGCTAGTACATATAGGGTTTGATAGATATTTATATAGTTACAAGTAGGGAATTCCATTTAACTGGATTACGGTATTCAGGGCATAGAAACAGTTGTACTTTTAGCACCGGACGAAATAAATAGTACGGACATTTATTTCGACGGTCCGTTTTAGTTACGATGTAAATCGGACGGCCGTGGTAAGCATCGACATCGCGGAAAGGAAAATTTGGCAGTTTGCAGACGGCGCCACTCCGGATGACACGTGGCAACATCGTACGGGATTACGGAATTCCCAGAACAACAGAAAACAAATATGGGAGTGACAAATGTCGCACTATGGCGACATCGTACAATGTACGTACAGAAAGTACTCCGACACTTGTACTTTCTTGTACGGTACCGTTTTCTGACGCGGCATGACCTGGCGCCACGTGGAGAGATAAGATTTGGAGGCAGGAATTCCGGAGAATACAAGAGCCAATCCGGATAGGACATTTGTTGACTTATTAGCCATGTCGTACGATGTCCGTACAAAAGGTACACCGGCATTTGTACCTTTATGTACTATACAGTAATGTGATTGGTCCGTACCTCAGTACTAGAGGGTTTAGAGAGGGGTTTAGGACATAGAATATTTCGGGTAGGTAGCTGACTCTCCTAGAGAGCACCTTGTATAAATGGCAAACGTTGGCCAGCCATAACTATCAATTCAGTTGACCAAATTCAGTGATTCTTTTTGCTGCGGACTCAAGGGAGTCCAAGCTACAGAGGGAAGTAGTCGGTCAGAGTTTTTGCCTTCCTGGGTGGTTGCATTTCTAAAGGAAAGTCAAAGTGGGGGAATGTGTCGAAATCTCATATTCTAACTTTGCATTCTGTGGTGGAACTGAGCACACACAAAGTCTTATTTCACAGGAGTGAAGCTTTCATAGGGTTTTGATTGTCAAGGGGTCAATCATTTGGGTTTATATAAACTTGGAGTCGCCACTACCTAGATTAGCTTCCTTTGGACCTGCGAATTTTGTGTGGCAATGGAGCCCATAGAATTTCAATCCTAGGATTTCACCTCATGTACCTACGTCACAAAGGCCTTTTTTTCCCTCTCGGGGGTCTTCAGGTCTGCCCCTCCTTTAACTTAAGCTGGGTTAGCTAAGTACACTCTGCCATATAATGTCTTGATTTCTTGCAAAAGAGACACAACCCTTTTAAGACCGTTGGTCCGGATTCATCGGACTGAGTTTTTTGTCCTCCTCCTCCATAGTTTCCTCCTAATTTTGTGGAATCCTTACTTCTCCAATCAGTTCCTGTTGCCAAAGCTTGTCCACTCTTCCCTCCCTTCCGGATCTTTATTGCATCCTCTCGGACGAAAATCATCCCTACCATAGAATTCCAGATCCACCTGCAGTCTGGCAAATCTTGCACACGGTTGACTATGTTTTGATAGTCATCCGGTAAGTTCATAAGCAAGCTGTTAACCTTCATCTTTTATGTTTCTACCTAACCCTTACTCTTTAGTTCCATAAAAATGGTTGCAAGCTCAATACAAAAGTTTAACATTTTTCCCCCTTTGTATGCATATGCATCTATCTTTTGATCAGCCAATTGTCATATCCGGATTTGTTCCCGTATTCTCTAGAGTTGCCGCAATCGAATGTTGACTCGCCATGTGTTCCTTGACGTGGGGATGACCGTTAAACACCAAAAGTACATATTGCGCGATCGCGGTGCCTATCGTGGGTGCCTCATTAAAACCGGATATACTTCTAGCTGCTGAAAATAGACGCGCCATATTTGTTTCGCGGTCAGAACAAATGCGCGGTATTCGTTTCATACAATACATAAAACCGTACTCCGTACTATCTAAAACTGTATATGTGCAGTACGTATCTCTTTTCTGATAAACGAACTAGTATTCGTGTAACTTTATATATATTTATCAAACTTAATATACCCCAGCACTAGTCTTAGACTTATAGGATAAAACTAACTGCTATTTTGACGGACGACAGGTACCAGATTCAAATCCTGGGTGCGCCAAATCTTTTGTAACTCTATCAAGATTGGCCTTCGTGTCCTCTTTGGACAGTCTAGGCAGCCATGGCTCTAACTCCTCCTCTAGTCTTTAGTGACTGCAAGAAGTGTGGGGACTTGAGAGAAGAGTTAGAGGCAGTCTGTCACTGTTTTCTTTTTGCCTTATATTTTACAATCTTTAGACCTAAAAAATACTTTAATTTCAACAATGTAGAGATGAGGTTTTTGTTCAACTCCGAAATATACAATACATTAGAGAATGTAGCTATGGTTGTCTTTCCTTCTACAAACACTTTCAGCTCTACCAATCTTACAAAAGTAGTAGTGACTATCCTCCCATCCACGTACTTAATCTCTATCGTGGGATTTTTTTTTATCTTAGTGAACAAGTTTTTATCCTTACACATGTGCATGGAGGCACCTGAATCTAAAATCCATCCTGCTTCATCATTCAATCCGCTGAAAGCACATTCTGCTTCCGTGGAATTTTGACCTTTTTTTTTACTTGGAACTCCTCATCAAATAGGAGCTCATCGTCCTCATCCTCGGATTTCACCTCATGTACCTACGTCACAAGGGCCTTTTTTTTTCCTCTCTGTGGTCCTCCGGTCTGCCCCTCCTTTAAGTGAAGCTCAGTTAGCTAAGTACACTCTGCCATATAATGTACTTGTTTCTTGCAAAAGTGACACAACCCTTTTAAGACCGTCGGTCCGGATTTATCAGACTGAGTTTTCTGTCCTCCTCCTCCACAGTTTCCTCCTTATTTTAAAGAATCCTTGCTTCTCCAATCAGTTATTGTTGCCTAAATTTGTCCACTCTTCCCTCCTCTCCGGATCTCTATTATATTCTCTCGGACGAGAATCATCCCTTCCACAAAATTCCAGATCCACCTAGAGTGTGGCAAATTTTGCACACGGTTGACTATGTTTTCATAGTCATCGAGTAAGTTCATGAGCAGGTAGTTAACCTTCATCTTTTCTGTTTCTACCTAACCAACACTCTCTAGTTCCATGAAAATGGTTGCAAGCTCATTACAAAAGTCTAACATTTTTCCCCCTTTGTATGCATATGTATCTATCTTTCGATCAGCCAATTGTTGCTGAATGGTTCCTCTCCGATACATCTCTATTAGGCCAATCCACAGATCGGAATCCCATTCCACCTGCAAATGAGGAGATGCAAGTCCTTGAGTAAGATGGCGGAGAAAGAAGTGTTTTGCCGCCATATTGTCGTAGTTCGAAGTATTAACATCATTTTCCTCATAACTCGAAATAGGTGGTATGAACGCTGAACTGGTTACGATAGGTGTTGCTATCGGTGTAATTGTCTCCTTCTCTTTCCCTTTTTCCATCACAATGCTCTCCCCGTCCTCGGAATCCTCTGGTGGAGCTGGATCTGTTTTTCTGGTTAACCTGCTTCCCCCAAACCTTGAAGGAATGGTTGAACTTGATGGACGCCTCACTCGTCTACTTACTATCCCGCAAAACCTCTTTTCAAATAGAGACCCTTGTTCTTCTATAACTGCTGGTGCAGGACCAGCAGTTGTTGAAGTAGTAGCCATTCACAGAACCCAATATAGGAAGCTATCAAGACACTAACTTTGATCCAGTGCACAAAGCAGTCAATATCGCCAAATGGCCCCAAACTGTACGAGAGTACATTTTACCACGTGTGCTTAACAACTCACAGGGTTTCAAGCAAAACGCCCAAATAAATCAAGAGATATACCCCACAGAATATCCCTTAAATTGCACATATGTGCCTTTTGAAACCTCATTAAAAGGAATACATAAAGAAAACTAAGTCCTAAAATTTATAGTAATAAATTATATTTCTACCAACCTAGCCAATCACAACACTATTAAGGGTCTAACTGTACTTTCTAACCGTACTACAAGGTAATCTGACTATTTACCCGATTTACGCCAATTTAGTCAATGGTGCGTCCACTATTTCGTACAAAAGGACAATACTTAATTATTTACGTCTTACTTTTACTAACTGTACACACTACGAATCTAATAAACGTGAAGAATAATTCCATTTTCTATAAAGTTATCGTCGACATTGAGACTCTATAAGTGACGAGATTCGCCGTGTCATAGTGGTCCTCATTCAGATTGTGGTAGATTTTTGTTTGTCTGATCTTGTGTATCGGACGGTGTGTCATATTTAGGTAGTGCGCGGTGTTACGTAATCTTTCTTTTAATTAGGAGTCGTACGATGTGATTTCATTGAATTTGTACAGTCTAGATAGGAAAGGTATACTAATTCTAAAACATATTCTCAAATTGTTTCTAGGTCCTGTATTTTCCTCTCACAAAATATGAAGAGGATTAAAGCTTTTACAAACCAACACTCCCCTAAAGCTTTAGACTATCTTAACCACTCAACCCACATACATCTCTGCAAAATTGTAACTTAGGAGCAGGTAGAGCTTTTGTCAACATGTCAGCCACCATTTTCTCATCCGGTAAATAACAAAGTTTCACAATTTTTGCAAAGACCTTTTCTCGAACAAAATAAATGATGTGCACGATTAGATGTAATGGCAATGGCACCTTGATTGTCACACTATAGAGTTTGCACACCAATTTGCATGAAGCCAAGTTTTTGATGCTGATATTTAACCCATAGCAATTCCTTGATAGCTAAGCATGCAGCCATGTATTCTGCCTCCATTGTTAACTGGGCAATGATATTCTGAAGCTTGCTGCTCCAGTAGCACGTTCCGTTTTCGACTTGTAAAACAAATCCTGTTGTTGATCGTCTATTAAGCATCTCACCATAGCTCGCATCACTCCACGTTTGAAGTTTTACTTCGTCTCCGCGTAGAGTTAGCTTAAACTCTCGCGTACCAGCCAAGTGTCTTAGGACTTGTTTGCTGCCTCCCAATCTGATTTTTTTGGATTCTGAAGACTCCTGCTTAGAGCCCTTACTGCTGTCGCAATATCCGGACGTGTACAATTCATAAAATATATTAGACTCCCAACAATCTGTCAATAGGGAATATTTTCTTTATCTGGATTAAGTTTAACCTTAAAAACCCACTTACTTCCAATAGCTTTAAGATCCGGAGGAAGTTCCACCAGTTCCCACGTTTTGGCCTCCATGATCGATTTCGTTTGGTCATTTGCTGCTGCTATCCATTGTTTTTGTTCCGGTGCAGAGAACGCTTGCTGAATGGTAAGAGGCTCCTTGGAAATTACATTGATTGCATAATTGTTTGCATTTGCATTTCGTCGACTACTCGTCCTTCTTCCCTTCGGAAATTCTGAGGTTGAAATTGACGGAAGCCTTACATTGCATTTTTTTTAGACTGTCTGTCCATTCGTGTTCTGATCTGGTAAGTCACCGACGAGATGCTCTCGTCGCTCGTTTAGCGATGAAGTTGTTTCTTCGCTAATTTGTGTATTTCCGCCGATTCCCTGTTCAACAATTCGATCATCAAAGACGACCCAATTTTGTCGCTTGTTGTGTTGATGTCTCCAGTTCCCATCTCGTCGCTGATCAACAATGAGACATTCTCATCGCTATCCGTGTTTGGTGTTTCTCTTATTCTCGAGGTTGTCCACGGTTTATGTTCCAGAATAGCATATTCGACAATTTTCTCGACTTTTTTTCTCTATTGTCATTTGAAAGACATCAACTGACATTTCTTCATCTTTAATTCTAATAGTCCATGTGAAAAATATTTTCTTTTTATCATGTACGTATACTTTATACCCTTTTGATTGGTCATTATAGCCTAGTAAGATTCCAGCTACACCTTCTTGCTCCATTTTCCATTTATTTGGAGAATTGTTTAACATGGCAACATTACTTCCAAATACTCTAAAGTGACTAACTTCCGGTTTGCTTCTTGTCTATAGTTCATACAGCGTCTTCGTTTTAACTACTCTAAATTCTATTCTACTTTTGATAGATGCCGCAGAATTGAATGCTTCTATTTTTGATAGATGCCGCAGAATTGAATGCTTTAGCGCAGAATTTTGCAATTATATTTTTGTCTACTATCTGATATTGTTCCGTTAACTCTTTTAGGTACAACATTATGTTTTGGAGAATATGGGACCGTTAAATGACGAGAAATTCCATTTTATTTTAGAAAGTTGATGAAGTCTCGTGATAAATACTTCGCGCCATTTTCTGATCTCAATGTCAAAATACGAACCCCGTGAATTTTATCACTCCATATCTTGAATTCTTTGAAGTGAGAGAGCATCACCCTTCTCTTTCCTAAAGTACATTTTTGTGAACCTAGAAAAGTCATTTGTAAAGGTCAACATGAATCGAAATCCACCAGGTGATGGTATCAGAGCCGGTCCCCATACATCAGAGTGAATTACTTCTAACACTCTAGGTGCTCTATGGCTGCTTTCGGAAGGAAAAGGATTTTTATGAATCTTTGCGAGAGCACATCCATCACAAAAATGTTCTTCTCTGCCATTAATTTTAACACCTGTAATTAAACCTTCTTTTACCATTTTGTCAAGACTTTGACCAAGTCTCTTATGCCATAAATCATTGTCAAAAAGGACAGCCGAGTACAAAACATATTTTTCAATAATATTGGCAATATCAAGCCTATACATCAAATTTGGACCTCGTGTTCATACGAGTGCTACTCTACCTTGTTTAGTGATTACTTGCTTTCCATTTTTCAGCAGTACTTCAAAGCCTTTGCTTTCAACAAGCGAAGTGGAGAAGAGATTTTTCTTGAAGTCGGAACATAGAGAACATCGTTAAGTGTTCTTTCACCTTGTTTACCGTCGAGGATAACTTTGAATGTTGCTGTACCTTTGGCGTTAGATATGATAAATTGTCCCTCAGCATAATAAATTTTCTTTGGAGATATTGGGTGAAGTTTGTCAAAATATGCTCTGTTCCAGCACATGTGTTAAGAAGCGCCGCTCTCCATGATTTGCAACTCTAAGACCTCCATAGGTCCTTAGAGTAGGCAGCTCACACGAAGCCTCAAGGATAACCCTGACCCCTTTGTGTTTCGGCAAGAATAACTGCCACCCTTGAAAACTAAAACTCTGACCCCCTTTACCCCTGTGAAGGCAAGACTCCCCTGAGTCGATAGCAAAAAGAATCTCTAAATTTGCTCCTCTAAGCAGTAAGTAATTGAGGGTCAAAGTTGACCTTTTTTACAGAAGCTCTCTGGGAGAGAGGGTCCTATCTACCAATTTTTTCTAAGTCCTATCTCTCTCTAAAACTCTATCTACTGATGTACAACACTAATCAAATTACACTGCCGTACACAAAAGTACAGCTGCTGGTGTACTTTCTGTACGAATATTGTACGACATGGCCTAAATATCGACACATGTCATATCTGGATACGGTTCCGTAATCCTCGGAGATGCCGTGATCCAATGTAGTTGTGCCACGTGTCATCCGATGTGGCAATGACCACAAACCGCCGAGTTTCTCTTCCGCGATCTCGACATTCTTCTCGGCCTACCGATTGAATGCATATTTCAATCGTAGCCGTCATAAATACTTGCGCGATATTTGTTTCGTTTAAAGAAACAAATGCGCGATACTCAATTCCTATCTAAACAGTAATCCGTACTTTTACATAACTAAATCTATGTATCCCGTAAACAGTTGCCGTTAAATGAATTATCCTACGTGGCAACATTTAAATAACTAACAAACCCTATTACATGTAACTCTAGTCTTAGACTTAATGGATAAGGCTACCGGCTACCACCGGCTTTATCCGACGGCACGTACCAAAATCAAATCCTGGATTTGAGAGCTTTCCTTTTAGTAAAGAAACTACCAATCCGTAAATCAAATAATCTATTTCCCATAAACCTCTAGATAGCCTAGGTAGCCATGGCTCTAGCTTCCTCTCCAACTTTCAGTGACTACAACAAGTGTGGGAATTAAAGAGAGGAGTTATAGGCAAATTGCCTCAGCTTCTTTTCTACATTATATTTTAGACCTAGAAAATACTAAAAGAACCATCAATTTCTACACTCCCATAATTTTCTAATCACTGTTTAATTTCAGACCACACTTCTCCCTGCAAAAAATTAGCCTAGGGGAAGGCACAGGTTTGGTCATCATATCTGCTAGAATCTGGCTATCTAGTCGGTACTCTAAACTGATAATTTTGTTTCCTACTTTCTCTTTAACAAAGTTGAGTCTAATGTCTATGTGTTTGGCTTTAAAATGATATCAAGGATTGGCAGAAATAGCGATTGCTGCCTTATTATCACAATAAAAATTCTGCACACCACTCTTAAGGTAACCAAGCTCACCAAGCAAAGACTTGACCCACATATATTCTTTTACAGCAGAGCAAGAGGCCATATACTAAGCCTCCATGATGGACTGACCAATAACCTTTTGCTGTTTGCTACTCAAACAGCAAGCCCCATCATCCAAATATAATACATATCTAAAAGTACATATCCTCATTGGAGCATCACCATAACTGACATCACTCCAAGTAGTTATGTTAGTATTCTCCCCACCCAAATGCAATTATAGATCCTTAGTTCCTATCAAATATCAAAGGACTCTCTTAGCTGCCTCCTAATCCTTCTTAGTGAGAGCATTTATACTTATACTCAGCACTCCTATAGTTGCAGCTAAATCCGACCGGGTACAATTTATAAAATAGATTAGGCTTCCCACTACATGCCTGTAAGGAATAGTCTGCATGAACTTTTTTTCTTCGTGACTTAATTCCTCGTCTAAGACTGTGACTCTTTCATCCTCACTCCCCTCACATCCCCTTTTTAACTCCATTGGAGTTGTGCAACTATTAGCTTTGTCCATTTGAAAATTTTCAAGCATGTTCACTATTGCTTCCTTTTGAGTCAATCTTATAAATTTTTTTTCTCGGTGTCTTTCTATTTGAATTCCCAAAATATATCTTGCCTCCCCCATATCCTTCATTTCAAATCTCCCCTTAAGATCTGTTTTCAGTTTATTAATTTTTTCCATTGATTTACTTTAAACAAGCAAATCATCAACATAAATTGCAATAAATATAACACCTTCCTCATCTTCAAAAACATAAATTGAGTGATCTGAGCTGATCCGGATATATCCCAGACTGGTAAGAAACTCATCAAGCTTTTTATTCCACTGTCGGGCGCTTGTCTTAAACCATAAAGAGATTTAAATAGGCGGCATACCTTACTCTCCTCTCCTTTCTCCACAAATCCTTCAGGTTGTCGCTTTAAGATCTCCTCTTCCAATTCACCATGCAAAAAGACTGTCTTCATGTCCATCTGGTGCACCTCCATGTCTTCCGCTGCTGCAAGATTGAGAATTATGCGGACGGAGGGAAATCTGACGATCGGGGCAAAGGTTTCCTCGTAGTCGATTCCTTCTTTCTGTGTAAATCCTTTTGCTACTAATCGGGCTTTGTAACGCTCAATGGTGTTATCTAGGTTCAGTTTTAATTTGAAGACCCACTTACAACCGATTGGTTTTTGCTTAGGTGGACAATACACCAGCTCCTAAGTATCGACTGCCATAATTGAGGCCATCTCGTCATTGATGGTTGTCTTCCACCGGTTCTTTTTGGACAAGTCAACGCCTCTCCATAAGTCTGAGGTTCATCTTGATGAGATAGTTTTGTTACCTTGTTATTAACCTGTTTTTCTTGCAATCTTTTGCTACTTCTCCTCCCCCCCTCAAAATCTATGGCCGGACTAAATGGTTCTCGTGTGTTCTTTCGAACAATATCGGCCTCTCCCCTGCCCCTTGATTACGAATCAATTTCCACCACTTCTTCTGCTTTGGGTAGAGTTGTCACTATAGTTTCCGCAGCCGAGTCCTTTTTGGTCTGATTTGTACATGCAAGAATGTCATCTTCTCTAAAACCTGGATAGTTAGAAAGCTCAAAGTCATCGGAATTTTTTGACTCAAATCTGATTTTTACTGACTTTGTATACTTGAAGGGATCCACAAACTTTCCTTCATCGATAACTACTAGATGCTTTACTAAGATTATATCTTTTTTTTTTAGATCATAAATTATATATCCATTAACATCCTCTTCATATCCTAATAAGTATCCCGGTTTTCCTTTAGGATCTAGCTTCCAATTAGACCGATTTGTATATAGACTGAATACTTGACTGCCGAAAACCTTTAAGTGAGATATGTCTGGTTTCCGGCCGGTCCATCTCTCATAAGGTGTTTGACCTTTTATAGCTGAAGTAAGAACTCTATCTTGGGATAATTTGCACAGTTTATTGCTTCGGCCCAAAACTTCTTTCCTATCTTCTTATCTGACATCATACTCCTAGCACTATCACTCAATTCTATTTAATCTTTCAACATCACCATTTTGCTCAAGATATTCAGGAACTCTTTTTTGGTGTTGCACTCTATCTTCCCTCAAAAAATCCTCAAACTGGTTAGAGGTATACTCTCCACCATTGTCACTCTTTACTCCCTTGATTGAGGTTTCATGGAGTTTTTCACTCCATGCTTTATATTGTTTAAAACATTCTTGAGCCTCTAACTTATTTTTCAAAAAATACACCCTCGAATACCGAGACCAATCATCAGTGATAGTCATCATAAATCTCTTCCATCCCCAGTGATGGCACTCTGCGTGGCCCCCAAATATATGTGTGTACTAAATCTAGAATCTTTTCTCCCTTATAGGTGGCAGTTTTTGGGAAGGGTGATCCACTACAATCACTTAGATTCTCACTCTCACCAAACTGAATTCCTTCCACTACTCCCATCTTTTTCATCATTCTTAACTTATCTAGATTCACATGTCCAATCCTCTTTTGCCACAACATTATATCATGAACACCAGCATCATAAAGTTTCTTCTTTTCATTGCTTAAAATCAGCTTAAACATCCCTTGGCTACCTTTTTCGGGAGTAAAATAAACTTCTTTCTCAAAACTAGTAGTAAATACACCTTTCTTAGTGCTAGTATCAAAATCCTTATCATCTAATAGAGACGTAGAGATGAGGTGTTTGTTCAGCGCCAGAATAAACAATACATCGGAGAATGTAAATATAGATGTCTTTCATTCTACTAACAGTTTAAGATCTACCGATCCTACAAGAGTAGTAGTGAGTATCCTCCCAAATTGTACTCTATCTCTACAGTGGGAATCTTTCTTATCTTAGTAAACAGGTTTATCTTTACACATGTGCATGGATGCACTTGAATCTAAATCCAGCCTGCTTCACCTTTCAATCCATCGAAAGCACATTTTTGCTTTCGTGGAATTTCGACCTCGTTTTTCGCTTCCAACTCCACATCCAGTAGGAGTTCATCGTCCTTGTCCTCAAATTCCGCCTCTTGTACATGTGTCACAAGGGCCTTTTTCTTTCCTCTCGAGGGTCCACCGCTCTTCCCCTCCTTTAACCGCAGCTTGGTTAACTTAGTGCATTCAGCCATATAGTGCCCCGGTTTTTTACAAAAATGGCACAAACCCTTGGGAGTCCTTGGTTCGAACTCCTCGGTCTAATTTTTCTGCCCCTCCCCTCAAAATTTACAACATGTTTTCTGGAATCATAGTTTCTCCAATCGGTCCCAGCTGCCAAAGCTTGCCCACTCTTTCCTCCCCTTCGGATCTCAATTGTATTCTCCCGAACGAGAATCATCCCTACCACTGAATTCCAAATCCACCTTGAGTCTGCCAAGTCCAGCACACGGTTGACTAGGTTCTCGAACTCATCGGGTAACTTCATCAGTAAACAGTTAACCTTTTCCTTTTTCACTAATTACTTTTCCAGCAACCTCTAGTTCTATGAAAAGTGTAGCAAGCTCATTGCAAAAATCGAACATCTTCCCCCCCGTTGTAAACATACTCCTTAATTTTCAAATTAGCCAACTGTTTTTGCTGATTCATACCACTTCGGTACATCTCTATGAGAGCCACCCAAAGATTGGATGCCCTCTCTACCTGCAAATGGGGAGATGCAAGCCCTTGAGTAAGATAGCGGAGGATGAAGTGCTTAGCCGCCATATTGTTGTAGTCCCAGGTATCGATATCCTTCTCCTCGTTCCTCGGAATAGGTGACATGAATGCCGAACCGGTTGCTATTGGTATGACCGTTTCCTTCTCGTTTCCTTTGTCCACCACCTCTCCTTCCTTTGTCTCCTCTGTTGAAGATGGATCTGCATTTCTAGTGAATCTGGCTCATGTTGTAGAAATTAAAGGTTATTTTAGTATTTTCTAGGTTTTGTAAAATGCAAAAAAGAAGCAGAGGCAGTCTGCCTCTAACTCTTCTCTCCAGCTCCCACACTTGTCGCAGTCACTGAAAGTTGGAGAGGGAGATACAGCCATGGACGCCTATGCTATCCCGACGAGGACATATATTAGGTTAGTAGATTTTACCAAAACAAACTTGGCGTGCCCAAGTTTTGAACCTGGTACTTGCTGTCCGCCAGTGTAGCCGGTAGCCGATATCCTTAGCTTACTAGTCTAAACTAGAGATATATGATATAGGGTTTGATAGTTATTTAATTGTTAACACGTAGGCTATTTTCATTCAACAGGATATTTAGACATAGATACAGTTTGTAATGTACGACGTACGGCTCATCGGAAACGGATACCGCGCATTTTGTTTTGAAGGCGAAACAAATATTACGCAAGTATTTATGATGGCCACGATTGTAATCCAGCTTAATCGAATGCCCACAAAGCTTGCCAAGATTGCACAATCTATTTTTGGCGGTTTGCGGTCGATGTCACATTAATTGCCACGTGGCACGATTACATTAGATTACGGCATCTCCGGATATTCCAGGAACAAATCCAAAAATGACATGTGTCGACTTTTTGGCCATATAGTACAATGGTCGTACATAAAGTACAATGGCACCTGTACCTTTATGTACGATACACTATTATGATTAGTGCCGTACTTCACTAGATAGAGTTTTAGAGAGAGATAAGACTTAGAAAGATTTCATAGATTGGACCCTCTCTCATAGTGAGCTTCCGTACAAAAGGTCAACTTTGACCCTTCATAACTAGCTGCTCAGGGGAGCAAATTCAGAGATTCTTTTTGCTATTGACTCAAGAGAGTCTTGCTTTTACAAGGGTGGATATGGTCAGAGTTTTTTCTTTCACGGTGGCAGTTATTAGTGCTGAAACACAAAGAGGTCAGGGTTATCCTAGAGGTTTCGTTTGATTTGCCTACTCTGAGGTAGTATGGAGGTCTCAGAGTTGCAGGCTATAGGCCCACCATCTAGGGTGCCTCTATTCAATGAAGCCGACTTCATATACTGGGAAAGTATGATGACAGGAGTTCTATGTGAGAAACAGTTTTGGGGAATAGTTAGATGACGGGTGAGGCGTCCAACCAATCTTGGGAAACCTATAGGGTTTACAGGAGGTCGATTCACTAGAGATGCAGATCCATCTTCAATGGAGGAGACAAAGGAAGGGGAGGTGGTGGACAAAGGAAAGGAGAAGGAGACGGTCACACCAATAGCAACCGGTTCGACATTCATGTCACGTATTATAAAGAACGAGGAGAATGATATCGATACCTAGGACTACAACAATATGGAAGCTAAGCACTTCATCCTCCGCTATCTTACTGAAGGGCTTGCATCTCCCCATTTGCAGGTAGAGAGGTCAACCAATCTTTGGGTGGCTCTCATAGAGATGTACCGAAGTGGAATGAATCAGCAAAAACAGTTGGCTAATTTGAAAATTAAGGAGTATGTTTACAAAGGGGGGAAGATGTTCGATTTTTGCAATGAGCTTGCTACACTTTTCATGGAACTAGAGAGTGCTGGAAAAGTATTTAGTGAAAAAGGAAAAGGTTAACTGTTTACTGATGAAGTTACCCGATGAGTTCGAGAACATAGTCAACCGTGTGCTGGACTTGGCAGACTCAAGGTGGATTTGGAATTCAGTGGTAGGGATGATTCTCGTTTGGGAGAATACAATTGAGATCCGAAGCTTTATCCATTTGAAATTTTTCAAGCATGTTCCCTATTGCTTCTTTTTGAGTCAGTCTTATAATTTTCCTTTTTCGGTCTCTCTCTACTTGAATTCCCAAAATATATTTTGCTTCTCCTATATCCTTCATTTCAAATCTCCCCTTAAGATCGGTTTTCAGTTTATTAATTTTTTCCATTGATTTACTTAAAACAAGCAAATCATCAACATAAATTGCAATAAATATAAAACCTTCCTCATCTTCGAAAACATAGATTGAGTGATATGAGCTGATCCAAATATATCCCAGACCGGTAAGAAACTCATCAAGCTTCTTATTCCACTGTGGAGGTGCCTGTTTCAAACCATAAAGAGATTTAATCAGCCGGCATACCTTACTCTCCTCTCCTTCCTCCACAAAACCTTCGGGTTGTCGCATGAAGATCTCTTCTTCCAATTCTCAATGCAAAAAGGCAGTCTTGATGTCCATTTGGTGCACTTCCATGTCTTCCGCTGCTGCTAAACAGAGAAGTATGCGGACGGAGGGAAATCTGACCACCGGGGCAAAGGTTTCCTCGTAGTCAATTCCCTCCTTTTGTGTAAATCCCTTTGCCACTAATCTGGCCTTGTAGCGCTCGATTGTATTATCTGGGTTCAGTTTTAATTTGAAAACCCACTTACAACCGATTAGTTTTCGGTTAGGTGGACAATCCACCCGCTCCAAAGTATCGGCTGCCATGATTGAGGCCATCTCCTCATTGATGGCTGTCTTCCACCGGTTTCTTTCTGGACAAGTCATCGCCTCTCCATAAGTTTGAGGTTCATCTTCATGAGATAGTTTAGTTACCTTGTTATTAACCTGTTTTTCTTGCAGTCTTTTGCTACTTCTCCTCCCCCCTTCAAAATCTGAGGCCGGAATAGATGGTTCTCGTGGATTCTTTGGAACAAACTCAGCTTCTCCCGTATCCTTTGATTCCGAATCAGTTTCCACCACGTCTTTCGCTTCGGGTCGAGTTGTCATTGGAGTGTCCGCAGCCGAGTCCTTTTCTGTCTGATTTGTACCTGCAAGAATGTCATCTTCTCTAAAACCTGGATAGTTAGGAAGCTCAAAGGCATCGGAATTTTTTGACTCAAATCTGATTTTTACTGACTTCGTATATTTGAAGGGATCCACACACTTTCCTTCATCCATAACTACTTGATGCTTTACTAAGATTATATCTTCCCTTTTTAGATCATAAACTCTATATCCTTTAACATCCTCATTATATCCTAATAAGTATCCCGGTTTTCCTTTAGGATCTAGCTTCCAATTGGACCGATCAGTATCTAGACTGAATACTTGACTGCCGAAAACCTTTAAGTGAGATATGACTGGTTTCCGGCCTGTCCATCTCTCATAAGGTGTTTGATCTTTTATAGCTGAAATAAGAACTCTATTTTTGAGGTAATTAGCACAGTTCATTGCTTCTGCCCAAAACCTTTTTCCTGTCTTTTTATCTGACAACATACTTCTAGCACTATCACTTAGTGTTCTATTTAACCTTTCAGCTACCCCATTCTGTTCCGGGTTTTGTGGAAATGTTTTTTGGTGTTGGAATCCATCATCCCTCAAAAAATCCTCCAACAGGTTAGAAGTATACTCTCCACCATTGTCACTCCTTATTCTCTTGATTGGAGTTTCATAGAGTTTTTCGCTCCACGCTTTATATTGTCTAAAACAATCGTGAGCTTCTGACTTATTTTTCAAAAAATACACCCGGGAATACCGAGACCAATCATCAGTTATATTCATCATAAATCTCTTCCCCCCCGGTGAGGGCACTTTAGCCGGTCCCCAAATATTTGTGTGTACTAGATCTAGAATTTTTTCTCCTTTATAGGTGGCTGATTTTGGAAAGGGTAATCTGTGTGCTTTACCTTGAGCACATCCACTACAATCACTTATATCATCACTCTCACTGAACTGAATCCCTTCCACCACTCCCATCTTTTTCATCTCTTAACTTATCTAGATTCACATGCCCAAGCCTCTTATGCCACATCATTATATCATGAACACCCGCATAATAAAGTTTCTTCGTTTCATTACTTAAAATCAGCCTAAACATCCCATGGCTACCTTTCTCAGCAATGAAATAGACATCCTCCTCAAAACTAGCAGTAAAGACTCCTTCCCCAGTGCTAGTGAAAAAACCCTTATCATCTAATACAGATGTAGAGATAAGGTTTTTGTTCAGCTCCGGAATAAACAATACATCGGAGAATCTTAGTATGGATGTCTTTCCTTCTACTAACACTTTCAGATCTACCGATCCTACAAGAGTAGTGGTGACTATCCTCCCATCCCCGTACTATATCACTATGGTGTGAATCTTCCTTATCTTAGTGAACAGGTTCCTATCCTTAAACATGTGCATGGAGGCACCTGAATCTATAAGCGAGCCCGCTTCACCTTTCAATCCACCGTCAGCACATATCTGCCTTCGTGGAATTTTGACCTCGTTTTTTGCCTCCAACTCCTCATCCAAAAGGAGCTCATCGTCCTCGTCCTCGGATTCCGCCTCATGTACCTGTGTTACAAGGGCCTTTTTCTTTCCTCTCGGGGTACCACCGGTCTGCCCCTCCTTTAACCGAAGCTCGGTTAACTTAGTGCACTCTGCCATATAGTGCCCCGGTTACTTACAAAAATGACATAAACCTTTGGGAGCCCTTCGTTCGAACTCGTCGGCCTGTTTTTTCTGCTCCCTACCCCCATAGTTTCCGACCGGTTTTCGGGAATCCTTGTTCCTCCAATCAGTCGCCATTGCCAAGGCTTGGCCACTCTTTCCTCCCCTTCGGATCTCAATTGTATTCTCTTGAACGAGAATCATCCCTACCACTGAGTTCCATATCCACCTTGAGTCCGGCAAGTCCTGCACACGGTTGACTATGTTCTCGAACTCATCAGGTAACTTCATCAGTAAACTGTTAACCTTTTCTTTTTCACTTAAATCTTTTCCTGCACTCTCTAGCTCCATGAAGAGTGTAGCAAGCTCATTGCAAAAATCCAACATATTTCCCCCTTTGTATACATACTCCTTAACTTTTCTGATCAGCCAATTGTTGTTACTTAATCGTACCACTTCGGTACATCTCTATGAGAGCCATCCAAAGATCGGATGCCGTTTCTACCTGCAAATGAGGACATGCAAGTTCTTGAGTGAGATGGCGTAGGATGAAGTGCTTTGCCGCCATATTGTTAAAGTCCCAGGTTTCAGTATCATTCTCCTCGTTCCTCGGAAAAAGTGAAATGAATGCCGAACCAGTTGCTATTAGTGTGGTCGTCTCCTTCTCCTTTCCTTTGTCCACCACCTCTCCTTCTTTTGTTTCCTCCGTTGAAGGTGGATCCTCTTTCCTGATGAATCTGCTTCCTCCAAACCCTAGAGGAATTCCAAGACTTGATGGACGCCCCAACCGTCCACTCACTATCCCCCAAAACCTTTTTTCGCATAGAGCTCCTATCATGATACTTTCCCATTATATGAATCCAGTTCCATTAAAGATTGGTACCCTAGAGGGTGGGCCCATAACCTGAAACTCTGAGACCTCCATAAGTCTTCAGAGTGGACAGCTTCCAAGAAGCCTCTAGGATAATCCTGACCCCTTTGTGTTTCAGCAAGAATAACTGCCACCCTGGCGGACAAACACTCCGACCACCTGCACTATTGTGAAGGCAAGACTCCCCTTAGTCGATAGCAAAAAGAATCTCTGAATTTGCTCCCCTGAGCAGTAAGTTATGGGGGGTCAAAGTCGACCTTTTGTACAGAAGCTCTCTGGGAGAGAGGGTCCTATCTCCTAATTTTTCTAAGTCCTATCTCTCTCACATACTCTATCTACTGATGTACGGAACCAATCAGAATATAGTTTTGTACGCAAAAGTACAGCTGCCGGTGTACTTTATGTACGGACATTGTACGACATGCCCTAAATGTCGACACATGTCATATCCGGATTCGGTGCCATAATCTCCGGAGATTCCACGATCCAATGTAATTACCCCACGCGTCATCCGATGTGGCGATGGCCACAAGCTGCCGAAATCTTCTTCCGCGATCTCGGCGCTTAATTCCGGCCGTCCGATTAGAATCGAATTTAATCGTAGCCGTAATAAATACGTGCGCGGTATTCGTTTCACTTAAGAAATAAATGCGCAGTATTGATTTCTTTCTCGTACCGTATTCCGTACTTATACATTACCGGATCTATGTATACCGTAAACAATTACAGTTATATGATTTATCCTATGTTTACATGTTTAAGTAATTATCAAGCTATATACTATGTAATGTTACATCTAGAGTTAGTTTAAGGCTACCCGCTAGCGGATGTCTGCCGCCAGGTAGGTACAAGGATCAATTCCTGTCGCCGGCACATTCCTTTTAAATAAATAAGCCCTACCTAATATAAATTTCCCGTAAACCTCTGGATAGCCTAGGTAGCCATGGCTCTAGCTCCCTCTTCAATTTCTCAGTGACTGCGACAAGTTTGAGAGTTTCGAGAGAGAAGTTAGAGGTAGACTGCCTCGGCTTCTTTCTATATTTCTATTTAGACCTAGAAAATACTTAAAATGTACCATTAATTTCTACACATAGGTGGCCATGGCTCAATCTTCCTCTCCAACCTTCAGTGAGTGGGACAAGTGTGGGAGTTGGAGAGAAGAGTTAGAGGCAAACTCCCTCTGCTTCTTTTCTGCATTTTACAAAACCTAAAAAATACTAAAATAAGCTTTAATTTCTACACTCCCCTAATTTTCTAGTCACTCTTTATTTTAATACCACACTTCTCCTGGCATAAAATTAGTTTAGGGGAAGGCACAAGTTTGGTCATCATATTTGTTACCATTTCACAATCAGGTTATACTCCAAACTGATTATCTTGTTTTTTATTTGTTGTAGTCATCATAAATCTCTTCCCCCCCGTGTGATGGCACTATGGCTGGCCCCCAAATATCTATGTGTACCCAATCTAGAATCTTTTCTCCCTTATAGGTGCCAGTTTTTAGGGAAGGGTAACTTGTGTGCTTTACCTTGAGCACATCCACTACAATCACTTAGATTCTCACTCTCACCGAACTAAATTCCTTCCACTACTCCCATCTTTTTCATCTCTCTCCTTATCATGTGGCTCAAAACCGTTTGTTATTAGTCTCGGGTGTTTGTGTATGATGTGTAATAAGGCATAGAGGAATCCTCTCGAGCATGTTTCCTTGACTACGAGGAAACCTTTGCCCTGGTCGTCAGATTTCCCTCGGTCCGCATACTTCTCAGTCTGGCAGCAGAGAAAGACATGGAGGTGTACCAGATGGACATCAAGACAGCCTTTTTGCATGGAAAATTGGAAGAGGAGATCTTCATACGACAACCCGAAGTATTTGTGGAGGAAGGAGAGGAGAGTAAGGTATGCCAGCTGATTAAATCTCTTTATGGTTTGAAACAGGCGCCTCGACAGTGGAATAAGAAGCTTGATGAGTTTTTTACCGGTCTGGGATATATCCTGATCAGCTCAGATCACTCAATCTATATTCTTGAAGATGATGAAGGTGTTATATTTATTGCAATTTATGTTGATGATTTGTTTGTTTTAAGTAAATCGATGGAATAAAATTAATAAACTGAAAACCGATATTAAGGGGAGATTTGAAATGAAGGATATGGGGGAAGCAAAATATGTTTTGGGAATTCAAGTAGAAAGAGACCGAAAAAGAAAGATTATAAGATTGACTCATAAGGAAGCAATAAGAAACATGCTTGAAAAATTTTAGATAGATAAAGCTAATAGTTGTACAACTCCAATGGAGTTGAAGAAGGGAAGTTAGGGGAGTGAGGAAGAAGGAGTTATAGTCTTAGACGAGGAATTATCTCCTGAAGAATAGAAGTTCATGCAGACTATTCCTTACAGGCAAGTAGTGGGAAGTCTAATCTATTTTATGAATTGTACCCGGCCGCATTTAGCTGCAGCTGTAGGAGTGATGAGTAGAATTCTAAATGCTCCCACTAAGAGGGATTGGGAGGCAGCTAAGAGAGTCCTTAGATATTTGATAGGAACTAGGGATCTATGGTTGCATTGTGGTGGGGAGAATACTGACTTCGCTACTTGGAGTGATGTCAGTTATGGTGATGCTCCAATGAGGAGATGTACTTCTGGATATGTATTATATGTGGGTGATGGGGCTTGCTGTTGGAGTAGCAAACAGCAAAAGGTTATTGCTTAGTCTACCATGGAGGCTGAGTATATGGCCTCTTGCTCTGCTGTAAAAGAATTGATGTGGGTCAAGTCTTTGCTTGGTGAGCTTGGTTACCTTAAGAGTGGTGTGCATAAATTTTTTGTGATAATCAAGCAGCAATCGCTATTTCTGCCAATCCTAAACATCATTTTAAAGCCAAACACATGGACATTAGACTGAGCTTTGTTAGAGAGAAAGTAGAAAACAAAATAATCAGTTTAGAGTACCGACCAGATAGCGAGATGGTAGCAAATATGATAACCAAACCTGTGCCTTCCCCTAAGCTAATTTTCTGCAAAGAGAAGTGTGGTCTAAAATTAAAAAATGACTAGAAAATAAGGGGAGGGTATAAATTGATGGTCCTTTTTTAAGTAGTTTCTAGGTCTAAATAGAAATACAGAAAGAAGCTGAGGCAGTCTATCTCTAATTTTTCTCTCCAACTCCCACACTTGTCACAGTCACTTAGAAGTTGGAGAGGAAGCTAGAGCCATGGCTACCTTGGCTATCCTGAGGTTTACGGGAAATAGTTAGTTGATTTATTGAATGGTAGTTTAGTAGTTTATTTACTAAAAGAATAGTGATGGAACCACGATTTGATCCTGGAACCTGCCGGACGTCAGGCTACCGGTAGCCGGTAACCTTATCCGTTAGGTCTAGAGCTAATGATACATGATGTAGGATTTGATATTTATTTATACATTATTCCGTAGGATATTTCATTTAACGGAACTGCTTATGGTATACATAGAGTCAATTATGTAGAAGTACGGATTACGGTACGGATAAAAAACAAGTACCGCGCATTTGTTTCTTTAAACGAAACAAATGCCGTGCAAGTATTTATGACGGCTCCGATTGAAATCTGCATTCAATCGGACAGCCGAGAAGAAAGCCGAGATCGCAGAAGAGATTCTCGGCGGTTTGTGGTCATTACCACATCGGATGTCACGTGGCGAAATTGCGTTGGATCCCGACATCTCCGGGAATTACGGGATCGAATCTCGATATGATATGTGTTGACTTTTAGACCATGTTGTACAATATCCGACAAAAATTACACCAGCAGTTATACTTTTGTGTACGGAAGTGTAATATGATTGGCTCCGTACGTTAGTAGATAGAGGTTGTGAGAGAGATAGGACTTAGAAAAAATTGGTAGATAGGACACTCTCTCCAAAAGAGCTTCTGTACCAAAGGTCAACTTTGACCCTCCATAACTTACTGCTCAAGGGAGCAAATTCAGAGATTTATTTTGCTATTGACTCAAGGGAGTCTTGCCTTCACAAGGGTGAAGGTGGTCACAGTTTTTGTTCGCCAAGGTGGGAGTTATTCTTGCTGAAATACGAAGGAGTCAAGGTTTTCTTAGAGGCTTCTTGGAAGCTAAATATCAAACTCTATATCGTATATCCTTAATCCTAGTCTTATCGGCTAAGGCTACTGGCTACTGGCGGCTTTGACGGAGGGCAGGTACGAAGTTCTAATCTCGGGTGCGTTAATAACTATTTTGGTAAATCTACCAATCTAATGTATGTCCTTGTTTGAATAGCATAGGCGGCCATGGCTTAATCTTCCTCTCCAACGTTCAATGAGTGCGACAAGTGTGGGAGTTGGAGAGAAGAGTTAGAGGCAGACTGCCTCTGCTTTTTTTCTGCATTTTACAAAACTTAAAAAATACTAAAATAAGTTTGAATTTCTACACTCCCTTTATTTTCTAGTAACTCTTTATTTTAATACCACACTTCTCCTGGCATAAAATTAGTTTAGGGGAAGGCACAAGTTTGGTCATCATATTTGTTACCATTTCACAATCGGGTTTATACTCCAAACTGATTATCTTGTTTTTTACTTGTTGTAGTCATCATAAATCTCTTCCCCCCCGTGTGATGGCACTATGGCTGGCCCCCAAATATCTGTGTGTACCCAATCTAGAATCTTTTCTCCCTTATAGGTGCCAGTTTTTAGGGAAGGGTAACTTGTGTGCTTTACCTTGAGCACATCCACTACAATCACTTAGATTCTCACTCTCACCGAACTAAATTCCTTCCACTACTCCCATCTTTTTCATCTCTCTCCTTATCATGTGGCTCAAAACCGTTTGTTATTAGTCTCGGGTTTTCGTGTATGATGTGTAATAAAGCATAGAGGAATCCTCTCGAGCATGTTTCCCTGAGTACTGCAAAATGCACGGTCTTACTCAATCGTACATCGTTTGTTGGGCGAAGAGGAAACGGAGGGACGGGGAGAGCAAAAGCGAGGCAAACTAGGAGGGAGCGAGAGAAAGACGTAGTGATTCCCTTTGTTAGGTTTGTTGTGCAACAAGTATTGTCAAAGAGGGTTGGTAATTTCATGAGCATGTCGCTTGTAAAGATGTTGTGTACATTCAGGTCTAAAATGCATGGGTGTGTCAACCGAGGTCATCGTTGCGACGCTGTTCCGGTTAGTGTTATTACGTTTTTGTAAGTATTTTAGCGTTTGTGAGAAAATGAGAAGAATCATATTTGTCATTCATAACCGCCAAATTAATAATAAGAGAAGTGTCTACGGTGAAAATTGTGATATGTGGCGAAAAACATAAAAACACAAATAACTAATGTCGTATATCGATAGCTTTTTAACGATAACGTACTGAAAGTACGTACGTACCCCGGTATTACGTACAGGAAGTAAGGTACCTTGGTGTTTCAAACCTCCAACCCCCCCTCTCCCCCCTCCCCAAGTGAGCCCCTCCCACGTCGAGGGATGTATCAATTATCAATGGTTATTCGTCTTCGTGCCGATCCATCGGCACGTATCGAGGGTAATTGTCGATAACTATATATCGAAATTTGTCGGTCCCCTAACCGATAACGACCATCTATAAATCAATAATTGGAATTATTGACGATAAGATATTCACCGATACACAACACTGCTACTAACGATACACCTTGTAGTTTCTTCGCAAATAAAGAAGAGATTTTTGACTTTTAAAAAGAATATTGAACAATGTTGTAATTTATAAATCTTTATTTCAATAGATAGGGTTGAAATAACTTAGAATATTTTCTCAGTAGTTTGCTGTAATACTTACCTTAATTAGTGTTACAGTAGCAAAAGTACAATAGAGTAATTTGTACTTTTACAGGGACACGCGTCGGCAAGAGATCGTATGCACGTTTTACGGAGTGGGGCCGATAGTCAACCACACGCGTCATGCAGTAGACGATTGGATTCATAAGATCTGACGAAGGGGATCTGAACCGAGTATTCCGGAAATATATGGTACGGTTCGACGATACCATCGTCGATTGAATTTATTCCAATGGACGGGATTCACCCGGGACCAGAAGCGTGATTCACGTGGGACCACAAGTGACAAAGCACTCAGGTGCTTCGTACTACACGACCACAATCGGCTGGACTTTAGCGACTACCGCTGACTAAGCATCTTGAACGTTTTGTGTGCGGTTCGATATCTGAAATTATCTTTATAAACATTGATTGATAATAATAATTCTACAGAGACAAAAGTGTTGTTTTTCAAAAGTTGGTTTCGTGAGTACTCGACATTTTGTGCGCACGCAACGTTTCGCGTGCGTAATATATTATAGAAAGTAATGTGGTGGTTCGAATGGATATGCGAATTGGGGGAGTAAATGTACGAGTAAAACTAAAGGGACGTGAGGTAGTAATTGAGTGGCGCGAATGCGTTAAGAAATGGACGGCAAACTGTGACGCGATCCGATGTGAAATATACGAAATGTACTTCGCCGGTACGGAATATATAATTTGGACAAATGTACTTTATATGCGACAAGCGACATTTATTAGTTATAACAAATGATGTGTACTTTATTTGCCGCATATATTGCAAAGGATGCAGTTTGCGGTACGGAAATGATTTCGGTTGTACGATTATTATTTTAACGAGTGGACGTGAATGACTGAATTCTAGTGTTGTGTATCGGTAAGGATTTGTCGATAACCGATATGGACCTTTTTTCGGGTACCCGATAATCGATATATTGGTACGATATATCGTTATCGGTGTTATCGCCGATAAATACCCGATATTCATTGGTATTTATCAGCGATAACACCAATATCGATAACTATCGGCGATATATCTATGGAGCGTACATATAAATGTACGGCCAATTCACTCAACTGTACGTCATATTCCCCAGACGCGACACTGACCCCTTTCCGCCCGATTTCCGTTTTTTTAAATCGCGATATTTCCTTGATTATTTATTATTTAAGGGGGTTTTACTTAGGTTCCACGCTCCCATACCCTTCCTCAATGTCCTTTTGACTATTAGTTATGCCCATAGATGTCCAAATCCTACGGATTTGGACTTTCTGTTAAAATTACGTAATATTCGTCGATTTCATAATTTTCGTAAAATTGGTATAGATTTTTTTGTACGGACATGTACGAAAATGTACGAAAAGCGAAATACTAGAAAATCCTTAAAAAATCTTAAAAATTACGAACAATTAACATAAATGTACGAAATTATACGGAAAGTGTACCCTTAAAACCTAATAATACGGCAAATCTTTGTCAACCGTACTAAAATATATAGGAACGTACGACAATGTACCCTATCAACCTTAAAATCCCCCCTTATAATAACCTTAAGTGTCAAATATGTACAAACATTACACATAAATATACGAAAAATGTAGCGCAGCTGTACAAAAATATACGAAATTGTACGGCAATGTATCCTCCAAACCCTAAAATTAATATCCCTAACAAGTACGGAAAATACGGCCACTGTACGTACATGTATGAAAAGTGTGCGGCAGTTATATTGAATATACAGATTTTAAGGAAATGTACTCTAAAACCCTAAAAATCATTTATATAGCCCTAGAAAGTACAGACATATACGGACACTGTATATAACTGTACGAAAAATGTACGGGTGCAATAAGAGGTATTTTAATATACAAAGTCAATAATATAATACAGTATTTTATAAAGTACTATTGTATACATACTATATATTTTTTAAATTATTGCCGATATGGAATTTGTTGGTCTCAGACCGATATATCGGAACCACTGACCTTTCGATAACCGATAACTATCGGTATCAGTGTTATCGCGATAAGTTTTTTACCGATCCACAACACTACTGAATTCGCTTCGCGACCTCGTGGGATATTTGATGACTCGCGTGGATTTCGTTTGGATTTATGTGACCACGTGGCGCGACATCGAGGGCGTCGAATAAGATCGACAGACGGTGGATATAGGCCGCCGTTATTTTTCAATGAGTGGGGACGCGAAATCGCGTCAATCACACGATGCTTATTTTGGACGTCCCGGATTGGTTGACGAAATTCGAGGAGTTTCGTTGAGTGACTCAGCATGACTAATCATACGATTTTGTGAGATTGAGTGTACTTTGTAAATATTTACAACAATGGTTTGTCTTTATGTGTGTTAGTTATTAGTGTAGATATCCTCATTCTGACATACCTCGAAGTATTCGGGTATACTAACACTAATAGAGTAAACTCGTAGATTGCGTACGGCTGGTATGCCTCCGTACACCCAGTAATGAACCCTAGTGTATATTTGTAGGACTTAGTCATTTTTAAACTTAGGAACTTTCTAGACCAAAAATTGTTGATGATCATTTTTGGTAATTTTGTTTGAGTATTACTCTCAAATCTGTTGGCAAAATTATCTAAATTTCTGTATGTGTGTTCCTCTTTATATTTTTAATATTTTCACAGATTTGCAGGCCTATTGTGTGCGTGGTCTGTGTTTTACTTCATTCGGTTTTATCAAAGTTTTGTCAAACTGTTTTTCTGCAACTTTGACTAGATGATGTGAATTTAATTATTATTTATGTGTGAAACTTTGTAGAGTTATTCAATAGCCTAGAATATATATGTGGTTGTAGTTTCAGTTGGTTTTGTTATTTATGTATAATTCTGTGTTGATTCAAAGTAGGCTGTTTTTGGGTAGTCTGTGGTGCTTTTGAGGGTAAATCCATGGCTGTAAATCGCTATGGACAACAAGTTATGGGCCCACGCCGCCGGCTACCCATACTGAATGAATCAATATAACCTATATTTGATGGATCTGAATATTATTGTTGAAAGAGTATTATGGAGGGCAACTTCGAGTTGAGGGAGCTAATGGATGTGGTGGATGGGACATGTGCTGAATCATCAGTTGGATGGGAGGAGAAAAACTTTGAGTGTTTGCGGATTATCAAGGTATCCTTGACCAAGGAACTTCTAATGATGTACCTTGATATGAAGATTACAGCTGAATTGTGGAAGTGGTTAGAACGCATTTATCAAAAGACTTCTGTGTATCACTGGATGATTAGTGCTACAAAGATATTTGAGTATAAGTATGTTTGAGGTAGCATGTTGAAATATTGCCTTAGTTTGTAAAGATTGTTTGTAGAAAATGATATTGCAAGAGGAAATTTTACAAATGTTCAAAAGGCTCTCATTTTGATGAAAGGATTACCTAAGGAATATAGGTGTGCTTTTGATAGATTAAATTAAGTTCATAAAAAGGATTGGAACTTACCTTTAGCAATCAAATTTGTTTTAGATGAAGAGGATGATAAAGAGGCTCTAAAAGATAGGGGGAAGTTTCAAGGTGTTAGATCACAGTTCTAGAAAAAAATGAAAAAATGGTAAATCAGAAAATTGTTTTTATTGTAATGATTTAGGACATACTTTCAGAGTATGTCCATTATATAAAAGTGCATGTGTCACAAAGAATTTCAGAAACGGATGGGATGACAATCGAGTTCGATCCCCTACACAGAGGGTTACACAAAGGGTTACACTTGTAGTCGATAAATTTGTATATTTGCCGACTGTTGTTTTTCGAAATATGGAAAATGAGGAAGGAAGAGAAGAATTTGGTGTCACTGAAAATAGAGTGGAGAAAGAGGTGATTGAGAATGACACAGTTTTTAACAATATTTTATTGGCGACAGATTGGTGAGTGATAAATATTTACAAGAGGAAGAGGTTATAGAAGTGAGAATAGTGGGAGGAAGTGAAGGTCACTTGGAAGTGGAAACTGAAATTAATTTGCATGAGGAGATTTCTCTTCTCAGAGAAGGAGAGAGAAAAAGAGAATAAGAGAGAAAAAGTGTTTAGAAAATTGGAGTAAGAGAGGAAGTTTTTTATATTGGAAAAGAAAATAAAAGTTCTTAAGTTGAGAGAATACCGAAATTCATTAAGAAAACAAAGAAAAGAAGTAGAATTCAAAAGATCAACCGTAGAATAAAACATGTGCAAAAAGTGGTAAAAAGAAAACACCGTGAAAAGTAATTTTATAGAGGTGGTTACCTTTGATACACACTAAATTTTGAGGGATTTCCAATTTAGCATTTTGTATTTTGAAATTGGCTGAAGAGGAAAGTTTTACTTTGTGAAGACGTAGAAAGAGGCAGCAGAAGCAATGGTGTGTTTAGGAAGGACGCATTTGTGGAAGACATGGCAGCAAGCAGCTGAAGCAGTGATGACGTCAGCGGAAGCCGTGGTGGCGTTTGAACAAGAAAAATGGGAAATTTGGAGGTATAGAAAGGTACAATTTTATTTGACACGTTGCATATTTTATTCCGGGTGCACGAAACTAAATTTTCTTGACACTTTTTCTCTTGGTATCGGACAACAAAAAGTGTGCTTTCAGAGGTAAGAGGGATCCACTTGAGGCTGGGTGGATCATAAAATCAGGGGCCTCAATGCATATGTGCAAGGATAAGAGGTGGTTTACTAAATTAAGAAAATTTCCAACAGTTGAGATAGAGTATGGAGATGGTAGAGTAGAAACCACAAGTGTTGTTGGATCGGTTGATTTAAAAGTTCTAGTTGATGGAAAAGCTTCAATTGTAACACTCTCACATGTTCTTTACATTCCACAGCTTAGCAAGAATCTAGTCTCTAGAGCTGTTTTAGATGAAAAAGAGTTCGAAACAGGAACTAAGAAAGGAATCTTCACAGCTAGCTTTGATAATCAGGTTTATTTCATAGCTGAAAAAGGAAGTCAAGGAATGTTCAGAATTGTACTTTGCGATGAAAATGGTAGTCTCTACTCGTGTGGAAGTAATTTGATGCTTTGACACAAGAGGTTGGGGCATGTGAATCTAGATAGATTAAATAAAATGAAGAAAAAGGGAATAGTGGATGGAATTGAGTTTGGAGATGATGAGACCTCAGATGGTTGTAGTGGATGTGCCCAAGGGAAGATTCATAGACTTCCATTTCCAAAGGAATCCACATTTAGAATAGAGAAAGCATTAGATCTAGTTCACAGTGATGATTGGGGAACAACTAGGTATGTTTCACATGGGGGGAAAAGATGGATGTTAACCATTACAGATGATTGGTCTAAATACATTAAGGTATATTTTCTTAGACATAAGTCAAAAGTACTAAGATGTTTCAAAAAATACAAAGTATGGAGTGAAAAATTACATGAAACCTCAATAAAAGAGATACGAAGTGATAATGGGAAAGAATACACCTCAAAGGAATTTGAAGTATTTCTTAAATAAGTAGGAATCCATCATGAGAAAACTAATCCTTATAATCCGGAACAAAATGGAGTAGCAAAAAGAGTGAATAGAACTTTATGAGATATGTCCTGAAGTATGCAAACTGATAAAAGAATATGATTGCAATTTTGGGTTGTGTCTATGAACTATGCTAACTTCATCAAAAATAGACTGCTAACTTCGGCAAATAAGGAGGTAACTCCGTATGAAAGGTGGACGGGAAGAAAAGCATATTTGTCTAGTTTGAGAGTGTTTGAAAGTCAAGTCTACAGTTTGGATTACGATAAGACTAAATAGAAGTTAGAGGAAAGAGGGAAACCACGATATCTTGTAGGATATGATGAGAGCACAAAAGGATATCGAATGTATGACTTGAAAAAAAAAATATATCATTTTGGTAAAACACATAGTGTTGATGAATGAAGTAAAGTCTATTGATCCATTCAAATATAACAAAAAATTCAAAATCAGATTTGAATCGGGTCAGTATTCTGACTTTAACTTGGGAAATGAAGAGAAGGAAGACGGGGAGAAGGAAAAATCTGCAGATATACCAAAGGAGAAAGACGAAAAAACAACATCCGAGGTAACACCACAATACAAAATGGAAACTGACGAGGAACTTGATGAAACATTGGAATCGGAAGATAGGGGAGATGAAAATCTTCCTAAACAAAACCCGAGGATGCTTTCCATACCGGCGCCAGATTTTGAAGGGGGAAAAACAAGTAGTAAACGGTTTCAAAAAAGACATGTAAATAACAAACTTAAGAAAAGATGTAAAGATGTCTCACCCATAAGAACCTCAGACATACTTCGAGGCCATAAATACCCTTGAAAGCAGCCGGTGGATCACTGCCATCAATGAAGAAATGACCTCTATCATGGAAGCCAATACATGGGAGTTGGTATATTGTCCATCGGACATAAAACCGATTGTATGTATGTTGGTTTTTAATCTTAAACTAAACCCAAATAATACCATTGAAAGATATAAGGTTAGGTTGGTAGCTAAAGGTTATACTCAAACAGAAGGAATAAACTATAAAGAAACCTTTGCACCCGTAGTCAGATTCCCTTCTATCATAATCCTCTTAAATTTAGCCGCAGCAAAGGATATGGAAATACACCAGCAGGATATTAAGACCGCCTTCTTTCACGGAGAGTTGGAAAAAAAAATCTACATGAGGCAACCGGAAGGATTCGTGGAAAGTGGATAGGAAAGCAAGGTGTGCAAACTGATAAAATCACTTTATGGCCTTAAGCAAGCCCTCGGCAATGAAACATAAAATTGGAAAAAAATTTGACAAGTTTGGGATACATTAGAATAAGTTTAGATCACTCTATATATATATATATGAGGATGAAATTGGAGTGATATTTATTGCTATTTATGTTGATGGTTTGTTAGTCTTAAGCAAGTCCTTAGATAACATTAACAAACTCAAACAGATCCGAGAAGTCGGTTTGACATGAAAGATCTCGACGAAGCAAAATACATTTTGGGGATTCAAATCGAGAGGGATAGAGGGAATAGAATTATAAGACTCACTCAGAAAGAAGCTATTGATAATATGCCAGAAAGATTTCATATGGAGAAAGCAAATGGGTGTACCACTCCCATGGATCTAAAAAAAGTATCAGAGGGGAGTGAAGAGGGAGGGATATTGATTTTTAATGATAAGATGGATGAGGAAGAAAAGAGTTTTATGGAAGGAATTCCTTATAGGCAAATTGTAGGCAGTTTAATTTACTTTATGAGTTGTACACGTCCAGACATAGCTGCGGCTGTAGGCGTTCTCAGTAGAAGTCTAAATGAACATAAGAAAAGAGACTGGGAAGCAGCCAAAAGAGTGATGAGGTATTTGGTGGGAACAAGGGAATTATGGTTGCATTTGGGAGGGGAGCACACTGACATCACCACTTGGAGTGATGCCATTTATGGGGATGTGCCTTTGAGACGATGTACAACAAGATATGTGTTGCAAATTGGGTGTGCTGCATACTGTTGGAGTAGCAAATATCAGAAAGTAGTTGCTCAGTCCACTATGGAGGGTGAATACATGGATGTGCTGCCACTAAAGAATTAATGTGGGTAAAATCTCTACTTAAAGAACTTGGGTTCGTGAAATCTTAGACTCACAATGTCTTTTGTGATAATCAAGCTCCTATCTCTATCCCTGCTAATCCAAAACACCATTTCAAAGCTAAACATATGGATATAAGACTAAGCTTTGTCAAAGAGAAGGTAGTCGTGGATTTCTACAAACAACCCCACTTTTGGACTGATGGAACTTGACCCTTGGACGATCGTCTAACGATTGAAGGTTTTGGGGTACAGCACACCGCCAATCGTTGTTAGCGTTATGAACGCTATATTGGCACCCCCAAATTTTGACCCCAAAACCTGAAATAGAATTAATAAAATTATTTATTTTTTTACGTTAATTAAGGTTCTGGTGAATTAGCGTTAATTATTATAATTTGTGGTCTTCTTAAATGATGTGGTGTACAAAAGTGTTTGTCTGTACAAAATGGTATTTTGTTAAGTAAAAAAGTAAAAAATGTGGACTAAAATAATGGCGATCGCACGTAAAACCGGCTCAGAATAAAATGTAGAATGAAATCGTACCTATTTTAGTGTAAAAATATTGACCACGCATTAAATATACGGGAAAAAACCCAAATTAGGGTTCTTTCGCATGTGCTAAAGTTAAAGTTATTTTTTTTTCATTTTCCTCTATAACTTAGAAAAAAACAAGAAAATATGTAGCCGTACAAGTTGAAAATTGAAATTACCACCGTACAAGTTGCGTTACCTTGAAACTTTATATGTACTGTAGTTTTTCGTCTAGCGTGTTTCGAACCGCTTTCGCATCCTTCCAACTCATCTTCAAACTTTATATAAAATCACCTCGAGAGGTGATTTTAAATAAAGTTCCATGAGGTGAGCGAATAGGCAGATGCTGTCGCACGTGTCTAAAGTTTTTGACAATTTTTGTGCGCGAAGTACCAACAAAAAAAAACCCATTGCACGTTTCCAGCCTGTGGGTGATTTTTTTCCGTGCATTTTTTTCCGTACAAGGGGCCGTGGAAGGGGTCTCGACCAACGGACGCCATTTTGCAAAAGCGAAGTCCGTGAAAACGCATCTCTCTCTCTCCCTCTCCCAAACGTCAATAGTGGTATCAAATGAAAGATCTCTCAAAATGATTTCTTTTTACTATCTTTGGGCGTATTTTTATGGCAACTAGAGTGAGAAAATACTAAAGACAAAATTGGAAAACCATGGTGGAAAATTTTAAATTTGTGATGTCAACGATGTCATAATTTGAGCATGACGTGAAAATGTAACACCTTAAACATTTACAATGTCACACATAGCTAGATGTCTATAACCGTGGCTATTTTGTAAACGTCATCAATTGTCGCGAGTTTTGTAGTCGTCTACAACCGTCACAAATTACACCCATGTCTACATCCGTCACAATTTATAGTAATGATTTTATTTCTTTGCATACGAATGCTTTGGAAATAGAATGGAGAATGATCTTTCAAAACAAAGTTAGAAGACTAAATTTTCGGTTACATGAGAAAGTACCCTTAGAGTTATGAATAAATTAGAGTAAAAAGACGCGACGGTGTAATATTTGTCAGATTTTGTATTTCTACCTATTTTTATCTAAAGATCCTGATGGTAGATCCGTTGTACCCAAATCAGCGTTATGGATTAATTAGAGCAAACTTCTTTTTTTGAAATCTTGAAAAACTCAAATTAGCGTTAATAACGGTAATTAATTTTTACCCTAATAATTTTTAAACGCTAATAAAGATTGCGTTGTACCGTTTAGATCCAGCACAGGTGATGTAAGACAAATGACCTATATTATTTTTCGTAAGCTAATAGCTCATTGTGACATCACCTGCCAAGCATCGACCCGATGCGCATTTCCATTCACGCCGATACGACACGATACTTAGTACCTCGTAAGGTCGCAAGTTTATGAAAACAAACAAGTTTAAATGAAATGACTGCTGACTACAACTAGATTTGCTCAAGGTCTTTACAATGTCTACGATTCGTCGGTTTTCAAAATACAGTACTACAATTCGTCGGTTTTCAAACTACAGTACTGTACCGTATAGTACAATATAGTATACCGTGAATCGTAATTCGAGTTATATACGCTAATTGCGTCACCCCAAATTTTGAGACTATCACTATAAATAGAGTACATTATTCTATTTTTTTTTTTTACGTTATTAAAGGTACTTTTTGAATAAGCGTTAATAACTATAATACAGTGGCGTACGGTCGGTGTCTGACCGTGCAAAACTGTACTTTATTAAGTAAAAAAGTACAAATATACGTTTAAACAAACGGCGTATAGAAACGTCATAATGACGTGAAACTGTACGTTTTGCCAGATTATGTACTTGTACTTAATTTACAGTGGATATATTCAACGCCCAGATTTACGCCTAAATTAGAGTTAGGGTGAAGTTCCAGTAGGACATTCTATAATTATACGGCCAAGATTACAAAATGCTACAATTTGAACGAAGTTCCATTGCATAAATTTTGTAATACACGTGTTAGCAAAAGAGTGGTGCTACGTAGCTACAAATTTGATTTTGAAAATCGTCAATGATTTTTACACCGACCAAAAATCTTCTTTTGCGTACCATGTATGTGCGTACCAGGTCATAATACAACACAACTTTTGTACTCTTTGCAGACGCTTTGTCAGATACCACCTCATTTTTTGAGCACTAGTAAATCAACGCCCGTTACACGGGCATGGACCGCATGCCCGTTTATCATGCCCTTTTATCATGCATGTTACACGCGCATGGACCATGTCATGTTTATCAAAATGTCTTAGTACTATTGTACTATTCAAGTTGTCTGTACGGATTTATGTAGACGCGACCCAAATCAACACAACGACTGACGTATGAGGATTTTTCTTTGCTAACGTCAACAAACGGGTAACTTTTAAAGTACTCCCTTGGCAATCGTTCTTGACCGTCAGATCTTGGCTGCTCGTAAAGCCGCCACGTGCAATAACGAGTCTTCAACTGTTAATCATATTCGTGACGGTCCGATTATAGGATGTTGGCAGTTCAGAAGCTAGCCGTCCTTTTCAACAAAGTACGATTTCGTGTCGTAAATTATTTGCTCGATATTCATTTCATTTTCAATCCATATTCATTGACAGAATCGAGCAGCCAAGATGTGACGGTCTAGAACGATTGCCGAGGGAGTACTTTGAACGCTACCCATTTGTTGATGTTAGCAAAAAGACAAAGGTACCCGTTTGCCGACGTAGGCCGAGGGGCAGCGCTACCATTTTGCTGACGTCGGCAAGGGGACATGCCGTTTACGGGTGCAGACGGACGGAAAGTCAACCTATTTAAAGGTTTTCTTACGGACAACCAAAGGTCTATAATTTATATAAAGATTCTTGTTTTTACGCGTGGCGAATGAGCGTTTCCAGAAATAGTGTGACGAATAGGCGCTAGCAAAAATTACGTGATATAAGTGCGTTACGATATTTCGAATGTATTTTTTGCTGGATTTTTGTATTCGTGTATCATGTGCGATTTTTTTTATTTCCGTTGGTTGCCATCTTGACACGTACGCTCATTATCCAACGTGTCGCGGCTCAAATTTTGCTGTAATTGGTGATGAACCTCGCGAGGTATATCACCAATTATAAAAACCTTTCAAAGCGAATGCTTCGCGAAAAAATATCTAACGGTCATTGTTAACTCCCATACATTTAGAGAAAATTGACAAGATTCTCTCTAATGTTTTTTTCTAGATAAAAACAAAATAAGAAGTACCACTTAGTACGGAGAGGTCTGAATTTATGTAAACAACCTCACTTTTCGTCTAATGGAACTTCACCCTTATTGATAAATTAGAGTGAATTTCCTTTTTGAAAAAGTTTTATCACACAAATTAGAGTTTATAACTCTAATTATTTTTTCTACTATTTTTACCCTAATTTTTTCTTTACTCAAATTATGATTCGCAGTGTACTGTACTTTTAGTATGGATTTTGTCGTGCGATCATAATTTTTTTCAACATTTCTATCATTTGAACGTTTTTGTTTTTTCCTTTTTTCCCACCGGTTTTGTACCTTTGATGGTTTTTCCTAATGTTGTGTATCAGTAAAGATTTGCCGATAAGCGATATGGGTCTTTTTTTGGGTAGCCGATAATCGATATACGGTACGATATGCCGTTATCGGCGTTATCGTCGATAAATAACCGATATTTATCTGTTATTATCGGCGATAACACCGATTCGATAACTATCGGCGATATTTGTACGGACCGTACAGATAAATGTACAGTCAGTACACTCAACTATACATGGTAGTCCCCAGACGCGCCGCAGACCCCCTTCCCCCCGATTTCGGTGAAAAATTGCGATATTTCTTTATTTATTTGTAATTTAATGGGGTTTTACTTGGGTACCCATTTTAGAATGTCCTTTTGACAGGTATTTTTTTATAAATGGCAGTTAATGGCGGCAGTCTGACAAATTTGTTTGTCTGCTTTGTTCGTTTGTTCATCTAGTTTTCGAAAAAAGTTAGATTTTACAAATTTACAATGTAATTTTTTTTTTTCGTTTTGGTTACTATAATTATAGAACTATAAAGTACTATTTTTAATTTGTCAACGTTTATGTGCCGCGCTATCCGTATAAAATTTCAGAGCACGGAACAAATTCTTACATGTGGCATACCACGCTATATATGTTGAAAATGGGTATTTTATATTCTATCTTTTTTTGTCTATGGTTATTCTATAGTTCTCATACTTGTTGTAGTCACTGAGAACTGGCAAGCAGCCATGAGAACTGGCAGGCAGCCAAGGGTGTCTCCGGCATATAAGATGACAGGCTTAAGAAGCCCCTCCAAAAGATAGCTTGCCAACAACTTATGACCTCCCACATAATAGGTGTATGGCGTAGCCGTTAGACTTATCCAATAGGTTTTGATGAAGCATTGCGTACGTTGTATGTGATAAGTATTTAAATAGTGACGTGACGACTCATACGAAACAAAATGAACGTGAAACGTACAATACTACACGAAATACTATACTATACGAAACGACATTTAATTTTCAACGGACGAAATCAAATGTCGTTCGCGATCAACGGCTCGCAGAAGAGCCAAAATTCTAGAGTGGACATTTGGCGGTTTGCTAGCCAATGTCGGGGGACAACAGGTGGCGCGATTTGGTTGGACAACGGATATTACGGGGGGTAACTATAGCTCAAGAACTAACACGCGACAGCGGAGCGGTCATGTCATACTATGGCCGTACAACAAGAACACCGGTACCTGTACCTTCTTGTACCTTACATTCATTTGATTGGTTAGGGTACACTAGTAGTATGTTTAGAGAGGGAGCTTAGGACTTAAAAACAATTAAGGTAGCCGCCTCTCTCCCAAAGTGCTTCTGTATTTATAGGCCATCTTTGGCCGAACATAACTTAATGCTCGGGTGAGCAATTTGAGTTATTCTTTTTGTTGCACACTCAAGGGAGTCTATGCTACACATGCGTGTATCAGTCAGAGTTTTTTCGTGCTAGAGTGGTATTTGTTCATTGCCAAAGTCAAAAGTGCAAATATTATCCTAGAGGCTTCATGTAAGCTATACATTCTTTGGACCAATGGAGGTCACGGAATTGAAGTTTATGGGCCCACCCTCTAGGGTGCTAATTTCCAATGGAACCGGGTTCATATAATGGGAAACCATGATGAAGGGTGCATTGTTTGAAAAACGGCTATGGGGCATTGTGAGCGGTCGTGTGCGTCGACCAACTGCCAAATTGGGAGTTCCAGCAAGGTTTAGGGGATCTCGAATCACAAGAGGATCCGCGGAGGGAGAGGTGGTAGAGGATGTTGATGAAAGCATCTAGTCAGACACAGGGAAGGAAAAGGGGAAGGAGAAACTCACACCGATGGCTACTGGATCGGTTTCGGTAGGAGATGTTCACAAAACCGAGGCAAATGATACCGAAATCCGAGATTTCAACAACACCGTGGCGACTCGTTTTATTCTCGGGCGTCTCACTCAAGCACTGGAGCACTGGCTACACCTTATCTTCATGTGGACAGTGCTGAAGAGTTGTGGGAGGCCCTTGTCAACATTTACAAGAGTGGGACCATTCAGCAGCAAAAGTTGGTTGATCAAAAGGTAGAGGCATACATGTACAAAGGGGGAAAGATGTTAGACTTTTGTAATGACTAGGCCAGGTAATTTATGGAGTTGGAGAGTGCAGGAAAAAGGGAGACCAAGAAAGAGAAGGTGAATACTTTGTTGATGAAACTTCGAGATGATTATGAAAACATTGTTATTAGGTTTCAGGATTTGCCAGATCAACGATGGTTCTAGAATTCTGTTGTGGGGATGATTTTGGTCCAAGAATGCATAATTGAGTTTCGGAGAGGAGGAAAGAGTGTTCAAGCATTGGCTGCTAGAACTAACTAGGGGGATAAGGATTCACAAAAACCTTATGGAAACTTTGGTGGAGGAGGAAGAGGAAACCAATTGGACGCATCTAGATCGAGGCCTTTGAAGGGGCTCTGTCACTTTTGTAAGTATCCGTGACAATACATGGCGGAGTGTACTAAATTGGCAGAGCTCAGATTCAAAGAATAGCGGATCGAAAAACCAACCACAGGAAAGAAGAAGGCATATGTGGCATCACAAGTCATGGGAGAGGATTCCGATAAGGATGATGGAGAACTCCTCCTCAACGAGGAGCTAGAGGTGAAAGGTGAGCCGGAGATTCCAACGAGGCAAAAGTGTATTTTCGGAGGAGTAAAAGAATCTCCTAGATAATGATGGAATATTGATTCAGAAGCCTTTATGAATATGTGTAGAGAAAAACCATTGTTTACGAAAATGGGAAAGATCCCTAATGTAGAGATAGGGTATGGGGATGGGAGAATAGTAACCACTAATTTAGCGGGATCGGTGGATCTGAGAGTCTTAGTTGATGGAAAGGCATCCATAGTCACTTTCTCTGATGTTCTTTTTATCAAAGAGTTGAACAAGAATCTTATCTCTACTTCGGTATTAGATGATAAAGGCTTTGAGACTAGTACTAAGAAAGGAGTCTTTGTTGCTAACTATGAGAATGAAGTGTTCTTCACAGCTGAAAAAGGTAGCCAAGGAATTTTTAGGCTGAATTTGAGGAAAGGAATGATGGTTCTTTAATATGCCGGTGTAATTGATTTAATGATGTGGCATAAAAGATAGGGACATGTGCATCTAGATAGATTGAAAGAAATGAAAAAAACGGGTGTAGTTGAGGGAATATATTTTGGAGACAATAAGACTTTGGATGATTGTAGTGTATATCCTTAAGGTATGGCCCACATATTGCCTTTTCCATAAACCACAACATATAAGGGTGAAAAGGTGTTAGATCTAGTTCATACTAACATATTGGTACCGACCAAAGTGCCATCAGTTGGAGGAAAAAGATTTATGCTTACTATCACTGATGATTGGTCTAGATACTCTAGAGTATATTTCTTGAAAAACAAATCTGAGGCTTCGGCTTACTTTAAAGAGTATAAAGCATTGAGCGAAAAGCTTCATGAGACACCTATAAAGAGAGTGAGGAGTGATAATTGAGGGGAATTAACTTCTATTGAGTTTGAGAAGTTCTTCAAAGAGGAAGGGGTTCAACACCAAAAGATTGTTCCAAAGAATCCAAAACAAAACGGTGTAGCCGAGAGACTAAATCGGACAATAAGTGATAGTACCCGTAGTATGTTGTCGGATAAAAAGATAAGAAAACGTTTTTGGGCAGAAGCAATGAATTCTGCTAATTATCTCAAAAATACAGTCCTTACCTCGGCGGTAAAAGGACAAACACCTTATGAAAGATGGACCGGGAGAAAACCTAATATTTCACACTTAAAGGTTTTCAGAAATCAAGTGTTTAGTCTAAACACAGAAAAATCTTATTCGAATTTAGATTCTAGGGGAAAGCCAGGATACCTACTTGAGTATGATGAAAATGTACAAGGATATTGAATTTATGATCTAGGAAGAGAAGACATCATTCTAGTAAAACACTAGGTAGTTATGGATGAAGGAAAGTCTATACATCCCATTAAATACACTAAACCGGTTAAGATAAGAATTGAATACGAAAAAGGAGTTAGATTTCGATTCTTCTAACCGAACTTTGGTTCAGCCTGACCTTGCAGAGGAAAAGAAAAATCTGACTGATACTGACCCTCTCTTGGAATCACAGCTTCCGATTCAAACCGAGGAAGAAAACGAAGAAAGACTGGTAATGGATGATGGATGTCCGGAGATGGACTCCACGGATAGGGGAGAAGATGAAGTCATTCGGAGAAATCCGAGATTACCTTCCATTCCAACATCAGAGTTTGAAGAAGAAAAGAGAAGTAGCAAAGACTTTCAAGAGAGATAAGTGAACAACAAGGTAACTAAGCTGTCACATTTGAGCGAGCCCCAGACTTACTCGGAAGCAGTTAATAGTCCGGAGCGTAGTAGATAGATGGCACACATTAATGATGAGATGGCTTCCATCATGGAAGCAAACACATGGGAGCTGGTGGACTTTCCCCGGGACAAAAAGCCAATAGGATGCAAGTGGGTATTTAAGTTGAAACTCAATCATGATAACACTATCGAGTGATAAAAGGCCAGATTAGTGGCAAAAGGGTTCACATAGGAGGGAATCCATTATGAGGAGACCTTCGCTTCGGTTGTTATATTTCCCTCCGACCGGATTCTACTAAGTCTAGCGGCAGCAAAAGACATGGAAGTGTACCAGATGGACATAAAAACCGCTTTCTTACATGGAGAATTAGAAGAAGAGACCTTTATGCGACAATCGGTAGGATTTGTGGAGAAAGGAGAAGAAAGTAAGGTGTGCAGATTGATAAAGTCTCTTTATGGACTAAAGCAAGCTCCACGTCAATGGAACAAGAAGCGGGACGAGTTTTTGACAAGCTTCGGATATATCCGAATCGGTTCAGATCATTCGGACTTGTTCTCATGTTCTCCGAGATTTCCTCTTCTGAATGATACTTTGCCACGTGTCTCTAGGTCATGTAACCTCCGAAAACTGCCAAGACACCAATACTGGATCTCGGCAATGATGTGGGCCGTCGGATCCAAACGGACTTTAAATGCTCGCCGTTCAAAAACAAATGTCCGGTACATTTGTTTCATGCGTACTAAAAGTCAACAAGTTTCTATGTCCGCACTTTGTTGTTTCGTTAATCGGATAAACTATCTCATCAATGTTTTAATAGAAATCAAACCCTATGTATCGTAACGAACTACTACGACAGACCGGTAAGAGATAATGGCTACGCCTCGCTCTGCCGGTCGGAGGTTTGAGTCCTGTCGGACTCAACCTTTTTGTTGAGAGTGACTTAGGTCACTCTTTAGTCCTGCCTATGGAGCTAAGGCAGCCATGGCTCCACCGCCCTCTCTCTTCTTGAGTGACTACAACAAGTATGGGGGCTAGAGAGAGAAGGTGGCGGCAAGCTGCCTATGCTTTTCTTTTAGCTATTTTAACTAATTAAGACCTAGAAAATACCTCCCCTAAATCTAGTGATTTTAACAATCGGGTCCGCCGGATCCGTGCTAAAATCCAAAGTAAGTACATTAAAATTACAACTACATGGGGTCGTACCTTTAGCCGCAAAAATGGAATCTAATCGAGAACCTTTACGCTGAACTTGGACACTAATTAAAGGACGACGTACGACACGTATAAACTCGCACCAAACGAAATATACTTAGTAGAAAACATAATAGCGTACCCGCGTAAAAATATCAATGAAACTAAAATGACGCCTCGTCACTCGCGACCAAATGAAGCCACACAATTTACGAAACAACATTCTTACATTGAATAAGTACTTCACACGTGAAGTGAGTAACTACCTGCGCGCAGCTGTCACGCTCGTGTGCGTTTTCGGCACACTTTTATATCACCAAGGATTTCATACCCTTTTCCACCGGTACGGTCCTCAAAATACGGAGGAGTGAGTGCACCCTGCAAGACAAAATCCTTCTACTTACCAAACTGAACGGAACGCACTTTATTTCACGCCTAACGGAGGTCGGACGACGGAGTTATTTTGCTTCAAAGATTTCCATTCTGTTACATGCTACCAGTTTCCACCTGTCCCTGTGGGGGGAACATTGTGGAACGCCACGTAAATTTTAGGATAGACCTGTATATTTTGCTGTTAGCTGTCAGTAGGATGTTAGTTCAGGTCCACTAGACGGGCAGAGCATTTATTTGTTCGGGTCAAAGTTAGGCGACTAGCTCCGGCTGGATTTGAAGCCAAATGTCCTCCTATGATACACTCATGGGCCACAAAGTCCTGAATTGACGTGAAACGCCTAACTTTGAACAAAAGTAATAAATGCTCTGCCCGTCTAGTGGACCTGAACTAACATCCTACTGACTACTAACAGCAAAATATACAGGTCTATCCTAAAATTTACGTGGCGTTCCACAATGTTCCCCCCACAGGGACAGGTGGAAACTGGTAACATGTAACAGAATGGAAATCTTTGAAGCGAAAAAACTCCGTCGTCCGACCTCCGTTAGGCGCGAAAAAAAGCGCGTTCCGTTCAGTTTGGTAAGTAGAAGGATTTTGTCCGGCGGGGTGCACTCACTCCTCCGTACTTTGAGGACCGTACCGGTGCAAAAGGGTCTGGAAATCCTTGGTGATATAAAGGTGTGTCGGAAATGCACACGAGCCGGACAGCTGTCCAGCGTGCCTAGGAAACATAGGAGAAGGGCCCACCGTCCCAAATAGAGTGCAATGGGGTCCTAAAAATTGGGAGGTTTAGGGGAGATGTCCGAGAAGGTGTGCATAGAAGACCTGTAATCCACCACAAATGCCGATGCGGTTACGGATTCATAAACATGCTCTTCTTTGTCCCTCCTTCGTCAGTACCTCAAGACTAGGGGGTTTAGAGAGGGGTTTAGGACTTAGAATATTTTGGGTAGTTAGCCGCCTCTCCTAGAGAGCACCTCGTATAAATGGCAAACTTTGGCCAGCCATAACAGTCAACTCAGTTGACCAAATTCATTCATTTTTTTTGCTGCAGACTCATGGGAGTCCATGCTACACAGGGGTGTAGTCAGTCAGAGTTTTTGCCTGCCAGGGTGGGTGCATTTCTAAGGGAAAGTTAAAGTGGGGAATGTTATCCTAAACTCATATTCTAACTTTGCATTCTGTAGTGAAACTGAGCACACAGAAAGTCTTATTTCACAAGGGTGAAGTTGTAATGGGGTTTTGATTGTCAAGGGGTCAATCATTTGGGTTTATATAAACTTGGAGTCGGCACTATCTAGATTAGCTTCTTTGGATCTGCGAATTCTGTGTGGCAATGGAGCCCATAGAGTTTGAGGTTATGTGCCCACCATCTAGGGTGCCTATGTTCGATGGAACAAACTTCACTTATTGGGAGTTCACGATGGAGGGATTGCTTTTCGAGAAGCACTAATGGGGAATTGTTTCGAACAAGTGAGATGTCCGTCACCTGGCTTTGAAGAGCTTACTATGGAGAATCATCTAAGGCTGCCCAGAATATCAACCGGAGTTCAGATGCAACGGAAGGTGAAGGGAAAAATCTTGCCGTAGTGGGGAATTAGGGGAGAAGGATAATGGGACACCTATAGTGAGGGGAGCTAGGCTCTCACCTATGGTACCACTCCTAGGGATTAAAACTGAAGAAAATAACAGAAAAATATGGGAATATAAAAACACTATAGCAAAACATCTCATACTTAGATATGTGTCTAAGTCCACAACCATCACTTTTTTAAGTCTAACCAAGTCTTCGGAAATCTGGGAAACACTAATTCAAATTTATAAGAGAGAGACAATACAGAGGCAACAATTAGTAAAACAGGAAATATAGGCTTATGTTTATAAAGGCGGTAGCATGATAGAGTTTTGCAATGATATTGCTCCGTTATATGTTGAGCTTGCTAGTGCGGGATATGTAGAATCTGAGGAGAGAAAGATTAATACACTAATCATGAAGCTTCCAGATGAGTACGAAGACATCATTCACCGTATGCAGGGAATGGATAGCTCCTCATGGACTTGGAGCATTACCATGGGAATAATTCTTGTGAGGGAAAGCACTTTGGAGCTTTGTCGGGGAAGTGACAGGGTGACTGCATTTATAGCTGGTGGTGACTGGCGGAAGCGTGATGTGAGGAATGGCGGTGACGAGCGCAAGCGTGATGAGAGGAAGAACGACAAAGGTAAACCTTATCGAACTTTGGTGGAAAGAGAGGGAGAGGAAAAGAAACGGGAGCTTTAAAAAAAAGGGTTTGCTTCGCTTGTAGGAAATCGGGTCACTATATGGAGGAGTGTCCTTGTTTGGAAAAACTTAGAAGTTGGTATGTTATTGAAGAGGAAGAAGAGGAAGAGGAGAAAGAGGATGAAGAAATTTTGGAGCTTCTTCACATCGGTAGAATGGAGAAGAGAGAAAAGCACACAGAAATTCCACGAAAGCAACAGTGTGATTTTGGAGGTATAAGGGAAGTAAAGGGAAAGGAGATACTTGAGGGAGTTAGAAATAATGAGGTTAATTTTATAGATATGTGGGAAACAGAAAACTGGTCGGATAGAGAGACTTCAATGGATTCCAAGGAAAGGGGAGAAGTAAAACTAGAGGGGGTTTTAAAGGATAGAGAAGAGAAATATTTAATGAAAGGTTTAGGGGAGGAGAGATATTTATTGGGAATAAAATCAGAGAGTGATAGTGGAAAGAATTCCATGGGAGAGAGTGAGGAAAGTTCAAAAAAATGGGGTGAATATCATGGATAAAAATATGAGTACAGAAGATGTAGATTTTAGGTGGGACTTAGTGGGGACTCTTGATTTAAGGATAAATTTTGGGGGTAATGGTTGTGACATCACTAATGAGAGTGATGCCGTCTATGAAGGTGTGCCTGTAAAAAGGTTAGCATCTAAGTGTGTGGTGCAGATTGGAGATTGGGCTGGCTGGTTAGATTACAAGAGGGAAATCGGTTTTTGTGTGGATGGAAAAGAGATGAGGTGGATAAAATATTTGCTCGGACTTATGAAAAATGGGATGCTAAATAGAATGTATGATCAGCTAGATGGAATGGTTACTTCAGCTCATTTAATGGACCTTACTAAATATGAGGGTGTAGTCTTAAAGTTTTATGAAAGGAAAAAGAAAAGAAAAAGGAAAAGGGGAAGGGAATGTTTGTTTATTTGTTTGTAAAGAATTGAAAGGAAATAGACTAGAAAATAAAGGGAGTGTTGATATTTGAGTATTTTCTAGGTCTTTATTTAGGATAGAAAAAAGAACAAAGGCAGTCTGCCTCTAACTCCCTTCTCTAAGCCCCCACACTTGTTGTAGTCACTGAAGGCTGGAGAAGGAGCTAGAGCCATGGCTGCCTAAGCTCACTAGAGAAGACAGGGGGTGAATTAGGTAGATTTACCAAAAGGTACTAGACAGACCCAAGAATTGATCCTGGTACTTACCGTCTATCAAGCTACCATAAGCCGTTAGCCTTATACGTTTAGTCTAGAGCTAGTGCTAAGGTACAATGGGTTTGATACGTATTTAAACATTTACACGTAAGTTTTTCTATTTAAATAGATTACGGTTTATAGGGCATAGAAACAGTTGTACTATTAGTACCGGACGAAACAAATAGTACGGACATTTGTTTCGACAAACCGTATGAAATACCGATATAAATCACACGGCCGTGGTTAGCGTCGGCTTCGCGGAAAGGACAATTTGGCGGTTTGCGGACTCCGCCACTCCGGATGATACGTAGCAACATCATACGAGTTTACGGAATCTCCGGAACATAAAACAACAAATCTGGATGTGTCAAATGTCGCATTATGGCGACGTCGTACACTCTCCGTACACAAAGTACTCCAGCATCTGTACTTTATTGTACAGTACATTCCTCTGATTGGTCAGTACCTCAATACTTAGGGGTTTAAAGAGGGGTTTAGGACTTAGAATATTTTGGGTAGTTAGCCGCCTCTCCCAGAAACCACCTTGTATAAATGGCAAACTTTGGCCAACCATAACAATAAACTCAGTTGACCAAATTCAGTGATTTTTTTTGCTGCGGACTCGGGGGTGTTGTGATTAGAAAGCTTTAGTACCCAGTAAATGGGTCAGTGAAAGAGGGATTAGTACTTATAATATTTTTTGGTGTAAACACTTCAGTATTGACCCCTAATAATGTTACAATAGTATAAGGATAAAAGAGTGTACCGTACTTCTACAGGGACACGCGTCGGCATATGACGACTTTGCAGGTATTCTTGAATGGCGCCGACACTCACATACACGTGTCGAATATCGAACGAGCAAATTCGCAGAATCGGACGGACGAAGTTTGGACGGGACATCCGGAAAATGTAATGTACGAAATCAGTATGAAACGTTGATTCGAATCGTGTCGACGGACGCGATTCGCGCGGGACCACAAGTGACGAAACATGTCCTACGCACTCAGGTAATTCGTACCGCACAGCAACAGTCGCTTGGACGTATATGAACTATGCTACAATAGACGACAAAAAATGAACGGCGGATACGAATCGAGTCGACGGACTCGATTCAAAATGGGACCACATTGGGATAATGATTTGGACACGTGTCGTCCACGGCGAAGATTTACTTTACATCTAACGGCGATCCGCGAATTTGGAGCTGACTTGTACAGACGCTTGGATGGATTAGCAAATTGCTGACTTAGCAAGTGACACAATTTATGTACGGCTTCTATTTGTAAATATCTGAAACAACATTAATTTGTATGTAGTGAATTACTTTTTAGTGTTGCAATTGTGAAATTAGATAAAAGTCATAATTAGGGTTTGGACGTACCTCCGGTACAGTAGATGTACCGTTGACGTACATTGTCTTTATTTGAGTATAGTAATAAATTACACGTGTAGCTATTTTATTAGTTTAGGGCTCAGTAGATAACTTTGTGAATATAAACTTGTAGGAATTAGTTTATTTTATCATCACAGTTGAGCTCATCAAAGAAATGGCAGACTATTTTTCTGCAAATTTGACCTGATGGTGTGATCACCCTGATTGATGTATTTGTATGAAACTCTGTGGAGATCTTTGATGACTTAGAAAATATTTGTTTATGTAGTTTCAGTCTTTTCTGCTGTTTCTGTAGAATTCTGTGAGGAGTCTACCTGGTTAGTTTGGTAAGCTATCAGATGTTTTTGGGAAACTCTGCAGCTCAAATCTTTTGGATGCCTTGGTGGATTTGGCTCTAACTTTGAGAGATTACATTGTTTAGGATATACTGCATAGCGGTGCAGTTTTAGCTGTTTTTTGTTATTGTGGAGTAATCCGTGTTGTCTGAAACACAACTGTTTTGAGGTAGTCTGTGGGTGTCTTCCGTGAGTAATCCATGGCTGAAATAGACCAAGGACAACAAGGGGAGTCTAGGCTACACAGGGTTGTAGTCGGTCAGATTGTTTGCCTTCCAGGGTGGCTTTATTTCTAAGGGAAAGTCAAAGTGGGGAATGTTATCTTAAACTCATATTCTAACTTTGCATTCTGTAGTGAAACTCAGCACACAAAAAGTCTTATTTCACAGGGGTGAAGTTGTAATGGGGTTCTCATTGTCAAGGGGTTAATCATTTGGGTTTATATAAACTTGGAGTCGACACTGTCTAGATTAGCTTCTTTGGATCTGCGAATTCTATGTGGCAATAAAGCCCATAGGGTTTAAATCCTTGTGCTGAGCAGCTTGTATGTTGCCCTTAGCCAGAGGCATTTCTTGGTGAAATACCTTGGCCTTTTCGGGAATGAGCTTCTCCACAGTCCCCCGGTTGTCCATCTCCAAAAGTACAACTGCCTAAGCCGATGCAGCTCTAGTAAGGATGGGATGTCGGCCGAAGAGAATGAAGTAAGGGCTATAAGAATGGAGAGAGGCCTGTCTACTAAATCTTTATCCCATTGCAATCCAAGGCACCAGTCTGTCCCATTCCCCTAAATCCTCTTCCACTGTATATTTCCGTAGTGACAGCTTCACTGTCTGTACGCACCTTTCGGCCAAACTCTCGGCTTAGGGGTGGTCTCGGCTGGTCAACCGGTGGTCAATGAGGCACTTCTCCAAAAGGTTAGAAAATTCTCCAGCAAACTCGGACTCCTGATCAGTCAGAACTTTGGCCGGGGCTCCAAATTGGGACAGCACCCTCGGCAAAAATGCGTCTACGATTGCTTTAGATTCCTTTCAAGGGAGAACCACTTGTTCGATCCATTTGAAGAATTGTTCAATCATTACCAGTACAAAACGGTTTCCCCTCTGGCTGGTGGGAAGTGGTCCCAGTAGATCCAATGACCATCTGTAAAACATCCCCTGGATGGGGAGGTAGTGAGGCTCCGTTCCCCCCTTTTTGTTGAAAGCACCTTTCACCCGGTCACAGGAAGGACACGTCTGCACCACACGATTGACCTGGGCCCGCATTCCATGCCACCAATACGACCCTATAACCAATGAAGTGGTCCATTTCTGTCCGAAGTGCCCGCATTGCACGTGAAGACGAACAATGAGGGTTTCCCGATCTGCAGGAGGAGGAACCACTTTCCTTGTACCATCAACCTATTTTCTAGGAAGAATGCCTCGGTCCCATTCATACGTCGCCATCCGGGTATAAACCCGGAACAAGTGAATTCCGGCCAGGTGGGGAAGAGGGGAACCTTTCTAGATTGACCCAAAGGAATCGGGGTCATTCCAATTATCCTTGCGGCCGACCCCAATGGGAGCCAGCCCCTCCACATCTACATCAAAGGTTGAAGTTCCCCTTCAGCTTGAGGCAGCCAAATAAAGGTATACGAAGCCTGTATTATTCCAAGGCTGAGCTTAGGGTCTTCATCGTGCCGCGCCCTTGTAGAGTCTATGGTTGAAGGGTCGCAATTCTTGCTGAGTCCATCTGCATTTCTATAGATCTCCCCGACTCAGTGGATAATGTTGAAGTCATATTCCTCTAAGATGAGAACCCATTTGGCTAGCTTGCCGATCAACCTACTGTTCTCCATTATTGATTTGAGGGGCTGATAATCAGTAATAAGGGTGAAGTGTACTCGATAGAGGTAAGGCCTAAAATGCTGGATGGCCCACACCACCGCCAGTAATTCCCCATGGTAACTGCTGTCATTCCCCTCGGCTCTGTTATTACTCCGGCTTGCGTAGGCCACCACGTACTCAGCTCTTGCATCGTCGAATTGAGCCAACACTGCTCCCAATCCAAACCTGCTCCAATTTGTATAAAGGAGGAAAGGTCGCTGGTGATCGGGCATCCAAAGCACTGGATGTTGCTTGAGGGAATCTTTCAGGAATTGAAAAGGAGTTTGTTGTTCTTCCGCCCACTGCCACTTCTGGGTCCTTTCGCAATAACTGATTTAATGGCTGGGGGTGGCTACTGAATTCGAGAATAAACCTCCGGTAAAAGTTGGCCAGGCCCAGGAAAGTACAAAGAGCATAAATGTCGTGAGGGGGTGGAAGTGCATCAAGTGCTGCCACTTTAACCATATGGGGACCCACTATCCCAGGAGTCACCTCGTGACCCAGATAAATGATTTTCTGCACTCCAAAAATGCCCTTCCCCTGGTGACACTTCAAGCCCGCTGCTTAGAGAGCCCGTAGAACGATCTGTATATGCTCCAAGTGTTCCTCGAATGTCTTTGGGAAAATTATCACATCGTCGATGTAACACCGTGCGCAATCGATTCCCCAGAGAGCCTCGTCCATGGCTCGTTGGAATTTGGCGGGTGCATTTTTGAGGCCAAATGGCATGTACAGCCATTCATACAACCTGGACCCAAAAAGCAGTCCTCTCTCGGTGCCTAGGCTCCATTGCAATCTGGTGGAACCCATTCTTCATATCCAACGTTGAGTAAATGTTGGCCCCAACAAGAGAGTCGAAGATCTCTTCCGGGGTGGGCATGGGATAATGGTCAGAAACAGTGGCCGCGTTGAGCATCCGATAGTCCCCGCACATCCAAAAATCTACCGTTTTTCCGGACGAGTTTTTCTTGGGCTTTAGCACTGTTGGAGAGGTAAAGCGATGTAGCCCTGTACTTTCATGCACCAACCCGGCGTCCACCAAAATCTACACCTTTGCGGTGATGAACTCCTTCTCCTTGAAGCTGAGAGGGTAATGTTTCTGCCAAACAGTCGCAGTCTCATCGGTAAGGTCAATGCGAAAAAGGGTCCCTTTATAGATCCCTACATTTATGTCACACCAGAAGAACCCCTGCCCGTTCTCCTCTAACAGTTTTCAGAGCCGGGCCTTTTGTTATGGGTCTAGCTGTTCCCCTTAAGTCCGGTCCATCTTACTGGGTTCCACTGCCGCCAAGACTCCAGGTGGCCGACCCCAAAGGGAGATGTCGAATTCCAGTTCTACCTGTGGGTCTGTCCCTTGCTCAGCTGCTAAAACGCTACTGGTGACAACTTTTCCTAAGCTGCCCTGTTCTGAGCCTCTGCTCCCCCCCACTGAGGAAACTCCTGGGTTCAGTGTTTTCACTGAATGTAATTTGCGATTTTTTCCCTTCTTGTCTCTCTCCCCCCCTCAAGCTTTAGAGTTGCTTAAAGGGCTAACAACTGTGGAGCTTGAAGGTATGTTGCCCGTGATTTTGAAGACTGGAGGCTCGAGAATGCCAAAGAATGTTGCAGCAAAATCTAGAGATCGACGTCCCCAGGGATACAAAAGTTGCAATGGCACAGGATTAACGATTGTTTCCCCCTCGCCGATGAACAAAGCATATTGCATCATTTCTTTTGGGACACCATTTTTCCGGAAACATTGCCCCTCTTTATGGCCGATGAATCCACAAGCCTCACATTACTCCTCAGTTGTGTACTTCCCTCTTAACTCATTAGATATCTGTGCATGATCAAATTTAGGAAGTCTGATTTGTCTTAATTGGGATTGAGACATTTTTGAGGTTTCGGAGCGGGGAGTAAGTTTGTAAGTTTCCTTTGTGACCGACGTGCGGTCCCCTCCTCCTCCTCCTCCTTGCCTGCGTTCCTGCTGCTTCCGCGTTGTTTTTGCTCGTTCTTTCTCAAACTCTTTTTGCTTGATAGCGAGTTCCGCGTTGATCTTCCGAGGGCATCTTTTCCACCTGGGACCGGTTTGGTTGCACTTCAGACAGTTGTAGAAGTAAACTTTTTCATCCGCACCCATTACAGGTTCGGATCTGGTCTCAGCTTCCTGTTTCCCCTTAAGCTTCCGCAAAGCTTGAAGTTATGTTTGTTCCTCTTGGTTAAGAGAGGAATCCCCAGTGAAACTTGCAAAGTTGGCTCGCGCTTTGCCAATAACAGATTTTTCTCTGGCCTCACTATTTCCAAAATGATCATATAACTTCATTCCAACCAATGAAATTTCTTGCGCCGTGGGATTGTGGTCGTGGATTGCTTGACTGGCACTCCAATTGTCGAGAGCTGCCTGTCCTGTTGGTCGAAACGAATTCCGAACAGCGACATAATATTTCGTGGCCATGGCTGGTGTGTCGATGGTAGACAGCTTAGTTTTCTGACAGAGGCTCGGGAGGCGGTTAAATAGTGTTTGCGGTGTTTCATTTTTCTAAAATCGGAATTTCGTGAATACCTTGATTGCAATTTCGTTCCTTTCTGTGTAAAGGAGCCTCCAGGCGTCCAGAACAGCGGTGCAAGGAGTTGGGTTGGCCACCATCCGGGTGGCTGCCTCAACGGCTTGTACAGCCTGTAGATGGTTAACATAGGCTCTACCTTAGGCCTGCAATTTCATGTCCATAGTGAAGGTAGCGGTAACAAGGGCTGCTGCGACAGCAGCCAAGTCAGCGGCGGCATCAAGGACTTCGACGTCAAAAGTCGATTCTGAGATTTTGATGTTAGGAGCCATTAGAGAGGGTTGACTCTTCTTATAGTCGGCCAATGCTCCTCCGGCAAGATAGTTTACCATCATAGGGAAAAAAGTGGTCTCAAAATCCCCTAAGATGGCCCCTCCCCTGTATTTGTTAATATCTGACTGCGTGAAGGATTTCCACATCAGTTCAAAATCAAAAAAAGCGATTCCCGAGCTGTCCCCTGTAAAGATCCTTATATCCCCCATTTCTTTTTCCTCCTCGGCAAGGTGGGTGAACTGTGGAGAGGCTGGTCTGTTCGGGCTGACAAACTAGACTGGTGAAGTGGCTCCGGTTTTTGTCCCTTCTATGCTCGAACCTCGTTTTCCTCTGGGTGTATTTGATATGATACCCCCCCCAACTTAAAAAGGTTTTGCTGAAAAAGGAGGTGTGGAATTTCTGGCTCCTCTATATCCAACAGAGTATTGTTCTTCTCTTAGGGCCGTTGCCACAGAAGGGATGTGGAGGCGAGGTCGGCTCAAAGATCTTTGTGGGATGGGCCGTGGCGGGGACGGAGACGATTGGGGGCTTTGAGGAAAACTTGTCAATCTACTGGGCAGCCTTCTGGAGGTTTCAGGAGGAGGGTTTCCGGAGCTCGAAGATGGGGATCGTCTGTGAGGAGCTGAGTAGGCGGGGATGTCGTATTTGTAGGGTAAAACAGGCGGTCTCGAAGACCCACCAACGGCTGCAGCGGGAGAAATGGAGGGCGAAGGAGAGGAGGCGTGAGGTGGAGATGGCGGAGGAGTAGACAGTCCGAGAGAAATGTGCAATCTCTGGTCAGGTTGTAGTTGCACCACGGCCTCCACAGTGGAAATTCCCGTCACCGAGACCAAGGTAGGATGCTCATTGGCAACAGCTGCCAAATTACCCTGTAGATCTGCACCCATCCCCTCTTTGTTAGGCCTTGTTGTCCCCTCCCCTTCCCGCTAAAGGGGAGATTTCGGTCTAGGTCCCGGGTGAGTCCTCGTAGTCTGTGTTACAAGAGGAGTTGCTTGGCCCGGGGGTTGTTCAATCGCACAGGAACCTATTCTACGAGGGGAATTGCCTTGTCCACTAAAGATCCCTCCTGCTCTCCGTTTAGCCTTCGAATGAGGAGCAATTCGTGTTCGTGTGCCTTTTTCTGTTCCTCTTCAAGAGCCTCCCAGTCTACCGTGACGGGTACGACCCCCGCCGTAGCCTTACTCTAAGACCGCAGGAAATCAACTAACTTATGCGTGCTGCTCACCACACCCGAGAGTTTCGCAATCTTCAAGCCCAGTACTTCGGGGTCTGTAGGTCTCGAACGCCACAACCCTTCGGAAGGTCGGACAATCAGCACTGATGGAGACAGAGAGCTAGGAGAGACTGAGAAGGAATGGAAGAACGGCTCATCTTTCGGTCGAGGAGCGAACCTGTCTTGTTGTCTCTATGATCGAACCGGTGCATTCTCTTGGGCTCTGGGAGCCCCGCTTACTAGTCCCTTCCTGGGCCTGGGTCCGTGAGGTTGCCCTGCTTTTGGACGGTCCAATGGTTGCAGTGTCCTGAGATTGGGTAGGATGTCGGTGGGAAGTTGACGGTATCCCCTATTGTTCCCGGATAAAGGTTGAAGCACCACTTTTTGATGAAATGCTAAATATTTCCACTACACCTCCCAATGGGCGTACAATTCTGGCTCGGTCGGACCTGGCTACACGCTACACCAACTCCTTCTTAACCTTCAACTCATAGAGATTGTGAAGGGCTAAGATTTCTTTTCGACCGGGCCGGTTAGGGTCCACTAGAATTTCGCGATCCATGTACATCTGCGCTATCGAAGCCTTAGATCTTGTATGGCTTCCTATTTCGAGAGGGTGACCGGGGACGTCTTCCTTATGTGCCAAGCCCTTTCTACTTGATTTAGGAGATAAGGTCGGTCTCTTCCCCTTCTCGGTGGCCCTAGATCTGGCAGCCTCGGACAAAGTTGGAAAATTATGGGGAAAGAAGACGGGTGGAGGTGGAGGAGAGGGTGGCTTCACGGGCTGTTTCGGAGGAGTCTTAACTTTAACAGCCTCAAGCATCATTCCCTGAAGGAACTGATCTATGTTCAGAGTGGAGGGAAAGAGAACTATTGCCTCGGGCACCTGAGACTCTTCCTCTTAAGCTAGTGCTTCTTGCATTTATTGCTCTTCCGGTTTGACTACCGAAAGATCCTTATCCTGAACTTCTCCTCCTCCCATAGCTGACCGGACAGAGGAGCTAAATCCCTTTTTGAAAGTACCCCGCCCTAAGCACCTATCCTCTTTAACCTAAAGAGACAGGTTGCTTTTTCAGTACTGTGCTTATCCGCTGGAAGCCCACCAAATGCTAAACTCATGAATACTATCCTGAAGATGGAAAGGGGATGTTAGTCGTCCGATCCAGCCCACAAAACTCCGAACAGAAACCAAGGACTATTACAACAGTGCCCAAATAACTCCCACGCAGAAATATAGAAACAATAAATATCCGCTCTTTCATATTAAACAATACACCTTGCCCCAGAAAATAGAAATATATATAGAAATAAATGAAAATGGTGAAGCAAGCTCACATACTCCGGAGTGCAACGCAGATAAACTTAGAGGAAGAAACCTCATCAAATTGCCACGAAGACTGATATGATTCTCCCTCAACCCTCTGTTTTGCCGTACGGATCCGACCAGACTCTTCTAAGTTTCAAATAGCGAAAGTCCAAACCGCCCAAAGAGATGATAGTGCCTACCACCCATCCGCGCTACGATTTCCACAAAAGACAATCCAAAACAAAGATGGCAATAGAGTTCACGACACAATGCAACGGTTCTCCAACAAAAAGATTGATTGTATTTCTCTGGGGGTTTTCTCAAGAGATAGTATTGAAAAAGCAACCTGTCTCCTTCGCCCACAAGTGCCTTATACCAGCCAAGTTTGTCCTACTGTAAGTGCCAAGTCAAAACAATACCAGAAGCCAATCAGCGGCCAGAAATTGTTATCGTACGGACATAAGACCAAACAGGCTGTACTACACTTAGGGCGAAAGTTAGGCGACTAGCTCCGGCTAGATTTGAAGCCAAATGTCCTCCTATGATACACTTATGGGCCACAAAGTCCTGAATTGTCGTGAAACGCCTAACTTTGACCCAAAGTAATAAATGCTCTGCCCGTCTGGTGGACCTGAACTAACATCCTACTAACAGCTAACAGCAAAATCTACAGGTCTATCCGAAAAACTACGTGGCGTTCCACAATGTACCCCCCACAGGGACAGGTGGAAACTGGTAGCATGTAACAGAATGGAAATCTTTGAAACGAAATAACTCCGTCGTCCGACCTCTGTTAGACGCGAAATAAAAAGCGTTCCGTTCAGTTTGGTAAACAAAAGGATTTTGTTCGACGGGGTGCACACACTCCTCCGTACTTTGAGGACCGTATCGGTGCAAAAGGGGTTGGAAATCCTTGGTGATATAAAGGTGTGCCGGAAACGCACAAGAGCCTGACATCCCTATAGCTGCAGCTACTTCAGGATGAGTACAATTCATAAAATAGATCAAACTACCAACAACGTGTCTATATGAAATAGTTTGCATAAACTCGTTTTCCTCAGGTCCTAACTCATTATGCAAGATCAAGGCTCCCTCTACGATCAATCCATCGAACAACTTTAACTGGCAAAATATTGTAACAGCAATTAAAAAATTGTCACGCTTGCAAACGTCGACAGTCATGAAAAAAAAAACAATTCACACGGGCGGCACAAGTTCACTGTAACAAAACTGAGGAAGCCACATATGAATAAAATTGTTGTGTCGAGCGTGCCTGTGAAATATAGGAGAAGGGCCCACAGCCTAAAATAGAGTGCACTGGGGTTTTGGAAACCGGGAGGTTTAGGGGAGATGTCCGAGAAGGTGTGCATAGAAGACCTGTAATCAGTACGGGGTACTTTTTCCTCCTCTCATAGCTCCCTCATTATTTCTTATGCATACACCCGGGGAAGAAGGGACAGAGAAGGGCATGTTGACGCATCCGGAAACGCATCCGCATTTGGGGTGGATTACATGTCTTCTATGCACACTTTCTCAGACATCTCCCCTAAACCTCCCGGTTTCAAAGACCCCAATGCACTTTATTTCAGGCGGTGGGCCCTTCTCCTATATTTCCCAGGCACGCTCAACAGGGATATTAACTAAGAGTCTAAATGATCATAGGAAGAAAGATTGGGAAACGACCAAAAGGGTCATGCGATACTTGAAAGAACGAGAGATCAGTGGTTGCATTTGGGAGGGGATAATACTGACATCACTTGGAGTGATGCCACTTATGGGGATGCTCCGATGAGGAGGTGTACTTGTGGGTATGTGTTGTATGTTGGGAATAGGGCTTGTTGTTGGAGCACTAAGCAACAAAAGGTGATTGCTTAGTCCACCATGGAGGCTGGGTATATGGCCTCTTGTTCGGCAATGAAAAAATTAATGTGGGTGAAATCTTTGCTTCAAAAACTTGGATATATGAAGAGTGGAGTGCAAAAGATATTTTGTGATAATCATGCTGCGATTGCAATTCCAGCAAATCCTAAGCATCATTTTAAAGCAAAACATATGGACATTCGGTTGAGCTTTGTTAGAGAGAAGGTTGAGAATAAAATAATTAGTTTGGAATATTGACTGGATGGAGAAATGGTAGCAGATATGATGACTAAGCCGGTTTCTTCTCCCAAATTTATATTTTGTAGGGAGAAGTGTGGACTGAAGCAAAAGATAGACTAGAAAATAAAGGGAGTGTTGAAAAATGGTATTTTATATTCTATCTTTTTAGGTCTATGGTTTTTCTATAGTTCTTATACTTTTCGTAGTCACGGAAAAACTGGCAGGCAGTCATGGCTGTCTCATGCAGATAAGAAGACAGGCAGCTGAAGCCTTTGCAAAAGTTAGCATGCCAACAACCTGTGACCTCCCAGATAATAGGCGTACGGCGTAGCCGTTGGCCTTATCCAATAGGTCTTGATAAAGCGTTACGTACGTTGTATGTTATAATTATTTAAATAGTGATGCGAGGACGCATACAAAACAAAATTGAACGTGAAACGTACAGTACCGTACGAAATACTGTACCATACGACATGACATTTAATTTTCAACGAACGAAATCAAATGTCGTTCGCGATTGACGGCCTGCAGAGGAGCCGAAATTTTGGACTGGACATTTGGCGGTTTGTAAGCCAATGTCGGCGAACGACACATGGCGCCATTTGGTTGGACATCAGATATTACGGGGGGAGCAACTACGGCTCAGGAACTGACACGCTTCAGCGAAACGGACATGCCGTACTATGGCTGTACAAGAAGTACAACGGTACATGTACCTTCTTCTACCTTACAGTCATTCGATTGGTTAGGGTACACTAGTAGTAGGTTTAGAGAGGGAGCTTAGGACATAGAAAAAATCAAGGTAGCCGCCTCTCTCTCATAGTGCTTCTGTATTTATAGGCCATCTTTGGCCGACCATTACTTAATGCTCGGGTGAGCAATTTCAATGATTCTTTTTGTTGCGAACTCAAGGGAGTCCACGCTACACATGGATGTAGTCGGACAATGTTTTTGCATGCCAGGATGGCACTTATTTATTGCCAAAGTCAAAAGTGCAAATATTATCCTAGAGGCTTCATATAAGCTGGACATTCTGTGGACCAATGGAGGTCACAAAATTACAATTTAAAGTCAATAATGTTATAAAGTATATTATAAAGTACTATTGTATGCATACTATATTTTTTTAAGTTATCGCCAATATGGAATTTGTTGGTGTCTAACTGATATATCGGGACCTCTGACCATTCGATAACTGATAACTATAGGCATCGGTGTTATCGCGATAAATTTTTTACCGATACACAACACTAGATTTTTGATTGCAAGCGTTGCAACAAATTTTACTTTCCTTTTTTAAAACGATTGAAGGAAGCGAAGAGTTGCTAGTCGCAAACAAAATAGTAGTGTTGTGTATCGGTAAGGATTGGCCGATAACTGATATGGACCTTTTTTCGGGTACCCAATAATTGATATATTGGTACGATATATCGTTATCTGTGTTATCGCCGATAAATAACCGATATTTATTGGTTATTATCGGCGATGTCACTGATATCGATAACTATTCGCGATAGCTGTACGGACCGTAAAGATAAATGTACGGCCAGTATAAATGTACGACCACTATATCCGTACAGATAAATGTATGGTCATTACACTCAACTATACGTATACGTATTATTTCCAGGACGCGTAGTGGAGCCCCCTTTCCCCTGATTTTGGTAAAAAATCACGATTTTTCTTTAATTATTTATAGTTTAAGGGGGTTTTACTTGGGTACCAAGCTCCCATACCCTTCATGAATGTCCTTTTAACTTTTGCTTTTTACTTTAATGCCTTTTCAATCCATTTTTCAAACGATATGTAATAAGGTCGGGCAAAATAAATGTATAGGTTGAATTTTGGACGATTATGAGTTATTGTCGCAGATTTCGTATACATTACATGGCGTTACATGGCAGTACATGGCGTTACATTGTAGTACATGGCGTTATTTATGACATATTTGATATTTCTTATTCCTATTTCTAGTCCAACTTGGGGTTTTACTTGGGTACCAAGCTCCCATACCCTTCATGAATGTCCTTTTAACTGTTGCTTTTTACTTTAATGCCTTTTCAATCCATTTTTCAAACGATATGTAATAAGGTCGGGCAAAATAAATGTATAAGTTGAATTTTGGACGATTATGAGTATTGTCGCAGATTCCGTATACATTACATGGCGTTACATGGCGGTACATGGCGTTATTTATGACATATTTGATATTTCTTAGTCCTATTTCTAGTCCAGCTTAGAGGAATTAACATACAAGTCTTTGATACCTCAATTCACCAACATTCATAATCAATTAAATGTCATAATGTTAAAAATTGAATTCCCAAATTCTCAATTCTTCACATCTTGCCAAATCACCAAATTCATATTCTGAAAATTGTAAAATTCCTAGCTTACCAATTCTTTATCTCCAAAAATTTCAATGTCAAAAGTCAAAACCTTCAAAATTCAATTCTCAAATTCTCAATGCTTCGTATCTTGCCAAATCACCGATTTCACATTCTAAAAATTCTAAGATTCTTAACTAACCAATTCTCAATCTCCAAAAATCTGCAATGTCAAAATTCTTAAAATCCATTTTCTAAATTATTAATGTTTTAAATTTCCAAAACCACCATATTCAAAATCTGATAATTCAAAACCTCCTACACCTCCTACAGATTCCTGATAATCCATCAGAATGAATAAATATATAATTTTAGGGTTTTACTATTTTATAAAAGACTAGTATTTCCTCAAATAAGTGCTGTAGAATTTTAAAAATATGGTGGCTGTAAATAGCGGCAGTCTGACAGATGTGTTCTGTCAGCTCTGTTCGTCTGTTCGTTTTTTTATCGAAAAAGTTTGATTCTCAAATTTTACAATGTATTTTAATTTTTTTCGTTTCGGTAGTATAGTTTTAGAACTATAAAGTATTATTTTAAATTTGTCTACGTTTACGTGCTGCGCTGGCCGTAATAATTTTCAGTTAAATAGATACGGAACAGATCGTTATACGTGGCATGCCACGCTATATGATCTAAATAATGTAATACAGTATATTATAAAGTACTATAGTATGCGTATTATATATTTTTTAAGTTATCGCCGATATGGAATTTGTTGGTATTGGATCGATATATCGGAACCTCTGACCGTTCGATAATCGATAGCTATCGGTATCGGTGTTATCGCGATAAGTTTTTGACCGATACACAACACTACAAAATAGATTTCCTTGGCAAATTTTGTTAAAATGAATAAAAACAAAAAGCGGCAGCGTTTTACGTACAATGCGATACACTGCAGTACAGTACAATAAAATGCCGTACCGTACAAACATTGCAGTACAGCATTGTGCAGTGCAGTACCACACAGTACTTTGGCACGATTTGTCCTTAAAGTCTTTGTGAAGTTACTATAATCCACGTATTGTCAGATTTTGTACTTCCACCTTATTTACCGTATATGCTACGACGGCGGATCATGTATACCCAAATCAGCGTTATGGAGAAATTACAATTAAACATTTTTTTGAAAATGGTATTGATACACAAATTAGAGTACATGACACTAATTCATTATATACACTAATAATTTCTATACGCTAATAACGATTCACGGTGTAGCTCGCGGAAAGCAATTCTGCCAGTTCAGGTATTCTTTAGCTTATTTTTTCACATTAAAAGGGAGATAAACTTAATTTGAACTATTAATTTTTTAATCCTATATATGATTCGTTGGTGCTATATGCCATACTATTTAACAAAAGTAACGACATCATGACGCCTTTGCTGGATTTAGGGTGGCGTTCCATCAGACGAGTTGTTTACAGAAATCTGGACCTCTCCGTACTATGCCGTACTTCCTATTTTGTTTTTATACGTGAACAACATTACAGAGAATCTTGCCAATATTCTCCAAAGGTATGGGAGGTAAAAATGACCGTTGGATTTTTTTTCGCTAACCATTCGCGTCGAAAGTTTCTGTAAAAAATTTGAGCCGCGACACGCTGGATAATGAACATGCGTGTTAAGACGAGAACAACGGAAATCGGAAAAATTCGCACATGATATGTACATTCAAAAACCCAACCGAAATCACAAATGTAATCTCGTAACAAACTTTCGTCGCGCTATTTTTGTTACTGGCCATTCGTCACACTATTTGAGGAAGCATTCATTCGTCACGCCAAAAAACAGAAATTATAAAAAATGAGCTGGCATCTGACAAGCGTTTGCAAAGAGTACAAAAATTGTGGTACGATACCCTGGTCCGCACGTACATGGTATGCAAATGAAGATTTCGAGTTGAAGTTGGTCGGTGTAAAAAATATTTGGCGATTTTCAATATACGATCTTATCTTACGTGGTACCACTCAATTCTGAGCACGTAGATTACAGACCCTGCGCGAAAGAACATCGTTCAAAATGTACAGTACTGTAGCATCCTGTAATGTTGGCCGTGCAATTACAGAAAATCCTGATAGAACGCCACCTTAATTCATTTCTTCTTTGTCGTTTTCGTTTATAACATGACTTTCACGTAGCCTGTGTTTATTTCGGCGTTGTGGATATTCATATTAAAACGGGTAAACCGGCGTCAAATATTGGGTATTAAAGACTCCATCGAATTCGAATATTCAATACGGTAACAGGCTATACTATTTACGGGTGAAGGCGATAGAGAATTTCCGCGCAATGAAAGCGAAAGGAAATAGTTAGGACCAAATTTCAGTTGTCTCACTGTTATTTTGGAGTGTGTTGTATGCGCTACAGCAGTAGGTGATATCTTCAGTTTACTATTTAGCGCTATTGCTGAACAAGTAGCTTTCTTGTTAATCTCCAGTCTCTCCTCGAGTTGGCTCTCTGTCTGTCGGTAGCTGATTCAGGATCGCGTCGCTAAGACAGGAGTTTTACTAAATTCCTATCTTCACTGCTGCAAGTCTGTCTTGAGTACAACATTTGTTTACATTTGGCAGTTGTCTTTGTGCATATTTTGGGGAGTGGATCGGTAGGAATCGAGATAGGAGGTTAGAAATGGTGAGTATCTTCAAGCAGCTAGGGTTGTTTGAGAGTTAGGTGGTTGTCATCAGAATGGTTGTTTCTTGGCAATGTTCGTGGTCGTTTCAATTGGTATACCGGCTTGAACCAACTTTAAAGTCAAATGGATCTCAGCTTTTTGGAAGAAATCTTTGCAGTTGATCTAGTATTTAAGAGTATAGTCATTATGAGTGTGAGCAGCTGAATGTTTCAGGTACTGGATCAGGATCAAGTATTTGACAATGCGTGTTTGTTTGTATTAGCCGGGCTCAAACGCTGATTTTTTTTTGGAAGTTTCGGTGTCAATCGACACAGGGATTTGAATCTCTCTGAGCTGCAATGTCTTTGATGAATAATTTTCACTGGTATGATTGAATTGAAGCTAGTGTGCTCGAATCCATGGACGTCTGTGAATAAGACTCATGAGAGTTTGAGATGTACAGGAAGTCTGCAGTTGTCCTGTGTAAAGAATGAATGAACTGGTTTGTAATGCTGCTGGCCTCTGCCTCTGACTACGAAGCTGCCTGTTAATGCAGGTCCGGCAACGTTATTTTGGAATCGTGCTTTTGTTGTTGCTCGGCTTGGCTTTGGTCAGCCTGGCCAGGGCTGACGATGAAGGCGAAAATGCTGCAGGTGATGATGGTGCAGGAGAAATAGCTAATGCAGGAGGTGCAACAGATGCAGTTGAAGGGGGTGAAGAGGTAGACGGAGGAGGCGCAGCAGATGCAGGCGATACTGGCGAGGGAGGTGATGCGGGCGATGAAGGAGGAGCTGCAGGTGATGATGGAGGAGCTGCTACTGATAAGGAGGAGCTGCTGCTGATGAAGGAGGAGCTGCTGCTGATGAAGGAGGAGCTGCTGCTGATGAAGGAGGAGCTGCTGCTGATGAAGGAGGAGCTGCTGCTGATGAGGGAGGAGCTGCTGCTGATGAAGGAGGAGCTGCTGCTGATGAAGGAGGAGCTGCCACTGATGAAGGGAGGAGCTGCCACTGATGAAGGAGGAGCTGCCACTGATGAAGGAGGAGCTGCCACTGATGAAGGAGGAGCTGCCACTGATGAAGGAGGAGCTGCCACTGATGAAGGAGGAGCTGGTGCTGACGAGGGAGGAGCTGGTGCTGACGAGGGAGGGGCTGCTGCCGACGAAGGAGGAGCTGCTGCCGACGAGGGAGGAGCTGCTGCCGATGAAGGAGGAGCTGCTGCCGATGAAGGAGGAGCTGCTGCCGATGAAGGAGGAGCTGCTGCCGATGAAGGAGGAGCTGCTGCCGATGAAGGAGGAGCTGCTGCCGATGAAGGAGGAGTTGCCACTGATGAAGGAGGAGCGGCTGCAGATGAGGGAGGAGCTGTTGCTGATGAAGGCGGAGCTGGTGCTGACGATGGCGGAGCTGGGGCTGACGATGGAGGTGCTGCTGCAGATGAAGGGACTGGAGCAGATGAAGATGCTACTATTGAGCAAGGAGGTGCGAATGGTGATGCGGAGGAAGAGGAAGCTTTAGCTAAGAAAAGAGGTGCTACAGCGGCTCTGACAGCTGAACCAAAAATGTTTACTGGAGATGATCTTCCCTTATCAGGTAATGGAGTCTGAGGCTAACTTGGAAGTCAGGCTGCTATCTTTGAATTGCCACTTTGTTCCAACTGTTGAAACAGCGTATAGAAAAAGCCATTGCGAGTGTTATACATTTGCAATATGTGTGACTGCTTCTCTTGAAAGTTTGCCTGTAAGCTTCTGATAAAATTTACTGTTTCTGTTGACGCGATTGCATATGGAGACTGTCCACAATGCACAAACTGATCTTTGTCGTAGCAGATTTAGATCTAAAAGCTGATTTTCAGTTGTTTGGTTGGAAGCACTGCATTGGATCTGGATTTTCAACAAATAATGTCCTAAAATAAGTTCCTTCTTTTTTTGTGAAAAGGCCCCAACTCAGCAAAGCTGTCCTTGGTGGCTGTATCCACCTGCGAAAGTGGCCACAGTTCATCCTTATTTTCTTTTCTTTTTTAACTATATGTAATTGAGTGCTGAATTTTTTATTCTGAAATATCATGAGCTGTTTGGTGTCATTTAGCCTGAGCTTTCTGGTAGCACTAATATGCGAGTAGTGTCGTGAATTTTCAGGAAACTGCAGTGCAGAAATACAAGAGCATTGCAAGGATATAACAGGTGGTGGCAAACACTATGCTGACTGCATCTCAATGAGGATCAAGTTGGAGAAGGCTCAACCGGACAATGGTGAGTTTACTCTCTTTTTGCCTTGAAATTTCTGACTTTTGTCTTTCTCTCTTGTTTCTCTACCAAGGATCATTGCATACTTACACCTCCATGCATCATTGTTGTTCACTAGGGGGAAGGGGTGGCTTTGCAGGTGTTCCTATTTCTGATGGTTGCAAGAAGGAGATTCGGGCTTTCAAAGTCGAAATGTATAAAGACATCTCTATGGATACAAATATGGGTGCGTATGGCTCCACATTAAGGATCTGTACGAACCTTTTTGACATATAACCAATTTGGGGCCTTGAAGAGGATCTTTGAGTATGGAGCAGAAGAAGGCGCCATTGTTTGAATTGTTGAGCTTTTGAAAGAGCAGCATTTAGGCGTTTTTCATTGATTACGATGAAAGGTATCTTATTCCTCTGTGTTTATTTGTTTTTCAGAGACGGCGTGTAAACAAGACATTGCCAAGTTTTGTGATGATGATGTGTTGTACCCTGAGCCTGGCAGTATTGTGGCGTGTTTGCGGTGAGTTTTCGCAGGCATCCTGCAGAACGTACAATTATAACAGAAAAAGCTGTTTTAGTCATCATGATTTGCGCTTTGCCTGCAGTGATTAGATATTGGACTTTTACGTTGACCCACTGCCTATTTACAGTTTTTGGTGACACTCTTTTGTTGTGGATTCTACTATTCGGTTTGGCAGCGAGGTGAACCAAGTAGATACTGTGACTGAGACGTGTAAAACAGAGGTGCTTCGGGCTCAGCTAGACGCTGCTGATGACTTCAAGATGGATCCTCAGCTCAATGCTCTATGTTCTGGAGAAGCTGAACGCTTATGTAAAGACGTGCAGCCGGGAGAGGGGCGCATTCAGGAGTGTTTGGTAAGTTTTGTCGCCGCCTTTGCATGTAGGCTAAAATTTGTACTTTTACCTGCCACACATACCTGGGGTCTCTCAGTCGGTTCTAAAGTGGATCACATATGTCAGATACACTTATTGGGTACACGATAAGTATACATCGTTAACCTAGGTTTTTGTAATTGTTGTGGCATGTAGATTGATTCTTACTGGTACTTTTGCCTGCCATATATGCCTAGGATTCCCATTCGGTTCTGAACAACAAAGCTTGTAGCAATTATTTATGCCTGCATAGTGGCTGAAATTGTTGCTCATTTTCTACTGGTGGTTTTCGTCATATCAAGGAGGACGTTGTACGTCAGATTTTGTTTTCCATGACAGTGCACGATGCTGACTTCTTCCTATCTGAAGCTCTGACCTCCTCTCTTTTGCGAAATATTGTCTTACTGTCGGCTTCTCTCGTCGTAAACTGATGTTTTTATCATCGATTTGGCTGCAGCGGAACAACCGCCAGAAACTTGCATGGGATTGTCAAGCTGAGCTGTTTCGACAGGAAGTCGAGAATGTGGATGACATACGATTGAATGTGCGCCTGTTCAAGGGTATGTCATTTGGCCATGGAGTCAAACAGTTTTCTTAAGGCAGCCACAAAGTTAGATTCCTATTAAGTGTTTCCTGGCCATATCACCAAAGCGAGCAAGTGAGTGGAAATTATATCAACTGATTTTTGACATGGAGTCATTCTAAATATGTCCCTGGTCCCTTTCTGATCTTGAGAAACGATGTTTGTGTGCCTCACAGCTTGCCTGAATGATAAGAAAAAATTCTGCGCGAACGTGATTCCTGGAGATGCCCGAGTGAAAGACTGCTTGGAAAATCATCGCTTGGAGGGAGACTTTAGTCCCCAATGGTACGCCCTTGTCCTTTTGCATACTTGGTCAATTTTTTCAGCTATTGGTATTTTCTCAATTGCAGGCAATCCCTCACTTTTACTCCTTTCATGACCTTGATCTGTGCATTATCTTTTGCACCAAATTATGTGCAGTAAGGCTGAGTTCGACAAAATGATGGAGCGTCGTGCAACAGATTTCAGATTAGACTCTACCTTGCGGAAGTACTGCAAATTGGATATCTCGGAGGTGAGCTGCTGTCACTTTGCACGTCTTTTTCTGAAGTGATGTTTATGCAGCTATTTGGATGCTCAATGTTTGCATGACAATGGCTGTTGGAGCTTGACTGTGGTCGATATGGTGGACACTGGAATTCTTATTTTCTTGCAGACCTGCTACCCAGATGCAGAGGATATCACAGATGTTGCAAATTGGGATGCTAAGGTCATCCAGTGTCTACAAGACTATAGAGATGAGCTCAAGGATCCCAACTGCAGGCAGCAAGTTCATCAGTTGACCAAGCGGAGTGCTGAAGATATTCGCTTTGATAAGCCTCTTGCGGATGCTTGCCATTGTGAGTATCAGTATATCCACAACGGCACATCTTCACTCTCTCTCTCTCTCTCACACACACACACACAGACACACACCCCCCCCCTCCCCACTCGCACACATACATTCCTTGTCTCAAGCTTCTAAACTGGGAAATTAGAAAAATAACTCTAATTGTTTGTCGGGAGGAATTCTTGTGACATTGATTCTGCCAAATTTGCTGCCTCATAGAGGTATATTGGTCCATGGTTGCCTCATGGAGAGTAGTTCTGATCTATAAATATTTACAATTTTTCTAAAGCATGGCAACGAGTAGAGTTGTTAAGGTAATTCAATTGAGGGTTCGGGAACATTCTGAATTCAGCTAACTAGAAGGTTGTTCCTCCTGCCATCCTTCTGATACTTTACTATATTTTTTTCGATTCCTGGGTTGCAGCTGATAGACAGACGCATTGCAAGGACGTTGCCGATGGTATGGCGCAGGTTTTCCGTTGTTTGCAGGACCACCGTGAGGAACTTAAAGAAGTTTGTAAATCAGCTCTCTTTGATCAGGTAAGTGGATTTTTTTTTTTTTTGGATCTGTTGTTAAAGATTCCGATGTAGCTTGCTGGAAGCCAGCTTGTGTTAGTCAGTTAGCCTGAAGATGTGCAGTGGAATGTTGTTTTTTAACCTTGTTGCTGCTTCCTCTTTTGGTGCTTACAGGAGGTTCGCATGGCGGAGGATATCGACTTCAAGTTTCCAATGAAGCATGCTTGTGAATCAGAGAAAAGGAGGTTTTGTGCTAATGTACCACAAGGTTAGCAGGCACCTTCTACGTCCAACCTTCTGAAACGTCTGTTATTTTTTTTCTTTGGGGGTTGTAGGGTGTTGGTTAATAGATCTACTGTATCCTGACTTTTTAAAATCCATATCTTTGGTTTGACAGGCCATGGTGCGGTGATTAAATGTCTGCAAGAAAAGATTGGTGAGGCAGACATGGGTGAGGACTGCAAGAAGGAGATTAAACGAGATGAGCTCCGTTCAGCTGAAGGTGTGTCTATGTGGAGGTTCATGTAAGAAAAACATGTTTCTTTGTTAGCGAACATGTTCCTATGTGAAGTCAATGTTAATGTAGGCATTTGGGATAAGCCAAGGAGCTGTTTGGAATATCCATGTTGATTTTTGCCCTCTGAAGGTATTGTTAAGCTTCTTATGAGGATTAGTTTGTTCACTTGAACCATTGTTCTTTCTGCGGGAATATCAAACAGAGCTAATTGTTTGTAGTGTCTGGCTGACCCCTTTGAAATAAAAGTGCTTATATTGCTATAGAAGAACGCACCCTTGGACCTTTGAAGACACTGGTTACTCTGTTTCTTGCAATTAGTTTGGATTTGCGGATGTGGATTAGATAGCTTGTGGCATTGGAAAGTATGAGGTACACTGCCTGTCGCTACTAGTGATAATACTCTGTTTTTTTTGGGGCCTAAAATTTAAAAATAGTGTTAATAGCGCTAGTTAGGTGAGTGGCATTAATTAGCCCGCCACTCTGCTCCAAACTTGTATTACTGATACAAATATCACCTCAATATTAAGATTTTCTTTCATTGGTAGCAATAGGCAGTAACACTGCCCATCGCCACTAGTGGAGGAGAATTGTTTGTTGTAAAGAGAAGTTTGTATTGAAAACATTAATAAAAAGCAATGTGATGTGGTCCAATGTAGTTCATTCCCATTAGCAGTGTCATTAATTTAGGTAAGCAATATTCGCGCTCGAGCCTGTGATATTGACAATGATAGCGATGTTCGGTGTAGTGTGGTTTATCCGGGACGTATTGCCTGTATTGAAAATGCTTTGATGGTATTGATAACTAGTTGAATATGTTTTGATGGTATTGATAACTAGTAAATCAAAGGAATACATTGATATGTGTGGTGGAGTGACGTGCTTGTGCATGATATTGTTGCAAAGTCTTTTTTTGCACTTTTCAGTGGTAATGGACGATAGGTGAGAATGAGAATAAGGAAATAATAAATAAACACAGCTATTTAACAGCAATTTATCAGGTTACATTGCAATAAGGTTACTGCAATACATAGTTATGCAATATCAACGAGTCAACAATTCACTGATACCGTAATCAAAGAGTGCCCGAGAAGGACATGTTATGAGGTTGTTCTGAGCTTTAATCTAAAGCTGTGATTTTGTTTTCTACAGCAAATTGTCTTGTTGACTTGTCTGTGTTATTTTCTTTGAGTAACTGACAGCTCTTATCTTTGTGGATCCTTTTCTAACAGACTACCGACTAAATTACCGACTCAACAAGGCTTGCTTCAACGATGTTCAAAAGATGTGCCTTCGAGCTTGTGAGAAAGCTCTTGAACTAGGCTCAGTAACTTGTGGAGGGACAGTACTGAAGTGCCTTTCGGAAAACAAGGACAAGATCGAAGCAGACGCGTGCAAGAAAGAGGTCTTTTCTTTTGAGAAGCAAGTAGCATCCGATATTCGGCTTGATATTCCCTTACAGAAGGCTTGCAAGAATGACTTGAGCCTACACTGCACTGATGTTAGCAAGGACCACAGCCGCACTCTTCGTTGTCTAAGGAAAAATAAGGATTCTCTGTCAGAAGAATGCAAAGCAGAAGAGAGGAGATTCAGTGTCATGGAGGTAAGAAGGTTACTTATGTGCTACAATTCTCTTTGAAGTATATCCGTCGGACCACTTGCCTTTAACAGGGTGTTTCAGAAAAAAGCACATTAAAGCACATTGGTTATTTGTTCTGTTAATATCTTTCTATCTGATATTTGTTTCCCACTCTCCCAGTAGATATTTTATTGCTGTTGTGTCAGGCTCAGCTGTCTTAACATGGAACATGTGTACTAAAACGTGGTCCTGCAAAAAGCCTGACCAACTGCGGGGTTTTTACAGGCCTCTGATATCAGATTGACTCCTACTCTGATGAACGCTTGCGGTCAAGGTGTGTATTCTTCATTAATAGTCTTGACGAAGCTGAACATGAGATCCTCACTTTCGGCATTTATAATGTTGTGTTACGATTCGACCTGAACCAAGTCAATTTTCTGTAGTTCTCGACAAGTTGTTCTTAGAATTAGCCAAAACTGGTCACTAAAGTACAGAAGGCAGGGAACGATAAGTCTGTTGTTAGAGGATGAACTTTCTCGATTTTCTAGTTTGTCGCAACTGTTTTGTAGACTAAAGGCTAGCTGCCTACTCTTTTGTGATAGCAGTCATAGTGATAGCCTCTTACCTGTATCCTACCTGTGCTATGTCATTTTCGTTTATGGAAAGGCTGAAGTAAAGACCATGTAATGTGAACGTTTTTAGTCGGATCGAAAAACAAAAATACAAGAAAACGATTCTGTGTGTTTTTTATGTTGCGAATGTGAAAGCCGAACCAGCATCTGATCTTGCCTTCATGTGGTGGAATGGTTGTGATTTGGGACTCCAGAGCTGCAGAGCTTCTGTAAAGATGTGCCTCCAACCGACGGCCAGGCCTTCAAGTGCCTCCAGTCCAAACTAGAAGAACTAGGAATGGGGTCTGCATGCAAAGCAGAATTGAATCTCCAGGAGATTCGCCATTCGTCAGACTATAAATTGGATGTTCGAGTGAGGAAAGAATGTGAGGCAGATGTGACCCAGTTTTGTGATGGTGCAGATAGAGGTCAAGAGGGACACGCCCTTGTCCTTCGCTGCATGGTGAACAAGTTCAAGATGTTATCAGCATCTTGTGCAACAGAGGTATGCTCAATAATTTTGCAGACATCGTGGCAGAATGATTTTTTTCATTTTTTTTCAATTGTTAGGCTTGCAATCCTTTCCAGCGATCAGTGTGGGTTGCTTTTCAATAGGATGCCTATGCACATTCAATTTTGTAGAATTCTTGAGACTGGTACTTAACCACTTTTTTGTTACCGAGCAATTTTGTTGTGTTTTCGCATCATTTCTCTGGTGTTCCCCGCAAGTTGTGTTGGAATTCCAGGATGCTTTTGACAAGATATTATGCACTGCAAAGATTGTCTTCTTCCAGGGTAATTTTAGGATGCAATTCCTTTGGTTTTCAAATTTTGCAAGGCCCTCGGTGTTTTATTTTGCAGGTATCATACGCTGTGAGGATGGCCCTTTGGCAATATAGCAAAGGAGCTGAATTGACTAAGGCTTGTGATGCAACCGTGGAATCAAAGTGCGAATCTGATGAGGCTAAGCCCATCAGCGGTGCTGTTATTGGTGTGTACGGACAATGCTTAATGAACCAGCAGTGGAAGGACATCGAGCCAGAATGCAAGAAATTGGTAAAGGTTGTGTTCAAGGAAGGTGCACATGTGGGCGGAACTGTGGACGAAAGCAAGCTGCAGGAGACACTCACGAAGATTGCCGCGGTAAGTGGCTTGTCTCTGCATTTGTTTTTCTATCTGTTCTCAAGTTCTGAAACTGATGCATTGCACATATACAATGCTCAGTATTGTTTTCCACTTTCTCCTCCCATGGAAGCATAGACATGTTCACAAACTTAAAACTGCAGTATTCCAAACAAACAGTGCTCTGAGAAATTAAATAGGTATTGACAGGCAGACAGCTCGTCATCTAGTAGGCAGAAGCACGGAACATGGAATCTTTGTCAGAAATTTGACTGCAAAAAAAAAAAAGTTATTGAGAATTTTGAATTCTGGGTAGGTTTTGAAATCAGGTGTGAAAAAGTACTCTGAAAACTTGTGTGTTTCTACTTACATGAACACTACAAAAACGTAGACCGTTTTGTAAACAAAAGTGTGCGAGCAAGAGTGCAAGCGCGATACAGATTATGTAAACTAAACAAAAAACATACACATGAAATTTATAGGCGCAAACTCAGTGAATGTTCCGAAGTCGAGTCGTAAACCTCGTAAGACAGACCTTCCAACTCATTTTTTATATTTTGTCGCCGTTTTCTGGCACACTGAGCAAATACATTTTTGCCGCTGGCTTTTAGAGCAGGAGTCGGGAAGATTATGGTCAAGCCAAAAGAAAAGTCGTTAAGTCCTAACAGACTTCCCCTAAATTTTGTACGTTTTGTACAGTTCGATGTAAGCGCTTGCGCAAAACCACAAGGACCCATACAAATATCAATCCCCTAAAAATATATGTATTTGGCAGTTCAGTACTGTAAGACCGTACATTCGTACTTCGGTTTTAAACTGATTGTTTTAACTTGTGTTGTATTTTCTGCAGCTGCAGGTAGCCAGTGGCTCTCAGTCAGAAGGGCTTGTCCTGTCTGGATGGATGGCCCTGGCAGCTGTCCTTTCGTTCGTTCTGGTCCTTTTGGGCACCGGGTATGGGGTCTATAAGAAATTTGTGAACCCTAGTCGACCGTACACCCTAGTAGTGAAGGGTGGACCTGTGTGAAAATTGATGGAGAAACTGGATGTGTCGTAGGGGCAATAGCCGTTGTTGTGGAGACCAACAGGTCGGTTTCTGCTTCTTGTCCAGGCAAGAAATGCTGTTCATTTATTGTTTATTTGCTTCTGTAGGACCAGGAAGGAGAGATAGGTAGATAGAAAGTGAGAGAGAGGGACAGAGAGACAAATGGAAAGAAAAAGAACGAGAAACGTAGAGCTGTCTCCATTTGTTTGGTTTTTAGTGCTTCAGGACATCACTCTCCATAAATAGATGAGCAGGAAAAAGTGATTAGGTTGATAACCCTAAATAGTGTGGAAAGAAATCGGAAGCACACCTACCTAAGCACGGCAAAAGTGAGAGAAGGGAGAACTTTCACATTGCATGGAGGTCTCCTTAGGTGAAGTAATTATTATTATGGGCAATTTTATTTGCAGAGTGAGCTCCAGGAGGAGGCAGTCCTCCCATTCATCATTGAATTATTATCTCTGACGTCGTCATTGTTACTCTTTCTATATTTTGAATATGAACTTGATTTTTTGTATTTGCCGTCGTGTCTAATTTTCATGAATTCAAGTGCCATTTCTCTTCTTTTCTGTCAAGTGTGCTTAAAATAAAAACCTGCAATGGGGTTTTAAGAAAAAATAGGGGAGTTTTCATTTTGTAGTGTGGCCTATGGCCCTCACATTTGTTTGATGGGTGATACTACGTACTTCTCCGGTAAAGATTCCTGTGACACTCGAAGACTGCTTTTTTTTGTCTGTTTTGCGATTATTTCATGCAATCTCCCGTACAATTATGTTTCCCATTCCTACATTTTTATGGTGATTTTTTTTCGAAAAAACGGATTTATCTCTATTGGAGATTATGGTGGGGGCATGGAATGGGAGGGGAGCATGTAGGGGATCTTTCTAGAGGCAGAGGTAAGACAGACATCCTCTGAGAGGATAAATCATGACAAGGTAGAGGGTCGGACAGATCCCCAGACCCCTGCACCCAGCCCTAGTGTGAGGAAGGGATAGAATCAGGAGTGGAGGCATCTGTGCCAATCTCAAAGCCTCCTCGATTCTGTCAAAAATAGTGTGGTGAGACAACAATACATTTTGTACTTTTTTTTTTTTCCTTTAATTCTTTAGGGTTTTTCCTTTTTGAGTCAATGTAACCCCCAGCGGAAGATCTGAGGTGGGAAACCCGAATCTCGAGATTTCCCCTCACTCCATCTTTTCAATTGAACGGCAAATTCGAGGCTGGCATTTGTCAATAGCCGTGAGGCTCTACTAGGGAATAGACACCTTAACACAATGAGTTGAATCACTTCGATTGTCGAGAAAACCTTAGTCTATATATCTGTTAAGTTGCCACAAAAAAATAAAAGAGTTGTTGTGACAAATGTCGCATTGACAGCTGTAGTGACCTGTTCATCGTGTGAATGGATATGAAGACAAATCAGAATGTCTTACGAACTTGAAACAATGAAAAACCTTATTGACAAAGTATAACCGGAAACACTTGAAGTAAATTGCAGCAAAAAAAGAGAAAGACAAAGACGAAACTAAAAAGCAGCATGAGGGAAGTAAACAAGGAAGAAACCAACGAGCAGGGCCGGCAGAGGGAGGGTTTCCCAATAAGATTAATCAGGCAGAGGGAGAGAGGGTGTTCTGCTCTTTCACAAAGGAGAGAAAAGTACAGATTCTAAAACTTCATGGGATCTGATCCGATCCTGATCGATTTGATTGATCGATCCTGACTGACTGACGATATCCGATCCGTTCGCACCAGCAACGTCCGGCACCAGCACACCATGCCCACCACACCACCACCTGGCACCACTGACACCACCATCCCCTCTCCCTCTCTCCCTCTCCCTCTCCCTCCCTCCTCCCTCTCCTCTCTCTCTGCAAGATCTGGATTTGGTGATCCAGATCCGAGAGAGCCGCCAGATGAAACATTTCCTGAATAGAATTACAGCTGTCATCCTGCAAGCATAAGAATTTTGTTTATGATTAAATATAACTTGTGTTTAAACCTCATGGCCGCATGAAGATGTCAAAAAAGGAAGAAAATTTCAAGAAAGAATTGGTGTTCTCAGAGGAAGTCTTTTAAATGAAGATCTTCCATGTATTAAAGATGGTCATACATTGGAGTTAACAAGCTGTTACAGCAATGTAAATGAATGTACTGTAAAACAATGTACTGATCTCAGCGACTGTGTACGGACGGTGTACAGACGGTGTACGGAAGAGAGCAGTTCCGATAAGCAGTCACATTAACAGATGGCCCAGGAGGCAATGGAATGGGATGGTGCAATTAAAATTATGCAATTTCCGAGAAATGGTGCAATGAGATAAACCGAACAGAATGCTCCTGTTGTTCGACACGTGTACATTGAGATTGTTGTCCCTTTCAATGTCTTCTGGCTTGCCCTTATTCACGTGTGTATTGTGTTGCTTTCTTGGTTTTAACTTGTTTTTCCATTTTGTTTGTTCCACCCCCACCAAGTTTTTCAGTATTGTTTCTAAGCTTATCTTTTTTTGGTTGTTCTTATGTACTCAAACGGTTTACCATCGTGTTGTCTTAAAATTATCATGATTTTTTTGCAAACTTCTTCATTATTGACCCGCAATCTACAAAAATCTATGCAAGAAAGAACTGAATGACATTTTTCAAGAAGTTGTTAGATTGACCGGAGTGATACGACAAGCAAACAAACCAAATAGAACTCATGTAGGTTCCTAATAAAGATTTAATTAAGAAAGCACAACGGTAGACCATATGAATACATGGAAATTAAACAAGAAAAAGAAAGTCAACCACAAAACTAGCGGTGGTTGTTAAGAATGAGGAGCTGGTAAAGCCAATGCTCCCAGTGGGTGTGCACGTAAATCCATATTATATAAAATGATTGCCCAATGAATATCTTTCGGGTTGGATGTTCACACTCTTGACATAATCCCCTACATCATACATCCTAAGTCGAGTACGAAGACATTGATACAAAATATCAAGCATGAACAAACTCAATAAAACTCAATACATAAAATACATTTTTGTTTTATATGTAGTTTTACAATTTTGGCCATGCCACCCCTTTTGTACCCCTGGACTCAGATGGTTTACCATCGTGCTTTTTAATTCAATCTATCATATGTAATACACAAAAAGGGAGCTCAACCACAGATAGAAGTACATTTCTAATTGTGAAAGAGACAGGGTAAATGAAAAAGCACAATGGTAAACCATGTGAGTCCGGGGGTACAAAAGGGGTGGCATGGCCCCCATTATTATCATTCGAATTATGGGAGTTAAGTACAAATATGGGAGAATCCCTTTACATAGTCCGAACGCTAAACTACATATTGACTCGCAATTAAACTAATTGCTAGTGTTGTGTATCGTGAAAAAATTTATCGCGATAAATTGGATATTTGATATATTAACTATCAAACGGTCAAAGGGCTCAATAAATCGCTCCGGGGCCAACAAAAATTATCGCAATTTATTTGGTAGGAGGTGGGTATCCGTACAAATCTAGTACGGTAAATTGCACAGTGAATTGTACGGTAAATCGTATCGAAGATCATCTCCCCTTCCCCCCCCCCTTGAGCGCGTTACCGGGGGAGGGGAGAAGAGAGAGCTTTTGATATTCTTTTTGACCTAGCGTCACTTTGATATATCGCGATAACAATTTATCGAGATATCCGCCGACATGTCGCATAAATATCACAGTAATAAGCTCCTCGATATATTGAAGCGATATATCGATTATTGGGTAGCCAAAATTAGGTGCATATAGAATATCGGCTACGGGCCTTTGATACACAACAGTGCTAATTGTAACATCACAAAAACCGCAAACTTGGTCAACACAACCACACAACTTGGACTCGAATCTACGACGCATCTTCACGAGCAATCCGCTCGTAAAATGACTGAACCACTTTAAAAGTATACATTGTACAACTAATCTAATTAAGCGAATCACTCACGCCTTCTCCATCCCCTTTCCCCTATCCCTCTCCCCCTCCCACTTTGCCTCCCCTCTTGCTCTCTCTTGCCCTCTGTCATGCCGCATCTCGTCGGCCATTTTTATTGTTTATATTTAGGTGTTAGGACGGACAACCGCCACACTAATTTACATGTGGGTGTAATTTGGGTTTCACAGGACCGTACGATTTGTACGGTACTACATGTAGTTCCCGGAATTCCCGCGACGACTTGTACCGTACGACCGATATTTTCCGTGATTCCCGCCGACAGTGAATCGGGTCGTTTCGCGTCGACCGTACTTATTTATTTCTCCAGGATTTTCCGCCGACGACCCATGTTCAAATTCACGTCGGTACAAATCAACTTACCGTACTATATATATTCTCCGCGATTCCCGCCGACGGTGACTTCGATCATTTCACGTCGACCGTACGACTTACATTTTCCGGAATTCGCGCGACGACAAAGTGGACCGTACTTGCGGTCCTAAACTTTCATTCCCTTGAATCCCGGCCGACAGCAAATTTTAATTATTTCGCGTGGAGTAGCATCTCGGTCTTCGACGCAGAGTATGCAATTTTCGTAACATCACATCTGGACCGTCGACGGAAGTGACAGACAAAGCGGCTGTCATTTCTGGCGAAGCGACGGGATTGGACCATTTTAAGTCGTGAACTATTTGGAGGTTCACGCGTTCACATGTAGATAGGAAGGGTTTTAATCCGTAGGTTATAGATTCTGTAACGTAGGGTATAGGATTTCGGCCTCCTATTGGCTGAATCCAAACTAGACGCAAATACTTACATAGCACGTTGTACTCTTATTCGCTGGTTTTTGCTAGGCGTAGTTTTTGTAACTTAGTTCATTTTAGATTATTTCCTGGTCACAATTTTCAGATGTTGTCATAGGGTTTATTTATGTTGATTATTCCATGAAACCCTAGTTGTTGTTTATTGCATCTGTGTATGCATGTATGTTAAATGGAGGATGCATTTCAAATGATTGTTCATTGGCTTAGCTTTGCTTAGCTTTTTGCATGATAGTTTGGGTGGCTTCTGCGGTCTATTTTAGACCAAAGAACAACAAAGAGTCCTCTCCATCCCAAGTTGGGGACACCAAGGGGTGAAGGAGGATCACACCTGATTTCGAAACCATCGTTAAATGTTTTGCTTTCTCTCTTTGTCATCGTTGATTGTCGTGGTATGTTGAGGTTACTTCGCTATTTTCCTTAATTTTATCTTTTATTTTCTTTTATTGGGCAAGGTGATATTGTTAATTATGAAACATGGTATTCTATTTCTTTCCTATATTTCTACCTGGGAGTTCATTTGTGTCTTATTTAAGTATTATTTTTTGGTTTCAGCGGTGTTTGGCCGTAGTAGGTTGCTAAAACACTTTCATCAGAACAGTTGGTTTTAAGGGAGCATTTGTTAATACTTCTAGTGGATAAGCACACTACTTAAAAAGCAACATGTCTCCTTGGATTAGAGGGGATAGGAGCTTTGAATTTGGAATATCACTTTGTGTAAGGGAGTTAGGGTTCCCATTTTATATTTCTTCTATCTTTCTCGCTACCATCATCCTATGGGGGGAGGAGAGGCTTAGAACACAGGAACCTTAGACATCGCGTCCGAGGAGGAAGGTAGTCTAGAGGGTTTCGAAGAGGGGGGTGTCATGCCGCATCTCGTCGGCCAATGTTTATATTTCGGGATTAGGATAGGCACGTGCCACACTAATTCGTATTTGGGTGTTATTTGGGTTTATAGGACCGTACAGACCTACATTTTGCGTTTGCGTCGACCGTACATTTTTACATCGCTATACGCGCCGACCGTACATATGTATTTTTGGCCATAATATGTGTCGACAACAATATTGACCGTACGACTCAAAATTTCTGCAATTTCCGCAATTTCCGCCGACGGCGAGTTCAACCGTACGACATATATTTTCCTTGATTTCCGCCGACGGGGAATTTTTTTCATTTCACGTCGGCCGTACCACATCTACCTTTCGCGATTTCCGCCGACGGCCACTTTGGTGATTTAACGTCAACCGTACGACTCACCTTTTTTGGAATTATCGCGACTACAAATTGGACTGTACCCACGGTCCTACCGTACCTACTTTCATTTTCCGAAATCCTGGCTGACGACACATTTGAATCATTTCGCGCGAGGGATCATTTCGACCGTCGACGCAAAGTATACAATTTTTGTAATATCTCATTTGAACCGTTGATAGGAGTGACAAACAAATCGGCTGTCAATTCTGACGAAGCGACGTGATTGGATCATTTTAAGCCGTGAACCATTTGGAGGTTCACGCATTCACATGTAGATAGGAAGGGTTTTAATCCATAGGTTATAGATTTTGTAACGTAGGGCATAGGATTTCGGCCTCCTATTGGCTGAATCCAAACTAGACGCAAATACTTACATAGCACGCTGTACTCTGATTGGCTTATTTTTGCTAGGCGTAGTTTTTGTTACTTAGTTCATTTTAGATTATTTCCTGGTCACAATTTTCAAGTGCAGGAATTATTTATTGATTTATTTTCAGTATTGAGGATTTTCTGCAGCCATCTTTTTATTTGTAAAATTGTCCGGACAGCTTAGAGGCGATTTTCTGCCTTAGCGTGAAGCGTCTAGTTTTCTATTACATTATCAATATCTTGTAAAGCCTTACATATTAATCTATACGGCTTTGGCCAAGACCTACACGGTTTCCCTTCAACTCTTTTCGTCCGCTTGAGTGGATTTCGATCGCGTTCACACAACACAAACTTCTTTTCCCGGCTGTGGCTGAACTTTAATTAGTGTGGAAGTTGCATGCTGGGATTATCGTTTTGTTGTTGTTATTTCTTGTGATTGTGTATTTATTTATATTTGGCTTATGCGCATCTTTGGGTTTGGTTATCTCAAACCTCATAAGTGTTTGGCATATTGTCGTTTTCAGTCTTTGTTTGTCTTTCTCGGTGGTTTATATTAGATTTACTTTCTTTAAGTATAAAATCAGATCATCTTCGATAAGATAACTCCTGCAAGGAATATAAATAGACCGTGGGGCCTAGTGGCCATCCATCGGCTTAGTAAATAAACCGACCTAACCATAACCAGCTAAGTCGTTGACCTTTCTTTTTCTTCCACCTTGCCTGTTGTTGTATTTATCCATTTTTCACTTTTACGTCTTATTTCATTCACAATATCTTTCATCATTTGGGTTTAACTGGAGCACAGCTGATGATATTGCATGCATCCTCACGTTATTTGACACATGCACGACACCTCCCCGTTCCCCTCCACCTATTCCAACGATGCCCAATTGATTAGGACCGTCCAATTCCTAAAATTCCTAGTACCCGAGGGATTTTTCCTAGAAACTCCCTCGAGAGCAGTCCGACCGAGCCTTATTAGAATGCTTACACAAACCCTTGGGACTAAGAACACATAGTTTTGAACCACATGATTAGGAGCCATACAGTATAAAGCCACGTGCCTAAGTTCGTCGGTGTGTAGATTTGACGTACTAAAATATTATAACACACTTTAATGTATGTTCATCATTGTTAGTGAAATTGGGGATGAAAAAACTAGGGGGCAGCTGTCGGAACGAACAATTCTAAACAACCATATGTCAAAACAAACAATGAGGAAAAAATCAAGGTAATTGGGGCTACTGGTATTTGCGACTGGATTTGGTTATGTGGGGACGAACGTCGCGATGGGATGGCACTAAGAAATTTTGATTTTTCACGACGGTTTGGTTTGTGAATTGTAATTGAGTTATTTTTGAGATTTGTGTTTATGGTCCGAACCATGTTGTAGACTTACCAGAGTTACTCTTCTATGCCTATAAGAGGTTGGTTTAGGAATTCCAACCTAATGTCACTAAGATTATATTTCCTTGTACATAATTTTTTTCGAATGTACGACTTCGGTCTCATTTGTATGATAAGACATAAACCATAGATAAGGAACCTAAGGACCAAGGAAGGGCACAACCGTGTCTATCAGGAGCCTTTTGGTCATGGAGCTTGTTAGAGGTTTTGTCTCATAAGGTCAAAATAGATACAGATTTGATGTACAATCAAAGTGGCCATAACAGGTCTCCCACGATCACCCATAGTATATACCCACGTATTGTATTTCATTTTTGGCGTTGCCGCCCCTTTTTGTTCCTGTGTACTCAAATGGTTTACCAGCGCACTTTTTAATCATGTCTTGATTTCTACCTCAAGGAAGCCTCCAGGGAATTAATAGCACCCTCGAGTGACGCTCCGTTTCAAGAGCCTTGGGCCCACTAAAGCTTAGTTAAGGATTCGGGCCAAGGCTTGCCGTAAAAATGGACGATTTGAATTCTAACATATGGGTGGTCGGTCAAGAGGGCCTTAGTCAACCTTGGAGGGTCTATTTGACTTAGTATATCTCCGTGTACAAATATCCGATGTTTATGCTTGATAGCTTGTTGGAAAGCTCAAGGCAAAGGCTATTTCGAATGTTTTAGGTCGTTTGATATAGACTTGTGTATGAAAAGATATTAAGAGTCAAAGTAGGCTTTTGCTAGAGGTCCAAATGAGTCATTATGGCACCAAATAATTTTTGGGATTTGGTCCACTATCGAATCCCAGAACAAGGTGGGAACCTTTTTTTTTGTTTTTTTTTGTTTTTTAGTACAAGGTGTTAAGGTGGTTCAAAATGCTTGTTGCTTTATATATTACATTATATTATATTATAACATGTAATAAAAAACACTGGCCAAAACAAAACCTCAAAAAAGGGAAAAAAAAAATAAAAAAAAAAAGAAAAGAGATGATAAAAATCCGATGCAAGCCAAAGTATACAAATCATGCACTGTTTTTTTTTTTTTTTACTTTGTCAAAAAATCTCCAATAAGAGAAAAAAGCAAAAAACTAAAAACATATTAAACAAAATTTCTGGAAACAAGAAATATTTTCTTCGAGAAATAGTAAGAGAAAAAAAAAGACACTTCAAAGTTATCAACTTTTTCCTATTCACTCGAAGCTTTTTATTTTGTCATATTTGAGTTCTCTAATGCCTAAATACAGTTTAAAAAACCCTATAAAAAAAAAAAAAAAAAGAAAAAAAAAACTAAAACTAAACTAAAAAAAAACTGGTTCTGTTTCCTTCTGTTTGAAAACCACATTTCCTATTTTAGAAATACATAGTTGATTCCATCCTAAAATCCAAAAACTGTATAGATTTTATCCTTTAAAACAAACAAACAAGCGGAAAAAAACCGAAAGTCTCGTGGGAAAAGACAAAACACCCAAAAAAAAAAACACTTTTGTTCCTTATTTTCCCTATTTTCCCTTTCTTTTCCATTTTCAATATCACTGCAAAATTGGATCTTCAACTTTTTTCAAATTTTAACCTTCTTCCAAAATTCTTTTCTTTTGTCTTTTTTCATAAACTTTGAGCTCTAACTACCATCTCATTTTTTTTCCACTCTAAATTCTTCCAAGTTTTAAAATATTTTTTTGAACTTTTCCTCCTACTTTCTCACAGTTTACATTTTTTCGGAAACTTAGATCTCTATTTCTCCAAAAGTTTTCCTCGAAAAAGTTTCGTTTTCATCGATTGCCCCAATTTTTTTATTCCTTTTCTTTATTTTTTGGAGCTTTCCTTTTCATTTCAAAATTTTCCCTTACATAAAAGAAAACAGTCAAAAATGCAAAAAAATCAATTCACCGTAATACAACGTCTTTCCACCGTAAAATTTTGTTATTTCCTCCGTAAAAATAAAAATTTCTCCGTAAAGGAACCTTTTCCCTACATAAAACCGTTTTAACTGCTCTACTTTCTCCTCACTTTCTTCACTCAGAAACCTATGGATATTTTTGAACATCTCAAAAACCTTAAAAAAAAACCAAAACAAAAAGCAAAAGAAAACCGACATCCTTTTCCATTTTTCCCCTCTTCTTCTTCGTCTTCTTCTTCTTCTTCTCCTTCTTCTTTTTTCCCCTTTATTTTCACTTGCTTTTACTTTTTCATTTCACCTTCTTAATTTTTATTTTTTTTCACTTTCTTTAACTTTATTTTCACTTAAAAGAAAACAAACAAAAAAACTTATCCACTATCCAAAACGGAAGACTGTCCACTTTTCAATTTTTCTTCTTCTCCCCATTTTACCTTAATTCTGAGATTTCCACTCCCTCCGTTTGGTAAAAAAACCGGTTTATCTTTTTTCTCCGAATTCAAAACCTCGTTTGTTAAACCCAAAATATGATCTCGGTCATACTCTTTAATGACGTCCTTATTATAGGTTTTGTCTTCATTATTGTTTTCCTTATTATTATATTTATTACCTCGAAAACTTCCCTCGAACTGGATCGCCGAATCGGCTCTCTCCCTGTCCTCCCTTTCCTCCCTCTCCTCCCTCTCCTCTTCTCTCTCGTCTCTCAATTCATTTAACTCTACCGCCCCATTTGACACCCCATTTCCCCCCAATCCTCTGTTTTCTTTCTCGATATTTCCTCTCCTTCTACCCCACTCACCGAATGAAATCAAATCACGAAAACTCGCAGAAGATAAATTCTCCTCATACTTCCCCTCTCTCTCCCTCTCTCCTTCTCCTCCCTCTCTCCCATCCTCCTCTCCCTCTCCCGAAACTGCGATAATCTCCTCCGAGGCTAACCCCGATCTCAAACCGGAGACTTTTTTTCCTTTCCCATTTCTTCCCTCTCCCTCTCCCTCTCCCTCTCCCTCTCCCTTTTTCGACTTTGCTCTAATTTGAAACCAAGGAAGGAGAGAAGTACAACTGCTCACTGGTTCCCGAGTCGAAGCAAGAACTAAAGTGTGTCTCCCTCCACAAGCAGTAAAAACTATTCTCCAAAGGGGGGTAGAGGGAGAGAAAGTCGAAGGATTCCTCGGGGGAAGGGAGGAGGAGGAGGAGTTTCTGTTTACGACCTCTCGTCCTCCTTTTCCTGAAGTCCCGAGAGGATAAGGGAGGGGGACTTCTTGTGGGTGACCGTCTGTCACAAGTTGACCGTTTCCGAGTCTCCCGTGGTCTCCTCTTCCAAACTGTTTTTTTTTTTTTTTGAACAGAAAGTTAAAAAAATGTTAGTTTAATGGAAAAGTTGTTTTTTTACGATACAAAGAGAGTAAATACTTAAAGAGCGTCAAACACACACACACACACACACATAGAGGGAGGGAGGGAGGGAGATAGAGAGAGAAGAGAGAGAGAGGGAGAGAGAGAAAAATGAATTTTGAAAGGACGTTTGCAGGTATTATAAATACATAGTTTAAAATCTATTTCACTGGCAAAATTAGTTCTAGGCAAATGAAAACATACAAAATGAGTTTATATTTAGACTGTACTAAAGAAAAACCAGAGTTTAAACCTATTCTATTAAGTCATATTCGATTTAAGAAAGTGTAACAAGGTTTGCAAGAGAAAGAAAACATAGAACAATGTGAGACACAACTTAGTCTAGGGAAAGAGAAAATACAATGTAACTTAAGAAAATCTTAACTCAATTTAGGAGAATCTTTATAAATGTTGCAAAATGTTTATAATTGTATGCAATATAAGCAGAAGGAGACATAACTTACGATTTGTGTCTTAAGATAACATATAGTTGTAAATCCCTTTATCTCCTTTGAATAGATAAGTAACATAACTATGATTTATGCCTTTCTTCCAGTCATATTCATATTCTAATATTTATATTCATATTTAGAGTAGGAGAAAGGATAAATCTTTCTACTTGGTGAATCACTAATATAGCTCTATAAGTTTATTTTCTTAAGCTATCACATTTAAAACCAACATTAACGATTTTTTCATTTCTTCCTTCTCATGACACGTAGACAATGATTTTCTATTTCTATTTCTTACTATTGAATGAGACGTCATGGTAACGGACAGAAATACAGAAAGAACAGACAGAGAATGGCAAATGAAAATGATTGCAAATAATATTAAAAATTGGTAACCTTTACAATGAAGACAAAAGGTTAAAATAGTAACTAAAGGTGTCACGTAGTATAAGTCTGACAGACTAATCTGCAGCCTGTAGTGATCCCGAAGGGTCACTTGGCTCTTCCAAGTGTGACGAAAGGGCAAGGTGACCTTTCGTAAGAAGAAGAGAAAAGATCTAGATCTAAAATATCTAAAGCTAAATCTAACTAAATCTAGGACAGAGGTACAGAGAGTAAATGACGAGAATCAGAATACTAGATTACGTTATCTAGTACTAAGTCATTTAAAAACTAGGTTTGTAGCAAAGGAGAATTAGGAAGAATTCAGAATTCCAACACCCCCCCGCTTTGCTAGAAACGGAGGCCGGTTGAAGAGCGGTGAGCCTCAAATTGAGGCCGGGGAAGAGCCTTGGTCAAAAAGTCTGCCATTTGGAGATTAGTGGGACAGTGGTGGAAGATAACAGTGCCTGCAGCAATTGCGTCGCGGGTAAAGTGATATTGAATATCAATGTGCTTTGTCCTGCGGTGATGGATTGGATTATTCATTAGAGCAAGGGCCCCTTGAGAGTCACAGAAGATAATGGTGGCAGAAGAAGGGCAGAATTGCATATTGAGGAGGAGAGAGCGAAGCCAGAGGGCCTCCTTGGTGGCATGAGTCGCAGACATGTACTCAGCTTCAGTGGAGGAGAGGGCAACAGTGGGTTGCTTCTTCGAGGCCCAAGAGACAGGGGCACTTCCAAGTGAGAAACAGACGCCAGTGGTGCTGCGACGGGAATCCAGGTCTCCCCCCCAGTCGGCGTCGCAGTGGCCGACGAGAGCTGGAGGAGAGGAGCCGCTGAAGGTGAGCTTTAAAGACTTCGTTCCTTGAAGGTATCGGAGGACCCTTTTTGCTGCAAGCAGATGGTCAGAGGTGGGATTTGACACAACCTGCTGAGTTGGCCAAGAGCGACAGCAATGTCTGGACGGGTTCCAATCATCGCATACATGAGACTGCCAACTATAGACCGGTACTGTTCATGTATATCTCTGGGGACAGGCCCACCAGAGTTTTTGAGGAGCTTAACATTTGGATCTAGAGGGGTAGAGATGGGAGTGCAATCGGTCATGGAAAATCTGGTTAGAACCTCTCCTATATATTTTTCTTGGGACAGAAGAGGGTCCTACTGGGACGATCCCGACCTACAAAGACTCCAAGACAATATTCCACTTCCCCCAAGTCTGTCATGGAAAAGTGGGTGTTAAGCATTGTCTTGACAAGATGGATGAGGGAAAGAGAGGGCCCAGCAAGAAGGAGATCATCGACATATATGACAAGAAGGACAAGTGTGCCGGATGTTCCCCGAATGAAGAGACCAAAGTCTGCATCCAGTTTGGAGAAGCCTTCACGGAGGAGGATTGACTCTAGGTGCTTATTCCAAACCCTAGGAGCTTGCTTAAGGCCATAGAGGGATTTAAGGAGACGACATACCAAATGTTCGGAACCCGGAGATACATACAACTTCCGGTTGCTGGAGGAAGATTTCTTCGGTGAGAGTGCCATAGAGAAAGGCAGTCTGAACGTCCATGTGGTGGACGTGCCAGTCATGGGCAGCTGCAAGGGAAAGGAGAATCCAAATGGATAAAAACTTTGCAACCAGGGAGTAAGTTTCTGTGAAGTCGACCCCCTCTTTTTGAAGAAAGCCCTTAGCTACAAAACGAGCTTTAAATCTGTCGAGCGTGCCGTCGGATTTAGTCTTCACCCTAAAAACCCACTTGGAGCCGATGACTTTTCTGCGTGGGGGAAGTGAGGTAAGTCTCCAGGTGCCGTTCCGGAGGAGGATGAAAATTCAGAGTCCGTGGCAGCCTTCGATTCAACGGCTTGAGGACCAGCCATGGCAGCAGAGAAGGTAAGAGGAACAGAGATTGTAGAAATTGTGGCAGAGTTTGCAGAGCCATGGCTGAGACTCTGCGCCTGTAGGCGGTCACTCCTTCGAGGGGCAGGTGCGGATGGAGGGATTTTGTATGGGGTTTCGGCTGGAAGAATGGGGGAGAGAGAGTAGGGGTCAGAATTTGTATGAGTGAGAGGGGATGGTGTGGAAGGAGGAAGTAAACCTGATAGGGACCGTGTGAGAGTGGATGGAGGCAAGGAAAGCAGTTTGGGAGAGGTCAAAGGGAGGATGACTGAAAGTGGATCGGAGATGGGAGGAGGCAGAGGTAATGGGGAAGAAATATGGGGAGGGAGGAGATGTGGAAGGAGGTGAAGTAAGAATGGCATCATGAAGTTTTAGAATGAGTGGCGTTTCGTTGAAGGTGACATCACGGCTGAGAACGACTTGACGTTCTTTCGTCAACCAGATGCGGTATGCCTTGGATTCGGTGCTGTAGCCGACTAGAACGCCATTTTTGGCGCGGCTCTGCCATTTTCTTGCCGGTGCCAAGTTTTTAATCCATGCATCACAGCCGAATATACGAAGGTGCGAGACATCCGGTTTAGTGGCGTGCCAGGCTTCGTACGGAGTAACAGGGAGTACGGAAGTTGGACAACGATTTCGAATGTAATTCGCCGTCGAGATAGATTCTGCCCAAAATGTGGTGGGCAGACCGGCGTAATGCAACATGGAACATGCCATGTTGAGGAGAGTTTGATTATAACGTTCTGAAACCCCACTCTGTTGAGGAATATGGGGGGTAGTTGATTGGTGAGATATTCCGTTAGCCGCAAGAAAAGAGGAAAATTCATTGGAGAAGTATTCACCTCCGTTATCTGTACGGAGGGTTTTAATGCGACTGGATAATGAATTCTCAACGAGGACGAATTCTCAACGAGGACTTTATACTCAGTAAATTTCTGAAAGGTTTTGGATTTGCGGCGGAGGGGATAAAGGTAAGTGTATCGAGTGGCGCCATCGATGAAAGTGACAAAATAGAGAGCACCAGTTGGACTAGGGGTGGACATAGGACCACAGAGATCCGAATGAACTAATTGGAGTGGAGTGTAGGTTTTTGAAGTACTAGAGGGAAATGAGGATCTGGATAATTTTCCCTCAATACATCCGGAACAAAAAAACTAACTTTTTTTCAGTGAATGGTTCCAAGCTGGTGACAAGACCGTTGTTAAGTTGGTGGAGGCCAGATTGCGAAAGGTGGCCATATCTAAGATGCCACTTAGATAGAGTGGATGATGCTAGAGGAGTAGCAATGTTGGCTGATCCAATGGTAGAGAAGTGGCATAGAATGTAAATCGATCCAGTCTTGACACCAAGGCTAACTGTACGATCAGTAGTAGAAAAGAACGTTGGTTTGGGAGAATACAGCTGTAGATCCTTGATGAAGGGCTGCACCGACGGAAAATAGATGCTTTTTAAGGCCATGTACGAGGAGGACATGAGATAGTGTGATTGAAAGATGTGGATCAAGAGTACTGAGCGCATGGATTTGGACAAAGTGAGTTGCCGTAAGAGCGGCATTGTTGCCAAGGAGGATCATCATTGGTGGACAGAGAGGAGAAATGGTGGTAAACCAATCCGAGCGGTAGGAGAGGTGGTGAGATGCACCAGAATCCACTATCCAAGAGTTGGCAGATTTTGTAGAATCGAGTGAAGATGTTGTTTGTAACGCACATCCAAATTCAGAGGACGGATTAGTGGGAGTGGGATTTGGTAACTCTAAATTTGGTGAATGTTGACCATAGACGTACTGAGAGTACGGAGTGGGAGGTAACGGAAAATGGTCGGCAACATGTTGCTGGCCGTATAAGGGAGATTGGACGAAGGGATTTGTCTGCGCAAAAGTGGCGTTGACTGATGGTTGAATAGCATCAGCCGCTGATGCCTGACTGGAATAGATACTTCGCCCAGTATTTTGTCCTCGTCTAGCTGGCCGCCCATAATTTCCTTGACGATCGTTTCGCTTGAGGATCGGACACGCATCAATGACGTGATCCGGTGCACGACAATAACGACAAGATGAGTGTTTTGCGTTGCCATTGGACGGAGGAAAAGTGGCCAGAGCCGCTCCAGGGATTGGGGAAAAATTGTGCTTCGTTTCCTCGTGAACCAAACCAACAGTTAAGGATGGGATGGTGACAGCTGTAGAAGAGTTGTCGATTGAGGAAATAAAGGCCGAATAGGACGCCGGAAGACCGCCCAAGATTGCAGAAATTATGTCTTCATCAGAGACAGCAGCTCTAACAGTTTTGAGTCGTCCAGCAATAGATTCGATAGAGTTGACGTAGAATTGAATAGATTCAGGATTTTTCTGAGCAGTGTTGAGCTGGCGTCGAAGAAGCAATTTGTTCGACCAGGATTTGTTCTCATATGCTGTGGACAGAAGTGTCCATGCACCGTGAGCCGAGGTGGCGTCACGAATGAGATCAAGTTGCGAGGGTTCAAGTGCGAATACCAGCCTAGAGTGAGCCGCCTCCTCATTACGAATGAGCCAGGCGGATTTAGCGGCGGCATCGGAAGGTTCCTCTTCGCTTCTGTTAATAACGGACCAAATTTTTTCACGCCTGAAAAGGTTTTCAATCTGATATTTCCATCCGTAGAAATCCGTGCCATTGAATTTGGCAACGGTATTAGAACTAACAGGGAAAGGCCCATAACCTATTGAATGAGACGTCATGGTAATGGACAAAAATACAAAAAGAACTGACAGAGAATGGCAAATGAAAATGATTGCAAATAATATTAAAAATTGGTAACCTAAAGAAAAAAAGGTTAAAATAGTAACTAAAGGTGTCACGTAGTATAAGTCTGACAGACTAATCTGCAGCCTGTAGTGATCCCGAAGGGTCACTTGGCTCTTCCAAGTGTGACGAAAGGGCAAGGTGACCTTTCGTAAGAAGAAGAGAAAAGATCTAGATCTAAAATATCTAAAGCTAATACTAGATTACGTTATCTAGTACTAAGTCATTTAAAAACTAGGTTTGTAGCAAAGGAGAATTAGGAAGAATTCAGAACTCTAACACTTACAACATACACCAAGAAAACAACTTATTTCATATTTTTGTATTAAATTCGATGAAATAGACTTCTCTCCCACTATGATCAAAAATACCAATGATGGACTATACAAAAATTAGAGTGGATTTTGGTAGAAAGTATTCAACGAAGTAAAGAGAATTGGATCTTCTAACTAGAAGTTCGCCCAAATAAGATGTTTTCACGAAAAAAAATGTTGTTTCAAAAAACGTTTTTACAAATAAATTGAATTTTACTAGTGTTGTGTATCAGTAAGGATTTGTCGATAACCGAATGGGCCTTTTTTCGGGTTGCCGATAATCGATATATTGGTACGATATATCATTATCAGTGTTATCGCCGATAATTAACCGATAATATCTGTTGTTTATCGGGATAACACCGATATCGATAACTATCGGCAATAATTGTACGGGCCGTACAGATAAATGTACGTCCAGTACACTCAACTGTACATGTTATTCCCCCGACGCGCCGCGGACCCCCTTCCCCCCGATTTAGGTAAAAAATCGCGATAGTTCCTTGATTATTTATAATTTAAGGGGGTTTTACTTGGGTTCCACGCTCCCATACCCGTCCAGAATGTCCTTTTGACTGCTATTTTTTTTTGCAAGGTTAGTTACGCCCTCATAACACTTCCATGGTGGCAGTAAATGGCGGCATTCTGACAGATGTGTTCGTCTGCAAAGTTCGTCTGTTTTTCGAAAAAGTTTGATTTACAAATTTACAACGTAATTTAATATTTTAGTTTCAGTACTATAGTTTTAGAACTATAAAATATTGTTTTAAATTTGTCAACGTTTATGTGCTGCGCTGATCGTAAAACAGATACGGAACAGATTCTTATACGTGGCATGCCACGCTATATAAAGTCAATAATATAATACAGTATGTTATAAAGTACTATTGTATGCATACTATATTTTTTAAGTTATCGCCGATATGGAATTTGTTGGTCTCTGACCGATATATCGGGACCTCTGAACGTTTGATAACCGATAGCTATCGGTATCGGTGTTATCGCGATAATTTTTTACCGATACACAACACTAAATTTTACACAGCGTTTTCTACAAACAATGCTTTTTACAGGATACTTTTTACAAACAAATACAATGTTTTCTACAAATAAGAAGGTTTTTACAAATGAAATGTTTGTTGAAACTAAACTACAAATTAAGTGTGTTCCACACTAGTATAATATAATATAATGAAATGTAATGTAAAGTAATGTCATGTGATGTGATGTGATGTGAGGTAATGTAATGCAATGTAATTTAATATAGTATAACATAATATAACATGATATAATATAATATAACATCCACTACTTCCCATTCAACACATCATTTAAAAGCTCAGAATCGTAAACAATCTACGCTATTAGTTGTAGATTTTGTCAATTCCAGGACAAAACCATTATGATGGGAAAATTAAGAAAAACTAACAAAAATAAATTGCTTTTGTGACAATAATGACACAGATGATAATTTGACCACTTAAAACATAACAAATTGAACCCAAAAGGCCATTTGTCACAAGACAAAGAAATAACCGAAAGGAAAAAAAAGCAAAGAAAAAGATACAAAAAAAGGATAAGAAAAATAAATAAAAGGGAATAAGAAAGGGTTTAAAATGTTACCGAGAAAATACGTCCATCTTCGGTGAGGGCAATAGAGTGAGTTCCCCCACAAGTGACCTAAAAAATTATAATTCAAATTTCAAATTCAATATTTAAATTCAAAAAAGGATCAAAACACAGAGAGAAACACAAGGACCAAAACCGTAACCGAAACAAAACAAAAACGAAAACGAAAATGAAAACGAAAACGAAAATGAAAACGAAAATAAAAATGAAAATGAAAATTAAAATGAAAACGAAAAACGAAAACAAAAAAGAAAACGGAAACGAAAACGGATTTGAAAATGGAAATAAAAAACACAAATGACAATCAAAACGAAAACAAAAACGAAAACGAAAACAAAACGAAACAAAACGAAACACAAAAACGAAAACGAAAACAAAAACGAAAACGAAAACGAAAACAAAAGGAAAATCAAAATGCAAATCAAAATCGAAATCAAAATAAAGATCAACTATACAATCAAAATAAAATCAACATCGTAACCGAAATCAAAATCGATCGGATCGACTCCAAATAATAAATCGAATTCAAATGCAGCCGGAAATAAGCAAAGCCGACAAGAAATTAGGAGAGGTAGAAGACGAAGAAGAAAAAAAGGAAATATAGTGGGAGAGGGAGAGAAGAGGATGAAAAGGACGGGGAGGGGGAGGGGGAGGGGGAGGGGGAGAGAGAGACCTGTACAATAGTCACGTGAGAGAGAAGTTCTACAAGATGAGGGACAGTTTTACTGCTTTTGTCGTCACCAAATCCCATTCGTCCATGTTCTCCTCTCCCCCACGCCCATACCTGAAGGAAGAAAGTAGATAATATAAACAATTCTAAAAGGAAGAAGTAATCAAACGAGTCATAGTACAAAACAAAACAGTAATGAGAGTAGAAGGTATAAAAATCGTAGTTAACGAAGTTTCATAAATCCTTAATTATATGTTTACATATACTTATAGAATGAAATGAGTCGTAAAACACAAAACAGTAACAAGAGTAGAAGGCAAATATACTGAAGATAATGAAATGAGTATATAAATATAATGTATATATCTATGAAACTATAAATAATTATAAATGAATACTCACCTCCCCTTTTGAAGTAACTGCCATAGAATGCCATCCTCCGGCCGAAATATCGACCTAAAAAGAATAACCCACAAAACGTCCTGAAAAGGATAATAAATAATAAATAACAAAGAAACGTTGCAAATGGGAAAAGTGCTAAAGGGAGAATGGATGAGAAACTTAGTAAACGAGTTGGAGAATTGAGAGAGAACGAAATTTCAGATAAATCGTCAAATAACCTTTTATCTCCTTTACCTCCAAAGGTAAAGCTGCGATTTGAAAAAAAAGAAAAACTAAACAGTCAATGTAGACACAGATAATAACGGTATCAAACAATAACCTTATTTTCCTCCTCTACCACGACTGATTTGGTGCATTTTTATTTTTATTTTCTCTCTCTCTCTCCCCCCTCCCTCTCCCCTATTCTCGATGATTTAACCAAGTCCGATTTGGCGAGAAGTAGCAATAAATAAACAAATCTTTTTTTTTCCATCCACACTAAAAACGGAACTAAACAATGCCTTAATTTTTTTTTCTACCACACCTAATTTGGTGAGTTCCCTTATCTCAAACATAAAACAAAGAACCCGATACATAACTTGGTCAACATTTTGCCAACAAAGCCACACTAAAACGGTATGAAACTCTTTCCTTTTTTGTGTGTCATTTTCCTTTCTCCTCTCACCACATCTAATTGGTGAAACAAAACCAAACCACACTAATACTATTGTTATGTAAGCTTTACCAAGCTTTACCTGCTAACCGAGATAGACAGAGACCACCAGGACTTAGAGAAATAATGGAAAAATGGAGCTTAACTACTGACCACTAATAGTATGGAAAAGAAAGATTCCTTTAGGGAATCTTAAGTACAAATAAGCATTTAAGTAAAAACCGGGATCCAAAAATGCCAGGTATAAACTGACATGAAAGATTTTTTTTTTCATTAAAATTACAGTCTTTAAGAAAGACTGATAGGTACAAGTGAACACTAATAGGTACAAGTGAACAGTCTTTGGAAAGGTACAAGTGAACAGTCTTTGGAAAGATTGACTAGGTGCAATCAAGCAGTTAGGTACCTTCAGAATAATGCAGGCAGGCTAGTGTATATAAGACAGTTGAACTCTTAGGGAAATTATCAACCTTGTATATTTTCTGAGAGAGTTTAAGAGATGCACGATGTGCAACCTTGAGAGAGAATAACCTTGTGATTCTTATTTCCGTCTGTTAATTAAGATCTGTCTGTACTAAGTTAGCTGTTCAGATTAGTCAGTTTGGGTTGACTTCTGCAAGGCCTTCTAGGTCTTCTATGGCCGAAGAAGCCTCAAAACATGAATAACGGTATAAAACGTTTTTTACCCCATAAACGACATTTAATTTTATGCGGGTTTTCTTTTCTTTCTTTCCCTTACCACATATGATTCGGTTAGTACGTTGTAAAGCAACAAAAACAAGAACCAAAACACACAATTAACGACATCAAATGTTGTTTATTTTCCATTTCGTACCACATCTAAATCGGTAAGTTCCTTTATCTCCAAAGGGACGGAACTCGGTTGAGTATCTCCAGTCCCCAATTGTCCGTATTCGTTATTTCCCCATGCCCAAACTTGCCCCGACTCTAAAAGCGCCACATTATGGAAAGCTCCGACTGCAATAACTCTAACTTTTTCCAAACCTTGGACTTTAACAGGCTTCCAGATTTGTTGACTGCACAAAAAACAAATGAAGAAAATAACAAAAAAGAAATGAAAAGGAACATGAAAACGGAAACGCAAAGAAAAACGAAAAGGAAAACAAAAAGGAAACGAAAAACAAAAACAAATTCGAGAGTGAGAGCAGCTACGTTCTGGTAAAGGAAGGAAAGAATACGAGAGTGGTTTTTTATTAAGGTATCTTTAGTTACAAACATTAAAATAGGTTACAGACAATAAAATGATACATCCAC